>JAEIFT010000575.1:0-162753 GCA_018904225.1 Lordiphosa mommai
CGTTTGGGAGAATAAGGAGTTTGGTTGTTGGGCATTATATACCCAAACGATATTTTTTAAGGACACCCTATACGAAGCGCTATACCCTCATAGGGAGGTTTCGTAATGAATTTCAAAGGTGTATATCCGCCAGTGAAAGAGGCCTTTTCAATATATATGAAAACAGTTTGCCCCAGGAACTCCTTACATAAGATAGAAGCGGCGCGCGTGAGCGTATGTTTTCCTTCACGTAACGCACGATACACGAAAAGAAATTTCTTGACGCACGGTTCCTGTAACACAATTTCTTCTACGTTTTGCGTCCAGCAAATGTAATACATGCACGATTAAAGGAGAAGTCTCGAATAATCACGCACGATCAACCACCCTCGCATTTGCTATCAGGGATTTCATGGACACACTGCGCCTTGTGGTTAAACGAAAATTAAATTATTATATTATTAATTGAATATAATAGAAAAAAGTTTCGCAAATACTACAGGTCTTTTATGCAATAAAGTTTCACTTAACACGTACGAACATTGATACACACGCGTGAAAGTCTGGGAGTTTATCACGATCACGTTGAGACTTGTCGTGACACACCGTGACACGTAGATTTAGGATAAGTGGATTTTGCCTCCCAATGTCCATGCGGCTCCCCTATTCGTCAATGATTTGAAAAGGACTCTAAATCATCTTAAGTTAATTTAGAGGAAGTGTTTTTAGTCGATTTTAGGCTTCGATATTGATGTAAAAGAGGAAGCTCTCCATATAAAAAATAATAATAAAAAAATTATTTCATATCAAAGGACCCCATGTCGAGCTTCCTCTAAATGTCTTGCTTTTGCATGTTACCGCAAAGTTTTTAAACTAGTTAATAGCTTCTTTATAGACCTTACTGATGAAAGTCTTGAAGAAAATAACCTAACTCAATGTCCTTTGCTTGGCACTTCAATTTAATTATTTTTAAATTTTTTTAGTTTGCATTAACACTAGTTTGCAGCGAAAGAGCACCCATTGAAGCCATTATTTTTTAATGATGTATATTGGAATGCTGGGAACTCAAAAAATGAATTTCAAAATTTGTAAGAATAAGTTTTTGAAAGAATTTTTTTTTAGTTTGTCGGTAGGTACCCATACCTTTTAAGCCATATTCGAGTTACAAACTTTAGATGAAGTCAGCAAGGGATTAATCAAAAGGTTATTCAATTTCCAATAATCTATCACAGAACATTTTCCAATCGGCAACATAGCTTAAAAGTTAGAAGCAAAAATTTTTGGAAAAAAATGATTTTTTCTAAAGAAACGTGAAAAATTTAATCTTCTAAAATCTGTAAATGGCTGAAAATAAAAATCAAAAAATTGTTTTTTCTTTTATTCTTACAAATTGCCCTATTACGAAGAAAATAAGAGATGATACGAAAATCTGTGGATAAATAATAGTTGTAAGTTGTAAAAACTAGGGGTCAAATTTGACTATTTTACGTGTTCATTAAACAAAAATTTTTTTACTTTCTCGCTCAATGTAAGAGTTCCAATAGAAGCCAAATCACAGAAAAAAATTAAGAGCAAGACCAAAAACGAAGAAAAAAATAAAACATTTTTTAATAAATACATAAACAATGAAATTTGACTGTTAGTATTTGTACTCAATTGCTCTGTCTTTTATTTATCCACAGATATTCTTTACTAATGCCTTTATTTTCTTCGAAGAAGTGATATTCGTAAGAACAAAAAGAAAAACAATTTATTTTTATCAGTTTAAACCTTTTACAGATCTTTAGGAAACAAATTTTCACGTTTTTGAGAAAAAATTGAATTTTTCGAAATATTTTAGCTTGTAGCATTTTAACTACTAAACTGATTGGAAAATGACTGAAGCAAAGATTATTGTAAATTGCATACCCTTTAGATTAATACCTTGCTTGATGACATCTTAAGTTTCTATCTCGGAGATATATTATAAAAATGTAAGGGTACTCCTACTAAAAAACTGAAAAATCAACTTAAAACGTAATCCATACAAAAATTTTTAAGAATTTAATTTTAGGTTTTTTACATCTAAAGTACATCATTAAAAATAACTGTTTTTTTTTTGTAAACTAGTGTTATTATTATAGATTGAGCATTACCCTTTAATCCCCTTTATACTCATTTTCAAAATTCAAAATAGTTTAAAAATATAACCATCTTAGTGGAGCAATATTTTTCTTTCCTAGTCATTATAATACGTTGCTCAAAACGTTGTGACATCGATTTTCTCGAAAGCACGTTTTTGGACCCAGCCATGATTGCGTTAGTTCTACTGAACCGAATTCGGATCAGCCATGCTTGCAATCGAAGCAGAATATTTCCCCAATAGAAAAACATTTTTTTAATATTTTTTTACACTAAACTACAAAAAGAAAAACTGGAAAAATCGATTCATTTCTTTTAAATTGCCGCAAATTTTTAAAAAATAATCAAAAATATGATTAAGGTCAGGTACGAGGCCAGATAACATCAATTCTGATCATTACCTCATTTACCGTTTTCTTTTCCAATAAATAAAGTTCCCGGAAAACTTGAATGGATCACTCACTTTTTGATTGAAAATGTCGGGGTGTTGCTGTTGAGTCCATCCTACTCTATAAACACTCCCTAAGAGGTGAAGCTGTCCTCTTCAATGCATCTGGAAGCGCTCCAAAAACGATGTAATCTGTGGTAGTTAATTTCTCAATCAATTTTAGGAGCGCTCCGGTTTGTTGGCTGTAATAGGGTGGCTAAATGACTGCTGCTACATAAAATAACTGAATATTCTTTTTGCATAAACGTCTTAAAATAAATTATAGAAAAATTATAGAAAAAGAATTTGCAATTAATCTAACATATAGTTCTCTAGCAATAAATTTAGGGCATAAAAGCGACATCTGCTATGCCTATTGTTAAACTTTTGGGTAGATGACCTGGTTTCAAATCACTCATCAATTTATATGTTTATATAGCACAAGATTTCCCCATTTTATTTTTTTACCCCTTAAAGTGTATATATATTTTCCCACAGACTCCTAAACCTAAGTAAAGCTGTCTAGTTAGAAAATTTTTCGCCTTCAACTGTCATTAATCACAACTGCACACAAATCTGTCGGGTCACACTAATGGCCTGTGCTTTACACATGTAACTCATGTGAGGGGCCTACCACCCACTCCACAACCCCACCCCCCTCCCCCCCCTATTTCTAGTTTGCTGGTCAACGTCTGCTGCACTCTACTTACGTTCCACTTCACATCGTCGTTGTTCATCTCACACACATCTCGCTCTGGCCTGTCTCTGAGTTGGGTTTGGGGTGGAGGAGCAAACGTTTTTTATCGATAAACTGCAATCAATTTTTACAAATGGGATTATTTTGCCAGCTCCCAGCAAACGAATTGTAATTTGTTTTCCCATGCATTTGTTATTGTTCCACCTCTTTGACTGTGCGGCAGTGGCAGTGGCAAGTCTTAGTGAAGTCGCCGCATTATCTTCTATCTGCACACATACATATGTAGGTACATGGGGTTGGAATGGGGCTGGGATGGGTGCCTCAATGCAAAGCAGCTTTCGATAGAGATTTATGCTTGTTGGTAGTTTTGCTCATAAAAATGCATTTTTATTGCTTTGACTTTGTCTCTCCCTCTCTCACTCTTTCTAACTTTTCTGTGGCTTTGAATATTGAGTTAGGTATTCGGTAACTGCGCCAAAAGGTATGCAGCAAATTCGACATATTTTCTGCTTCTTTTTTTTGGGGGCGGTTTGTCGCCAACGCCTCGTAAAAACTGTAATCAGGCAAAATAAATAGGGCCATAAAATAAGTTTCTATCTTTTATTGCCAAGCCGCATAAAAATTAAGCACACAAAAAAAAAAAAAAAAAAAAAATGTGGGAAAAATAACTTACTTAACTTTTATTCCTGCAATTTGTGCCTAATGGCAGTGCAATGTTAATGGATTTTTAATACTTTTCCGCTTGTTGAAAGGATTTCCATTTAATTGTTGGGCTATAAATTGCCAGCCAGCATATCTGCTGTGCAGGGTGCGGGGGGAGGGGAGTGTGAATTGATTCAGACTTTTCTTAAAGATTTAAGGGGGAAAATTGCTGTCTCAGCTTTCTCAGCCATCTAAATAATAGCTCAAATCAATTGATGTCTATTTTTATCAATGCAGTTGCTTTTGCAGCCAAATTGCATTTATGGCTTTGCGCTTTTATTTCATTTCGCACATGCAATTTGCTCCCTCCCCCCTCTCTGCCACACTCCAGTACCTTTTCAAACATCTTTCTATACAAAAACCAATGCGCGTCGCTTCCACCAAATGAAGCAACATTTTCTCTCAAGAAAATGCGATTTGTGCGCTTTTTTTTTGAATGCAAGAGACGTAACAGCCACGTCGTCTTCCCTTCCCTCTCTTAGCATTAACTCCCCAAAGAGTCGCTTATCCTTTGACGTTGCAAACTGCATGGGCAAGCGGAAAAAAAAACTTTTAAAAAGGCGTACCGAGAGGCAGGGCAGCCGGCTAATAAACAGTTTCGCTGACCAAGCACAGAAATTTCGAAAATATTTTATTTAAAAAATTTGAGAATTTAATTGAAGAATTATATAATTAATTAAGAGAATTTGGGAATTTAGAAATTTTTTTTTTTTTAATTTCGAGTGATGGTTCCTTAGGTATCGTCGAGGAATCGTTTGAAAAATTAAAGTCTAAGTTACCATCGATAAAAGTGGTTTGTTATTCGATGACCAACGTATACGGGAACGATGGCATATGTCAGCGGCGAAATTAAAAGCATTTAAGTTAAATCTTGATACCCTCCGCTGCAGTAAGTGAACGGCAAAATTCCGTTCAGAAGATTTTGAGGTTAAAGTCGCAACATGTAATGACCGACTAATGACAATAAAATCTGGAGAACGATTAATGAAAACTATTGGGTCGTTCACTAAGTAATTTCGTTTTTATACTCTGTACCGAAGGTTTGTGCAAATGTATGTAACAGCCAGAAGGAAGCATTCCGACCCTATAAAGTATATATATTCTTGATCAGCATCAACAGCCGAGTCGATATAGCCATGTCCGTCTGTCCGTCTGTCCGTATGAACGAAGAGATCTCAGAGATGGTCAGAGCTAGAGGTTTGAAGTGTACGGAACATATAATTCTTATACCTGCAGGCAGATGAAGTTTATTTTTAATTTTTGCCACGCCCCCTGCCTCCCTGCAAATTAAAAAAACGTAATAACTCCCACAATTTTCAAGATAGATAGTTTGAACATTCTAGACATATATTCTACTACTTATTATGAATCGACCCGCCATACATCGTTTTTCGATAAGATGAACGATATTAGAGCTATACGTAAAAGAAAATAAAAACCAACGACAACAACAACACCGCTGCGATTGGTAGAACTTACGAGAACGAGAGAGAGCGAGAAGGCAATAACTAACAGGTAATTTTCCAATTGGACCTTGCTTGACGGCAGGATCTAATTGGACTGCGCCGCCCTCAGTTTTTCCCCGCCTTCTTTCCCATAGATATTTGTGTAAGGAGGCAAAGACCAAGTATGAGAGAAGCTATGCAATTGAGATGACCTGCGATAAGAAATCACGAGTGATTCCCGCGTGACTAATAAGATATGTTTATGTTAATAGGAAATTATATACAAATTTTATAATTTTACGAGTTATGTACTAGGGTAATTCTACTCATCATTACTTATCGAGCCCCCATACATCGTTTTCCAACCAGATGAACGATAGTCGAAAGAGTTGCCACCCCCAGATTTTGAAAAACCTCACACTTTAAAGTTATCAGTTACGTACACCCAGAAATAAATCGAGCATCGATTCGGCAAGACTGAAATCTGACTTCAATTGAGAGTTTTTTTCGTCTTGAATTTTCAAGAAGAAATCTGCTTGAAATCGAGAAAACTTTGTGTGTTTGGTGGCAGGAGTGGGGAGTTGAGACAAAAAATAGAGCTTGAAAATTCATGCATGATTTCAGTATTTTCTTCTTGAATCCAAGAAAATTCTGTCTTGCCAGAACTTCTGACACGAAATCTGCTTGATATCAAACACGATCTGCTCGATTTTTCCTCTGAGTGTACAAACAGGTACAGAGTATATTACAGTCGGGCTTGACCGACTTTCTTACTTGTTTTTAGTGCATTTTAAACTTGATTGTTTTAATGTGTAAAACATTTTTCTAAAATTATATATTCTCCATTTTGATCCAATACCTTTGGCATCTTGATTCCACGCTCACAAAATTTTTGATCTCTGCAGTCAAAAAACTGGTTCAAGTGGTTTTTGACGTCCTGATTTGAGGTGAAGGTTCTCCCATCCAAAAAATTTTGTAGAGACCAGAACAAGTAATAGTCCGAAGGTGCCAAGCCTGGAGAATATGGTGGGTGTGGCTTTTGGCGATTCATCAAACTTGTATGAGGTCTCGCATTATCTATTGATCAATTCTGGCCTCTTCTGTTTGATTGCAACACTCAATTTGTCCAGCTGATCACAATACACTTCAGAATTAATCGTGGTATTGTCGGTTCCTTTAAAATCCCATCGACCTTCAAAGAGGTTTGAGCTGGTTCATCCTTTTTAGACCATGATCTCTTGCCTTACATTCTTATAAATAACCCACATTTTGTCGCCCGTAACAATGCGCTTCAAAAATGAATCACTTCTGTGACATTTGATAGGCAAATCACAGTCGTTAATCCGAAGAATCAAATTTCGTTCTGTAAGAACATGAGGAACACGTATGTCAAGCTTCGAACAACCACATCTTTTTACACATCTGATAACTTTTCGCCTCGCTTTAACTACAATTTACCTTTTTATAATACAGAAACGTACGAACAGTAACAGAACTGCTTCCTCATCGAAATTCCGACCGAAATTTGAAACCGTCTTCTCTTTTTGATTTTTTTTAGAAAAATAAACTAAAAAAATAAGTCATTTCAAAATAGACAATTATATAAAGAAATGAGACCTAAGTCTTTGACAAATTTTTTTTTTACTATAAATTTTTGTTAGTTTAAAAACATTATACGACAACAACTTCAAAGCACGAAAAGTTTAACACCGTCCGTGGGGAACTTGAATTTTTTCCTAAGTTCAACATAAGCTTTTTTTGGACTCCATTTTATGTTAAAGAATTTTCTTTACGATTGAAAGTTTTCCGTATCAAACGTGTTTTACCGCAAATTTAGTGAAATGACTTCGGTAGCCTCGCCGCTTGACCAAGGAACGAATATGTTGAATTCGGGAGGGGAAAATGAGGATGTAAGTTTTGAGAGGTTTTCACTCTGTTTATGATAAAATTTTCTTATTATATTTTTCTTCAAACAGGCAATTTGTTAAAGACCGATCGACTTAGATTGTATTAAAATTATTCGATTATTTGAAAACTGTTTAATTTTGAAAACTTCAATTTAATTTTGGCAAAAGAACTTAAAAGTTCTGATTCAAGCTAGAATTTCTGTAAATTTTTATAATTTCTTCTGTGAGGTGGTTGCATATCAATATTTTCCATACAAAATTAATGACATTTTAATACTCTTTTTTTGTTGTTTTTCTTTTGGTTTTTTGGTGTCAATGAAATCGCATCATAAATCTCATTAAAGAAAGGCTGAGCCTCAAATAATAATAATAAAAAAAACAATATTAAAAACCCGAACTCTTGCCATACACAATTTATCATAAATATTTTGTAAATTGATAATGCCAACGCCTAGGACTGGGCCGCCAAGTTGATTAATTACCGCAATGACAACAACAATTGCGATAGCAACAATGCAAAGTTATCGCTGCAAAAATATTTTTCAAAAATTTCAACGCTCGAGCATGATTTATGTTTACACCAAGAGAGAGAGGGAGATAGGGAGAGAGGGAGACAGCGAAAGTACTGAAAGGTCTTCGCACAGTTTGCTCTTTGATGCCTGCACTTTTTTTGTTTTTTGTTTGTTTAATTAAAAACGCAAAACTTTTGCGGTTCACAGTCAAATTAAATTATGTTCAATTTAACTTTTAGGTTATTCTCCGCCAAATGGGAAAAACAATTTCAAATTTGAGTGCGTTTGCTGACCCAATCCGGGGGAGTGCGAGAGCGATGGGGACTCATCAAATGTGTCGAAACGGAAACAACGGCACAAATTTACCGCAAACCAAGCTTCTGGCTACGGTTTGAGCACACAATTTGTGACAAGTTGTTTGGCCTTTGTAAGAAGTTTCGTTTGACATTGTTTTTTTGCGTTTGCTTTCTTTTTTTTTATTTTATTGAAGCGAACCAAAACTTGGGCAACATTTTGCGTAAAGTGTTTGCTAACAAGTTAAATTAGGCCAGCGGTTGTAGCTACTTTAAGTGTGTCCCCGTTATTTGATGGCAATAATTAACAGACTCTTTTGGCCATAGTTATGAGTTAGACCAAAGTTAATAAGTTTTGTAAGTAGAAGTGGGTGGCTGAAGCATTCTCAGCTCAGATGGTTACTTAGCAACTTTATCAAAAGCAAAGTGCCAAAGTCGAAAACAGAAATTTTGTTATTAAAATTTTAAAGTCCTTAAGGCCAAAGAGTTTTAGAAAATACGAGCTTCAAAAATATTAAAAGAACAACAAATAAAATCGTTTTCCATTTGTTTTCGGAGCTGTTCTTGATAGTTTAAGCGCCGATTTCTCATCTTCTAAATAGCTAATATGTGTCAGATGTACATACATTTTACTCTGTTATTTTTTTGTGAGTTTATGTGACAGATAGTGCAATAGTAGAGAAATCGGTCCTAAGTCGTTTAAGTTTAAAGTTTAATCACAATATGTTTTTTTAAAAACTTTAAAATAATAAAAGATAGAGCAAGCGGCTAATCTTTTAGGTGTTTAATCTTAAGTTATTAAATTTATGTTTATTTCACAAATATATTTTTTTTTTTTTTTTATGTTTTTTTTTGTTGTTGAATAGTTTGAAAATTTTTTTTGGTTTTTTTGGAATATTTTAAATTTTTTTTTTTTTTATTGTGATTTTCGAGTATTTTAAAAAGTACAGTCCAATGATGCCGCTGGCGCACAAACCACACCAAACATTGCATTTTTCAGGTTGCATTGACAGCTCTTAATCAAATTCTGAAATTCTGTTTGTTGGCGTACCCATTGTGCCAAAAATTAACTTTGTCGCTAAAGATAAAACAAAATTGAATTTTCGATCAACTTTTCCATTTAGCCCATTTAGCAAGCAACGTATTATAGATCACCCGGCTTCAGTTTTTGCATCAGCTGATTTTTTGTTTGGTGGTCCCTACGTAAAGTCTTCCAGGTGGTCGAATTGCACTAACGCAATAATTAGAAACTGCTACGAATTGACATATGGCGATCTTTTATCTTGGCGATTTATTTTTCGGTACGCACTCTACGCATACGGATTGATAAATTTAATGTTCAATAAAGTGAAACTGGTGCGAAATTTGGTCACAATATTTTGAATAGCCGGTTTGGTGGGTCGATTATGACGACCATAAAATAAACACAATTTGCGAGCTCGAATTTTGATAATAAATTATAATGATTTACAAGCGCTATTCGTTTTTATATATTCAGGGTGAAATGGCAAACCTTACTGAGCATTTTTGGCATTGCCCTAATATTCCAAATAGCATAAAAATCACCGCTTCCTGACCTCGAGCCGGCTTAAACATGATATTATCCCAAATAGTTCTGCGATTTTAATCAACAAAGATATACCATTTTGAGTACAAGTATTCAAACGACCCAAATGTTTCCTTGCCCACAAGTCTGCAAAGATATGTAGACTGTAATTAGATCTGTAGTGTGATAATCCAAGCGAAATGTTCAAAGATTCATTTTAAATTTCACTCCTAAAAAACCAAAGGCTGGATGCTTACCTGTACTTGGTACAGCTATTTAGAACCATTTTTGATTTTCGGTTTTACTAAAAATCATTTAATCAAATGGTCATGGTACCGTTTTTTTAATCGTTATGATTTAAAACGTAGACGTTAACGTGTCAACTACTTAAAAACTACAAATGTTTGCAAGGCAACACTGCGTATGAGTGATTTACTTTAATCTTTTTCACAGACCCTAACACACACATCAAAAAGCATTGTTTAAAAGAGAGAGAATCTGACCTTGAAATTTTGTATACAACAAATGTCTGCTCTAATGTACATTAGACTGAACATTTTAAGAGGACTCCAACTTAAAGGATTATTTCTGTTAAATAGTTGATTAAATGTCAAAAATATAAATTTTATATTAAGGGGGTCTTCTACCTTTGATGAGTGTTTTATGAGAGTTTTTTAAAAAAAATTCTGGAGAGAAAACCTTAAAAGATTTTTCAATTTGGTTTCTTGTTTTATGTTATTTATTAATTAAATAAAAAAGAAAAAAAAATGTTGGATTTCGAGGGCTGTTTAAAAAGTTATCGGCCTGCCAATTAAGGGCTCAAAAAAAAAAGGTGTAGAGGTGTTGGCCATGATTCCGGGACTTCAGGTTATCGGAATTGATAACGGTAAATAAGGTTATGATCAGAATTGATGTAATTCTGGCCCGAACCTCAATCATATTTTTCAATATTTTTTTTAAAAATTGGCGGGCGCTTAAAAAAAAAATTGCTGTTTCGAGCAAAACGCGGTTAAAGATTTGAGCAACGTTGAAAATACTCACGTTAGCAAGAACATTGCTCCACTAAAATTGATATATCTGCTAAACTATTTCGAATATTTGAAAATGGTTTAAAGGGGATGAAAGGGGAATGTCCAAGCAATAATAATAAGGCCAAACAAAAAATCGAAAAAAAAAAATTTCAAAGGTTAAAGACCCCCTTAAGTTTCATTTAAAGCGACGCGGCCAAAAAGTTTTCACTAAAAATTACTCATACGCCTCGTTAGCAACATAAAAAACATTCTACAATCCAAACAGTACAACATTGTCAATATTTGAAATCTGACAAGTTATTTTGATTTTGTTTAGAGAATTTGTTATAATATGAATTTACGTGTTGTCTAAACTACTGAATCTTTTGGCCCAACGGGCAAAGCCTCGCGTCGGAACTTTAAGTTCGTATATGGAAGACGATGGTTAGAACTCCAGCTGTACTTATTATTTATATATTGTTGGTAACATAACCTGTTCTTTTTGAAACTTTAGTTTCTATCAAAGTAACCTTTAAGAAAGGTGAATACATTTTATCGATCAAAGGCTACACTACGTGTGAGTAATAAAAAGAAGTTTAAAGCAGCGGTGCGCAAACCCTTGAAGCAATGTTGCTTCTGAATATTAGACATGATCTAAGCTATGTCAAATCTTGTCTTCAATTCTGCTTTGACAGTCTCCTACTCTTCTTTCGTGAAGATAAAATATAAATCCCCTGAAATTTATCTTTTGAGCTGAAAAAAATTCTACCACTCAAATGATTATTCAGGGCATTGTTGACAGTATATTGTGAATTTGCTAGCATTATATGGATATAAAATGTTTGAAAAAAAACAGCGAAAAATGTATACTTCAAACAAAAAAAAATTAGTTCCGTGCATTCATAATGTCTTCCATCTTGAAACAAATTTTTTATGTTACATATTTTTATTCTTTATCTAAAAAAAAATAATTTTAAACGAATAAATTAAAACGAATTTTTCTTCAAAAAAACAAAAAAACAGTTTCTGATAACTCTTAGAGTTCTCTCATATTTTTATTCGAAAAGTGCACGTAAAAAATAAAAAAATTGTTTTTCTGAATCGTTTTAGTCCGATGCATTGTTTAAAAGTTATGATTTTTTTAAAATCCATCCGCAGAATTATATACGGTGAGGAAATAATATCTATTTATATTGTGCTTTGAAATAATAGACATTAATAATTTTTTGAAGACAAAAAAATTAAAGGAATATTGAATTTTTAGCTTCTTAATTGAATAACAATTTAATCCTTAATAATTTACAAAATGCGTTAATACTCCCCCACTCAATAACAAACTGCATTCGTTTCAATTTAAGTAACGCCCCTTTCGTAATGTGCATCAAATACTCAAAATCAAGCATCAATTTTATTAAATCATCAAAGTCAGATACAAAAGCCAGTCTTTAATGGGCCAGGACATGCAGGACGTGCAGCACAACTACTCATAACTGTTTGCGTGGCTGTGAAAATATCAATAAAGAAAACTAATGAAGTGCGCGCTGTCTTAAGTGGCTTATTGCCACTTTGACACACACACACACACACACACTTGCGCTCACACATATGAAAACGTAATGTCAAAGGCCAGACACAGGCGAGGACCTCAACTGGAAGGGACATTCATGCTGTGCGTCTTTGTGTCGCGTCGTCTCATAAAATCCGCACTTATTACTCCTTTTATGCAACTAAATATGTGTGTGTGTGTGTGTGTGTGTGTTTATTTACTTGGGTCGCACTTGAGTTTTTGGCTATTAGCCGCATCCTTTGGGGTCAAGTGTCGACTGTGGTTAACTTAGTCCTTACTGTCGCCCTGCTGACCACTCAAGTGCTCATATATTGGCCCAGAGAAGTGCTGGCAAAATATTTACGCCACGTCATTCGGACAAGTAAATGCAATTCATGGAGCTCATAAATTGCAAATCGCTTGCGAGAACAAACGAAAACTGCAAATAATTAAGCAATGGATGCGAAATATCCACAAAATGGCGATTGAATCTCAAGAAAATAGCTTTTCATATGAACGGATATGAAGGGCCAAAGCTTTGCCTCCCAACATTCTTGAATATGTATATTTAACCACATAATAGCTTACATAGATTGCTTCATGAAAAAATTTTTGTTAAATAAATGTTTGATAGCTTTTGTTTGCTTTTAGTTGCGCAAAGCTTAAGACAGATGGCGCTTAATGAAATTATTTGTGTTTTATTAATTTTTTTCTTTTTGATATATTAAAGTATCTGCCCCGAGGAAGAGCATGGGGCGAGAAGCAGTTCTTCCAACAACGCTAAAGCCAGGTGCCGTAATTCTTCCAACTTGCTTTACGTGACAGCCCTTTCTGCCGACTGCCTTGTAGGTTCCATTGCAGAGCCATATTCGCGATGCTGTTATCTTCCTCCGCAAAGTGAGTTTAATTCAGATCCATTTTCTTCTTTTTATCGCATTGTGGCTCGCTTCCAGTGTACTCCCAAAGGTTTTCATTCCGAAATAGTTCGAGTACTGAATAAGCGCCAGAATTATGCGCCAGGCATTGTTTACGAACGTTTAGGAGTTTTCTGCTTTATGATCAGAAACCAGCCATGTTTCTGAATTATATAGTAGCTCCGACTTTAGGCTGGTATTGAGGTCGCTGTTTTGTTTTCAAGGGATAGAGAACGGGAATAGCAAACCCGATGTAGCTAGCGAAAGGCGTTTCTAGCGTTAGAGATGCGAGCTTCGACATCAACGGTGAGATTAATCTGCATCGATTTCTTCTTAATCGGGTTGTCTGCCGAGTATCCCATTGTTTCGTGAAATGACCATCATGGCCTATCTTCTGATTCTCGCTCAAAGTCCACAAAAAGTAAGTAAAAGACCTCCACTCCGTGAACTGTTTCCCTATGTTTGCCACTGTGGGTCTGAAACCGTTTTTCTTTTGTCAATGCCTAACCTTTACATTACCAAAGAAATTAAAAAGCCCATGAAGATATTTGATTCGCCTACAAATATTCCCTTAAGGGTCTTCTACCTTTGAAATTTTTTTCGATTTTTTTTATTTTTAGCGTATCTATTTAGCTTGGACATTCCCCTTTTCATCCCTTTAAGCCATTTCAAATTTTCGAAATAGTTAAGCAGATATATCCATTTTTGGTGGAGCCATGTTCTTCCTAACGTGAGTATTTTCAACGTTGCTCAAAATTTTAACCGCTTTTTCTCGAAACCACGTTTTGTGACCTTGAGTAGCCACGTTGCGCCAGTTCGACTAAACCGATTTTCATTAGCCATATTACAATCGACGATAATTTATGTTATTCTGGCCCGTACCTCCAATCATGAGGAAAACCATTTTTTTTACTCTTTTTTTTACACTAAACCACAAAAAAAAAAACTTGAAGAATCTACATTTTTTTAAACTGCCCCAATTTTTCAAAAAATATTGAAATTGATGAGTGAGGTACGGGCCAGAACCATCAATTCTGATCAATCTCATTTACCATTTTCAATTCCGATCACCTGGGTCCGGATCTTGGCCACCATCTCTACACCTTTTTTTTGAGACCATCATTGGCGGGCCGATCTTGTTGAACAGTACCCTCAAAGTATCAACATTTTTTTTATATTTTATTATATAGTTAATTAATAATTTAAATCAAAAACCAAACTGAAAAAGCTCTTATGATTTTCTCTCAGAATTTTTTCATTAAACACTGTTCAAATGTAGAAGACCACCCTTAAAAGGGGTAAATTTTAAATCAGATCAACTTCTAATGAGGCAAGATGAGATATTAAAAAGCAAAGTCAGTTGATTATAGGAAAGGGAGATCTGGTAATAGCCATTCAGACAGCGTGCAAACTGTGCTGAGTTTAAGGAGTAACTGTTTAATAGTTGTGGAATAAGTGTGGAGTAGAGGAACAAAGTATGCTGAATTGATATAAAATTTGGTCTTTCTATAACGGGTAAAAGATTAATGCCTTTAAAACCACTGAAGTATATTTGTATGTTCACTTGCCTTTTTTGACAGAGCCTGGAATAGGAAGCAGTTTATAACTTAATGCAGAATCTACGAAGAGTCTGCGGAGACTTCATCTTTTTGTGTTGAAGTGCGTGAGGAAGTGTTGTTGGTCCTGTTTTGCACACAGTTTATAAGGCTTATCTTCCCCGGGGCCCCATGTTAATCGGGTCTGCGGCTCCGGCCGCTTAAGACTTAGAAAGATGAATTGGCAATTGTTCTCCCTTCTCTTAACTGGGAACTTATGTGTTGGGTGACGGCCAAGAAAGCCAGCACTATAGGCCTTGAATTTGTTTGTAATTTATAAACATTTTCATTGCCTATTTAAAGGAGTACCAAACAGCTATTAAACTGCTTCCTGTTGCCCATTTTCCTTATTAAATTTTCCTCTGCTCATTATCATTTCATCTGCATTAAAAAAAACACACACACATTCCGGCAGTTATTATGCTTAATTTGAAAACATTTAATTACCATTAATTATATTTGTGTGTGTTTGTATAATTACATTTTCGGTTTTATTGTTACATTTATATCTTGTATATATATTTTTTTATTTAAATTTATATACTTTATTATGCTTAGTAAAATCACGCAAATGTTTCATTAAAAATTGATGCTTTCATTTTGGAAACTCAAACGTGATGTGAGATGGGAAATTGCTGTTGATTTTCCCCCTGTTTAAAATTATGCATTAAATAACAAAATAAAATAAATTTTTAGAAAAAGATTGTTCATTTTGTTTCCTTTTGTTTTTTTTTTTTTTTTTGTATACACTTAGCAAAAATATGCATTACAAACTATTAGCAGTGTTTTGCCCTCAATTGGGCGGCGGGGTGTACACACACATTTAAAATCTAAGTAGAATAAGGGCGTGACTGTTCCATTCGAAAACTTTAGTTTAGTATCTAAATTGACCCTTCTTCCCCCTCTCATTGTGATAGACGCGCAGGGGTGAGTAACTGCCGTTGCCATTGAGTGCGGCTCCCGGACCCTGGCCAGCTCCATTGCCATTGCTGGCACCGCCAGCACCATTGCCCGAGCCTGCATTGGCCAAGTTTTGAGATGCCGAGCCCGAGATGAGCTCCTCCGAATGCTGTGGCTTGGCCGTGCAACGCGGTGCTAGGATCAAATTGTAGAACACAAAATAGACCAAGGCCACAATGCAGGCGGCAATGGCCAGCCATTGATAGGTGCATTCCCAGGTCTTCAGTACGGGATGCTTTTCGTCGCGGGCCAGGCCAAACAAAGCGCCAAAACCTTTGCCTAATGAAAGGAGAAGAGAAATGGGAAATTAATTAGGTTTTAAATATTGGAAAACTAAACTTATACTCAAACAATTTCTTATACCTCAACTTTTGAGCTAGAAACGGTCACTTTATAGTTTTTGTAACATACTTTTGGGGGCAAATAAGTAAGAAATTTTGTTTTTTTAATACTAGAATTCTATCAAAATTTAAGGGCTATTTTCTGAGGTTTATTGTTTTCAAATCAAGCGGCTTTTTGAAAAAAAATTTATCTTGCCTGATTTTAGGCCTATATCTATGCTTATGTCTACAAAGACCCGCGCATGATTTTAATCTCAGCATAAAAGTAGGCAACATTTATTTTTACAAAAAGCACCTAATTTGGAAAATCATGGAGATGAGACAACTTAAACAATTCATAATACCTCATCATTTGAACAGGAAACGGACACTTGAAAGTTTTTGTAACATACTTTTGGGGGTGAATAAGTAAGAAATTGTGTTTTTTTCTAATTACAAGAATTTTATCAGAATTTAGGGGCCATTTCTGATGTTTATGTTTTTTAAATCAAGGGGATTAAAAAAAAAAAAAATTATGTTGCCTACTTTTAGGCATCTAGCAAAATATCTATGCTTGTGCTAGGCAACATATATTTTTACAAAAAGCACCTGGTTTTGAAAATCATGGAGATGAGAAACGGTCTTAAAGCATTGGGCGCGTTCAGCAGAGACACTTGATCAGTGATCAGTTTAATAAAACTGTTCTTATTTTTTGGCATACTTTTAGGCGGTCTTGTTTAATTGACATTGTGAAAAGCTTTATATAAATATCATATTAAACACAAGAGGAAAAGTAGGCAACGTAAATTACTAAGAAATATATCATTGATCAGGGATCAAGTTTTTCTGCTGAACGCGGCCATTTTTAAAAAGTCTAGGAAGGCTGAGTGGCTTATTATTTGGCACAAAAAGCAATAAAATTAAACATTTATAAAGCAAACCACAACAAAAATATATCAAGCGGCGAAGATAAGTCGCATCGCGTTTCAGCGACGTAAAAAAATGTTTGCGTCAGTGATTAAAAAAATTACTCATTATTTTTACCTAGGTAAGGTACATGGTAAATGCCAAAAACTATACCTAGGTAAGGTAAAAGGTATCTGAATTTTGTAGAACCTAGGTAAAAGGTAAAGGTACTAAAAGGTCAAATCGAAAATTCGCAGACGCATACAAGGAACTCGAAAGCTTTATCCTTAATCCAACAAGAACGTTAAAAATTGTAACATTATGAGTTTATTTGAAGCAATATTTTATTTTCTTGTATATTCACCTAGAATTCTAAAAATTCTTTTAACTGGGGCTAACAAAATGGTTATATTCAAACAATAACAAACAACATGTCAATAGTACGGTAAATACTTGATTCAAGTACAAAGTAAATATTAGGGTTTGCTAGAAATATGATCGATATATCGAATATCGATATTTTTGTCGAAAAAAACGATAAATCAATATAAAATATTTTACAAACGCGATATATCGTAAATCGAATATTTTTTTTGTGATATTTTTGGCAATATTTTTAAGTTCTCCATAAAAGAGGAAGAACCTCAACTTCAGCGATATATTCAATATCGAAATGATACATTTCAATATCGAAAAAATATCGATATCCTAGTAAATATCAAGCACGATTTGTTTTAATCACGATATACTTGATTCTAGTTCGTTCCGAGATATATTAAGTACATTTCTTACTATATTAAGATCTTTTTGATCAATCACGATTATTCTTAAAACAAGATTTGCGTACTTAAAATAAAAACAATTTTTTCTAAATTATTCCCCCAAAACATTCTGAAACCAAATAAGAAAACATAAAATAAGTACATAATGTTCTTGGTTTAGACCCATTAAATGCTTAAGCTGTTTCCAATTTGTGCTTGGAAACGATGTGATCAAATATGGCTGCAAAAATCTTATTGCCTTGAGCTAATCAAAGTCCAATAAGGTATAGCTGTGGGCCAGACATCTACCATTACTCCATAAGTAAAGTGATAGAACCGGTTGGGAATTATAAGTACAGATTCGTGTTGCAAATTTTTCGCTTATTCCATAGCATACTTTTTTGGCTTGGCATTTTAAGATTAATTCGTACTTAATCGAAAAAAAATTTTGTGCTTGAATTAAGAATGCGTTTTCTAGAATTTTTTAAATTCTTGATTTAAGAATGTTTGTACTCATTTACATAAAATTAACGGTCGTTTTTGGACTTAAGAATGTTTCATACTTAATTTAAGTACACCCAAGAATTCAATATACTTGAAATTTCAAGTACAAAACGGTATAAATTCCATTCTGATCGTTCTAATATTCAGCCAGTTGGCATTTTAAGATTATTTCGTACTTAATCTAAGAAAAATTTGCTATTTGAATTTAGAATTCGTTTTCTAGAATTTTTCGGCTAACTGTAAGTACGAAGAATTCTTGATTCAAGAATGTTTGTGCTCATTTAAATAAAATTTACGGTCGTTTTTGGACTTAAGAATGTTTCGTACTTAATTTAAGTACACCCTAGAACTAAGTATACAGCCATGCGCCCATTTTCACTTTCGTAAAAATTTTGCGATTTCAAACCGGTTTTAGGAGTAAATTTGGGCTCTTAATCGCAAAATGTTTGCGAAAGTGAAAATGGGAGCACGGCTGATACTTAAAATTTTTGGTACAAAACGGTATAAATTCCATTCCGATCGTACTAGAATTCTGCCAATTCTGAGTGTGCCCGTTTGTTTTACAGGTTAACGTAAGTTTTCTCAGTTTCCAGTGGCATCTTTTTTGCTCACATTGCCGACTACTGCTTACTTAAGCGATTTTTGATGCCCTGTTACAAAACTTTCACAAGCTACGCCTGCTGGAACTTACAAATAATTGAGAGTATTCAAATAACTCCTTTCAACTTACCCAATCCAAAGAAGGCCAATACCGCAATGGCCTGTCCAGTGGCTGTCAATTTCCTTGGCATCGCATGACGCATATACAGAATAATTGTAATCCATATCAATCCAATCACAAGCGGCTCTAAAACTTCCATCAATCCAATAAACCATTGGTTCCCGCTATCACTCAAGGCCGTAAAACGTATAACGAAAATCGCAAAGCCCGCAATAAATATATTCGAGTGTCCACAATATTCAATGAACTTATCCACATTAAAGAAGAGCACCAAAACGCAAAGCAAACCCAAATAGCGATAGGGATTATCAGCTATAAAGGTCCAGTTAACGTAACTGTGAATGCTACTCCAGAAAGTGCCAAAAAGTATCGATACCAGGGTCAAGACAAATATTTCGGGACTATAGCGTCGAATGGCCGACATGGGTACCACCAACATGCCAGTTTTGGTATGCCACCACCATTCGGGCGGGCTTAGTGGCATTTGTGAGGCACAGATCAGTATCAATGCAGCCACAACAAAGCAAATGATGAGTACAATCAAGGCCACCAAAGCGACATCAGAATGTTCATCTTTTTTGGTGAAAAATACACCCACATAGGCTATGGCACCCCAAACATATTGACGGCACACTTCACCGCGTCCTTCGGAAGTCTCACGTACGGCTATCACAATAGCCGTATTGAGCAGGGTTAAGGCAGCCATGGAAAAGATATCGCCCAATAGACGTAAGGCAGTATAGCTAATCAATGTTTCCTCGAGATTGCCAACGGTCTGAGAAAAGAAAAATGTAATAAGGGTAAGTTAAGGTAAGGGTATTTTGTATAAGGGTATTTCTACTTACATTCATGCACTCACTGTCAGAGAGTACACTTTCATCATGATAGGGATTCACCACCAGACACTCAATCATGGGCTTACAATTGGTGCCCTTCTTCTTGTCCTGCATGTATATCGCTTGCTTCTCGGGTATGTGACACTGGAAGCCCTCTAGAAGAAAGTCAAGAAGAAAAATTTGAACAGAGTTTTTTGAGATTTTGTTCTCAGTGATTAAATAACTAAAGACTTAGAGGATCCATTAGATCTTATGTCGCTGGAAAGCAGAAATAATTCTTATTGAATGATGTTCAAGTAATGCAGTAATGCAACTCTTTATAACTAAAAAATTATCTTTAGACATGAATCTTTATATATCGATTAAGATTTGCTCGAACTTTCATTTAGTCGCAGTTTCTTAATGTCGGGTTGGTGAGGGGTACTTATACTTTGCTTCAATTATGAAGGAAATTTGGTCAAATAGGCCTGAATATGACATTTTTCAGCACTATTTGAAGAAATTAGATCTGCATTGTCCGAAATAATTGTTGATCAATATTTTTTTTTGAATATGTGGAACCTTAGCTTTAGCCATGTGGTCGCACTATATAAAATAAATAAATAATGAAAAATTTAATCCCGATGTGAAAGTACAAATCAAAATCTACAAAATATATTTTGAAAACTTGTTGGTCCTTCGAGCCGGATGTTCGATTTTTGCTATAAATAGTTTTTCGGCTAAGTAAAGTGTGAGGTCGATTTCGAATATTTAAATATTCCACAAACCCATGACAAGGAGACAAGATTGAAGTTCGAAGTGAGTGAAAACGGTTTGAATGAGTTGGCCGATCCAACAAAAGGCATTGATGTTCAGCGGAGTAGGTCAACTCTCGCTGTGCAAGCCCAATAGACGAATTGGGGAATCTATTGGATAATTGGGGAAATCGCTCGCACCTTAATACTTGTAGCTCTCGGCTCTGAGCTAGAAGCCCCAGCTCGGGAGCTGAGTGTTAGTAGCTGGCTCCCCAGCTCCGTTTTTAAGCTGAGAACTAAATATAAAGTGCCATGAGACAACAATCTGCCCGCAGCTCTTTACCCTAAGCTCACGGCTCTGAGCCAGGAGCCTCAGCTCGGGAGCTGGGCGCTAGTAGCTGGCTCCCCTGCTCGTCTTCAAGCTGAGAGCTAAATATTAAAATCCAAGAGCCGGCAATCCGTTCGCTGCTCTTTACTTGAAGCTCTCGGCTCTGAGCTAGGAGCCTCAGCTCGGGAGCTAGTAGCTGGCTCCCGGCTCTTGAATCACAGCTCTTGTTTCTGAGCTGAGAGCTTACTATTAAGAGCCAAGAGCCAGCAATCTGTTCGCTGCTCTTTACTTGAAGATCTCGGCTCTGAGCTAGGAGCCCTAGCTCGCAAGCTGGATGCTAGTAGCTGGCTCCCCAGTTCCTTTTAAGCTGTGAACTAAATATAAAGTGCCATGAGACAACAATCTGCCCGCAGCTCCTTACCTAGTATATATACATAATATTCTATACATTTCTTGTTGCCTACTTTTAGGGGGCTAAAAACGAAAAAATCAGGATCTAGTATAAACAACAATTGCATCATACATAAGTTGTTTTTCTATTCTAACTGTTCCATTTGTCTTAAAAACAGGGAATAATACCGTTACTGGAACCGTTAACCGAAATAAAGCCAGGTACCGGTATCGAAACCGGAAACGATATTGAAATTTTTTGAGAACCGAAAGCCGTTTACCGTTATAATAGAAACCGAAAGAACCTGAACCATACCGAAACGCTAATACCGATATTGTTTCGGTTTCTTAATTTTTATTTTATTGATTTAGGATTATTACAAATATATATTTCAACTGGTAAAATAGCAATATATACTCTAAGAAAAGAGTCTTATCATTTTAGAAATTCGCCCTTAAAGAATATCCAGAATCATATTCCCCTTTTAAGATATAGAAGATATAGAAAAACAATTTCTAAAAAGCGGTAAAACTTTTCTTTGGTAAATATGATCCCTCTAAGTAAATGTAAAGGATTTCTAAGTCTTTATAAAATCCGCTCTTGAATATAGAAATGTTAGAAAAATAATAATTTAAATTTAAGAAATGAAGTTTCTGGATTTTAATCAATTAAAAACTCTGTTTTTCTATTTCGAAAAATGTAATGTAAGGAAAAGCTAAGGCAGCTTATGTGTTTCAATCTGTTTTTGTGTTTTTTAGAGCTGATATACCCCTTTGAGTATTTTAACAGCGCATTATGAGCTATATTGAACCGTAGTCTAATAGTAAGGGTTCAAATCTATCCAAATCGCTAAAGATCTCTATTTTTATCAGAGATACTACAGAATTTAGAGCAGATCCTTATTAAGAAATATTTGTCAGCTTTATGAGGCGACATAAGAATAGATTATTCCTTAATTCTACATTATTTTACTAAGTGTAGGGATACCAATGAATGCGCGTCCGTCCAAAAATAAAAAAGTATAGAAATCGGAATATTTCAAAAAAAAATGTTTTTAAATGGTTTAAAGGTTTCTAAGAAAACAATTGTTTAGTTCTATTAAATCCATTAATTTTTTGGATATTTTGAAATAATTAAAAAAATTTAATATTAAAAAAATTATACTTGTACAATACGTACCAGTATACCGAAAATCTGAGTACCGTATCGGAACCGAAAACCGAAATAAATTGAAAACCGAAATAGAACCTTTAACAGATATTTTTAATTCGGTACGTACCGGAACCGGTACCAGAACCGAAAAACCTGCTTAAAAATAACTAAACTTTTCAACTACACCAATTTGCTCGTTTTTATACAAATAATTCGTTAAAATGATAATGTTTGCATACTTTTGGGTGCTTGAATACTACGCCAAAACTCCAATCTATCAAAAAATCTTAAAATAATTCATTCTTTGATTTAACTTTATTTAATAATACAAGAAAACAACAAGACATCTCTTTTAATGAAATTTAAACAATTACCAAACACTAACACTCACCGCTTAATACGCAACCACATTACTTACCTCTTAATAGCCTGAATAACTGATAAATCAAAATCATAAAAATTTTTCTTTTATTTTTTTTAGAAGATATTCACTTACCCAATGGATACTGACACCAGCCAGCGCTCTCCGTGCTCTTTTGCTCCTCACTGGCCACCGCAGAGCCCATAACGGCATGCATTATCACATTATCGGTATCCTCCGTATAGACATGACAATGTTTAACCACATTTTTACCCTCTTCATTGCGCTGTGTAATGCAAAGATGTGGTGGCTCCACATAAACCGGTGCCGGTTCACCTTTTGTTTGTCTAACTACACGTAAGTTTTCTCCACTTTGCAGCTCCATGCCCGCACTATTTGCCGGATCAGCCAATATATCTCGCTTAGTTCTCAGACTCTCCGTCACGGCACTTGCTGTATCATCATCGTACTCAAACTCTGAACTCTGCTCCGTAGAAGGAGCTTGAGTGGGCACTTCGGCCAGCCAGGCTCGATACATGTTCTCATATTGATTGGGATTCTGGCAGCTGTAGGTGCAGCGGGTAAGATTAATGTTGCCCACCTTTTGGTCCCAATTGAAACAGGTGGCATTGTCGTTGCAACGTTCCTGAAACAGTATGGCTCCACTGGCATCGCAGCCAAAGCTCACTTGTGGCTCATGGGCGGCCCGGCGTGAGACATCGGGCACGGCAAAGAGGCAGGCAAAGATGACGGCCGAAATCAGCAAGAAAAGGGCCGTGAGAAAGCGTAAAGTACGTCCAAAGGTTTGAGGATTTTTAGCGGCCAAGCGATCGGTCCAGGGACCAGCTATCAAAGGACCCAAAATCGAAACAAATGGTGCCAAAATGGTAATAAAACGATACTCCGGGAAGTTCAGACCCAAGGCCAAAGGCTTGGTGGAATGCAGGACATGCAAAGCCGTGAGACCTGCATAAAGAAAGCTCAATAAGAAAATAACAAAAATAAATTATAATTTTTACTCACCGCTAATCACGAAGAACACCACAAATTTCAGCGATATCAATGTCCCATTGATGCACTGCGTTCGATTCGCTATGAAACCCATTTTGGTATAAATTCGTTTGTCTACAAACTAATTGTAATAATCTCTAAAATCTCTTTGATTGTTCGTTTCGGTGCTTAGTTGCTCATGTTCTGCAAATAAGAGAGGAAGAGGAAAAAGAAATTAAAATTAAGTTTACAAAACCAAATGATAATTGCTACAGTTTCCTATGCCAGGTAATTATGCAGTGCAGACATTGACAGGCATTGAAATGGTGGATTTAATCAAGCTTTGACGCATGCAACCGCCAAAGTCATCATTACCTTGTGAATACAGTAAACAATTCCCCACATAGGCACACAAATATATAGATATATGTTACCAAGTTGCAAACCGCATTAGGTTTTATTTTCAACAGACTAGAGTGTATGAACTAGCTTTATATCCTCTTAAGCGATAAAAAAATAAAGGCTTAGTCCATGATAATTCATGAAAATTAAAAAAAAAAGCATTTTATTATACATGTTAGAACATTTTAAGAATACATCAATATAAGAAATGTTTTACTAACTATTATTCACCAAAGGCATAGCTATCATAATGGAGCTCGACCTATTTGATCACGTTTTTTATTGCTGGCCGGTTGTGGCAAAGTGGTGAGTGTTTGCGACTACTGTGCTAATGGCCTGGAATCGACCCCGCCTGCGGAACATTTAATGAAATGTTATTTTACACAATCGGGTACCTTTGCTGTCTTTTGTGAAGTAAGTAGACATGAAAAAGCTACTCAAACTTTGTCGTTCAACTTACAGGTTCCTTGTGTTAAACCTCAAATAATACTTTAACATTTACAGGGGTCAAAAAAATAATTGATGTAAAATTTCATTAATTTCGGTACAGACGATTTTTTGGTAGGAGTAAAATTCAATTTCAAAATTAACGTCACGCGGTACAGCATACATGTTTAAGACCACTTGACCTTTGGTTTTGGAGGAGTTTTCCAACACTGTTTTCCAACACTGTTTTGCAACACTGTTTTTACTATTGTTTCCCAACACTGTTTGCCAACATTATTTTTCAACACTGCTTTTCAAAACTGTTTTCCAACACTTTTACAAACATTGTTTCCCACAATTGATTCCAACATTGTTTTTCAACACTGTTTTTAACACTGTTTTTCAACACTGTTTTTCAACACTGTTTTTCATCACTGTTTTCTAACACAGCTTTTTAACATTATTTTACAGCACCGTTTTTCAAGATTGTTTTCCAACACTGTTTTCCAACTCTGCTTTTCAATCGTCTGGCCAATCGTGGCATTTCTCACGATACATAAACTCTTTTGAATCAACTGGTTTCACATCAAAGTGTTAAACACACTCACACTATTTTTTAAACTTAGGTATGTATGTATATCCAATTTTTGGTTTAAAGGGGGTCTTATACCTTTAAACAGGGATTGATGATTGTTTTTAAAAAAAAAATTCTGGAGATAAAACCATAAGAGCTTTTTCAATTTGGTTTTTGTTTTGTTTTATTTTTTAATTAAATAAACAAATAAAAAAAGTAGTTGGAATTCGAGGAAGGATCAAATAGTTATCAACCTGCCAATTAAGGTCTCAATAAAAAAGGCAAAAGGTGGTAGCCAGATTACGGGACTCCAGATCATCGGAAATGAAAGCGGTTAATGAGGTTATGATCAGAATTAATGTAATTCTGGCCCGTACATCAATCATACAAAAAATATATTTTTTTAAATTGGCGGCCATTTAAAAAAAATTAATTTTCAAGTTTTTTTTGTAGTTTAGTGTAAATAAAATAGTAAAAAATTGGTTTTCCGGATGATTGAGGTAAGGACCAGAATTACATCAATTCTGCGTCGATTGCAACATGGCAAATTAAAATCTGTTCAGTAAAACTGACCAGGTAAAAAACGTGGATTCGAGAAAAATGCGGTTAAAGTTGTTTTAAAGTTTTGAGCAACATATAAAACACTATGCTCCACTAAAAAGGCTATATTTGCTGAACTATTTTGAATTTTTGAAAATGGTTTGAAGTGGATGAAAGGGGAATATCCAAGCTATAATAATATTGCAAAACAAAAAATCGAAATAAAATTGTTTCAAAGATAGAAGACCCCCCTTAAACAAATATTTGTTATCATTTCATTTAGCTTTTTTAAGCTCCATTGAAGGAAATAGTCATGATTATTTGCGAAAAAAAATTTTTTTTAATATGTGGTATAGATATTGAAAATATTACAATGTAAGACATCCCATTCGAATTATAAGTTTTTTTTTGTATCTCTGTTGATACCAATGAAAAAATTTAATAAAAAAAATCTTAAGATCATTGGCAAAATGTCGTAAAATTTTAAAGAATTGTGCATCGTTTTGCCGACTAAATAAGGAACAAATTTTTAAAAAAAAGTTTCTCAATTAAATTTTCATATTTTTTCAAACTAACATACATATTTTGTAATGTAACCCTAAATTTGTTCTCTAAGCCGGGGTTTGAACCTGAATCTAGGCTCACCAACCTTCTGAACACGCTTCGCGAACCTGAACCCCACCCCAGAGTAAACCTCTTCTACATTTTTTGAGGTTCTGAACAAATTTGTGGTGTTCATTAAAACTTTCTTAAATATTTGACCGTAAAAGCTCGTATTAAAAAGAAAAAATTGTCATTCTAAATTTAAGTGTGTCCATGATTGAATTAAGACCGTTTTGTTCTTAAAGTTTAGAGAGATTTTTAATATATTTTCCTTGAATCATGCAGAAATCAGTCATCCATTTTAAAACATAAGAGTAAGAATAATAATAATGCCATAGAAAATATTTGATTTCAAGATAAAGGGACTTTATTATCAAAAAACGAACTTGAAAAGAGAATGTTCTCAGACTTAGAGATTCCGAACTTGGTCAGCTCTTAAGATTTCCCATGTTTAAGTACGGAATTCTTGGTTTTTTTCTGAATTTACTTATGTATTTTCAACTTTTTTTTTTTCAAATTATAAAGGAATGCACTTTGAAACAAAATATTTTTTTTTTTAACATACACTTTTATTTAGAAAAAGAACTTGCTCATAACTGTTGACAAGCAGACGAGTTTGTCTTTTAACTAAAATTTTACAGGAGGTAAAAGACACTCTTTCACTGGTTGCTGATGAAGTTGGCACATAAAATATTTGCCGAGCAAGTTTTTGCATTAGTGGAAGCTCAGTACAGTCTTTCCAAAGCGACAAAATACTTAGATACATGATTCTAAGATTTAATTAATCTCATGAATCTTTAATAAATTCGAAGAAATTACCCTTAACTCTTAGATTTATAATTGCTGGCCAGAAATGATTTCTTCTTGCTCGTTTTAACAAGGGTTTGAATTACTTAATAAAAATAGCAAAAATCTATAAATTTGCATAAAAGAATTTGGGAAATCCTAGTAATGTTTCATTATGCAAAATGAATAGTCGACATTGCATTTGCTTGGTGTGGGTGGCATATCAAAACTTTCTCAAAGTTGTTGTTGGTCAGTAAGGCTTGACGAGAAGTTGCGGGTACAATAAACCAGCATAAAAGTGACTTTGTTCAAGTATTTAAAAAAATTATAAGATTTAAGTATACTCTTTAAGTGGATCCAAAACGATTCGAAATGCCGATTTTGGTTACTGTTATTCCCTATTTAAAGTCTTTAATTGATTTTAACATTTAAATACTCCCGCATTTATATAGTTTCATTATACCTCTAATAATGGATATCAAAAAGCAATTGAACTAGTTGGATGACACCCGCCTATCAATGCTAATCAGCCACAAATAACAACAACAACAACAACAAGTGGAAACATCCCCGACAATTGGGGTGTCAAAACTAAACAAGTGTCAATGGGCCAACGAAATTCCCCGGCACAAATAATTGAACACGACGACAACAGCAACAACAACAAGAGTTGTAATAAACAATTATAATGAAATATATATTGCAGTTGCCCTAGACATAAATTTAAATTGTCAATGGGGAAAAAGTGTTTAAGTGTTTTATTGTTGGAAAAGGAAGACTTAATGCAACTCCAACTAAAGTGGGTATACCTACTCATACGAGACAGTGCATTAAACCCACTTGATGAACTGCACCCACTTTGCAATTCCTTTGCAAGTTGATATACTTAAAGTGCGCCCGGGCAATGAAATGGAGAGCTAAAAAAAGGAAAGTGAGACAGACAGCCCAGTCAGTGTGTGTGTGTTCTGTTTGTGGTGGTTTGCTGATCTGCGGTAATTTTCCAGCTAAGCAGAATGGAAACAAGAAAACAAGATTTAAGTATTTGTTAAACCGGTTGTTTGAGTTGTCAGCTAAGCAAATTACATCACCGCAAGACAGCAGAAGCAACAGAGGCAGCAACGTGGAGTGGATTAAACTACGCCCCCCAAAATAAACAAAAAGCGAGGGCAGTTTGATAAGTCTAAATATGTTTATTATAAGTTATTATAAGAAAGAAACATAAAATACTTAATGTTGTTGTAGATGTTGTTACAGCGCCCTTGCTTGCAATTTAGTTAAACGAAGCAAAATGTCACTAACTTCTAAAACAACCCTCTTACATCTGCAAAATTTCAAATAAACTTACAATAATTAATTGGAAAAATCTTCTCACTAATTGATTACAGCTGCCCAGCAGCAGACAAATTCAAGGTCTAATTAACATAAACTTTTTATGGGTCTGTTAATGCCACAACAATCAATAAATTCTTAAGTGGCCTCACCAAAAAGGTCAAACAATTTCAAAACTAAAGAATGAGTCATTTTTCAAGATTTCTAACGCCTCTCAAAACTAAAGATGATAAGCTTAAAAAAATAGTGTCAACCCTTTAGGGGGGGTTATCAAATGGCGGCTTATCTGGTCATCGGCATTGATCAAGCAAACCTAACAAACTAACAATGCATGACGTAAGCCGGCAACAAACAAAATAAATAAATTACAACAATAGCAGAGCAGCCCGAAATTCAAATTAGTAGCCAACCAAAAAAAATTAAAAAAAGTCAAACCTAATGACAAAACGCCTCGCACGCACACCCAAAATAAAATAAAAAAATAAAACTAAATCCAAGCCCAGCTTTAAGCACACCCTACACTACACTACCAACCTATCCATCCATCCATCCAGCGATTGCCCCACATGGGCATTGTCTATGACACAGTCCCGCTTATTTATGACCTAAGGTAAACTTTTTGCCGGCGCTAGCAACAAAATGGCTGACTTTTGTACCTCGCCTGAGTTTATGGTTTAGGGAAATGGCAGAGTGTGTCCAACGGAACTGCCACCAGACAGACGACTGGCAAACTGCTAGTTGTTGTTTGACAATATATATTGTAACTGGTACAGGCGACAAAAGTGTTGGAAGTGATAAGTAATTTGAGGATGTACCAAAAATAATAGAAATAACATTACAACTCTTCCAAAAGAGTTTGATGACAAAATTTTTGTAGTTGACGGATTTTGTGATTTTTGGCCTAAAGCTCGGGATTGTATTTGGAATTTTTTAAAACTTTAATTACTTCTCAAAATTTTTTTCGGAAAAAATACTTCATCAGAACTTGACTACCAAATATGGACTTGCCTAGAGCTGTAAGTTCACATTACCATTACAATTACAATTTGTTGGAGGTTTAAAAATTTAATTACCATTACAATTACGATTTTTTTGGAATTAAAAACTTCATTAGAATCAAGGCTGCAAACCTGTCCGGAACCGAACCCCTAAGAATCGGTTCGGTTCGAGTTTCTTGAATTGGCCGAACCGAACCATGAACCCGAACCTTCTACATTTTTGATTCCTCGAACCTAAACCCGAACCGAACCACTTATTCAAAAAAAAGGTTCGGTTCACAATATTAAGTAATTTTTCAGCCGGAAGATATTCTCGATATGTTAATTTAAAATTTAACTTTAAATGAGTGTACGACTGACAGTATAGAAGGGAAGTTTATAAGATCAATAGAAAGCAATGATGTTATAGATTCCTTCGAAAATTGTCCCAGAGAACGAAAGTAATTTAATAATTTGGAAAGGTCTTTAAAAAATATTCTTCTAACTTAGTTGATTAAGTAGAAATGAACAGTTCCAGAATGATATAATGCCTACACAGACGAAAAAAGATATCCGATAGATAAAATCAATCCCAATAAATGTCAGTTGATGGTTGATTCCAGATTTTATGAAACCAAAGTACAATTAGGTTCGACTCGTACTTGACATTTTAATGCGACTTGAATTAAATTAAACAAGGCAAGGTCGCCTAAAATAATTGAATCGTATCGTAAAAACAAGCTTGATATTATTTTTTGTTTAAGTGAACCGAGGTTCGAACCACAACCTGGGGTTCAAAGGATCCAGGAACCGGTCCGTGACAACCGAACCCAAGATTTCTCACTTTCCTGAACCTCCGAACCGAACCTCTTTCAAAATTTCGGAGGTTTGCAGCCCTGATTAGAATTTTTACTATTTCGATACGTTCATTCGGATTACCCAGCTTTTGAGTAGACTTTTGCAATAACCATTACACACAAAACCAGAGGTCGCAAAAAAAATCTAAAATTAATCCTATGTTTTTGAAATAAAACAATTTCGAGCGCAATTAAGACAAAAATTCCTGGATTAAAATATTCGCACTTAAGTTAATCCGTTCGTACCTGGTTTGAGGTATGGATAGGATATCTTGGATTTTTTTCTGTTTAGGCATTGTGTCTTTCTCGAGTTTTTAGATTAGAAAAAACAATCTCAAGCGTAGAAAATGCTCGTTCAACTTATAGCTGACAGTTTTTCCAAAGTTTGAATTCATTGGTATGTATGTACTCTGGATTTTTTTAAGGAAACCTTTAACAGTTTCATTTTTTTAATTTTTTTATTGCTTTATTAAACTTCTATCCTAATACTTTTATTCAATTTTTTATTCAGTCCTAAAATAATTTTTTTGTGATCTCCGCATAGTTTTAGCGACAAATGGACAAATTTCGAATTTTTAAGATGATTTTTTTTTTAATGCATAACCGATTCAAGAACCTCTCAGTAACTGTATCAGCAGACTTTGCTGTCAACTCTAGGTTTGCAAAAAATATAAGCAATGAATTAGTGATGTAGAATTGCAAAAGTAAGCAGAGCTGGAATTTACTTAATGTGTTTTGATGCTTGACTTTGGCAACCAACTGTGCTAGTGAGAAAGCTTTGGTGTGCACTTTATTGTTCTCTATTTCTGTGTTTAGTTGCTAACAAGAACGGTATGCCTTTCGATTTATTTGATTACCGTTTTATCATTTAATTAGCGAGCATTGCCTGCTCAAGGTTAGGCATTTCTATGCCGAAATATGCACGATTTTTATTAAAATACTAATAAAAAATTTATTCAAAACTACTCTTTAAGTTTTATAATAAGCTTTTTTGATATTTAAAGAATAACGATAACTAAACAATGCTGCGAAAATGATCGTTTTTTCAAATATTACAAATACGACAAAAAGAGTTGAAAATTATTAAAAAAAAATATATAATAAACAAACTATAAAGTTAGCTACGAGTTAAATATGTTCTAAGGTTTCAAAAGCGAATAAGAACGGAATATGTTTGCAACTTAAATTATAATTATGAGAACACTGTAAAGCGTAAAATGTAAGCACTTAATTTAAAAATTTAGGGTAGGTCTAATACACTTGAATTAATATGGCTTCGATTTCTCCAAGATGTTGTACAAAGCACACCCCAAGCATAATTCTACAGTTAATTAAAGAAAGAAGATTAATTCAGAGAATTCTACTGGATTACGGGGGCAAACGGACATTAGGGTCCCAGCTGAAACCTCGATGAGCAAACAGTTAGAATTGCTTTTCACAGATTCAATTATATACTGGTGGGTTGAATACTGCGGTGACCACAAACAGGATCCGTACCCGCTAATTTGGACATAAAAGAGATGTAAAAAAAAAGAGTCTAATGGCCGATTTCTCGTCTACTATATAGCTGCTATGTGCCAGATAAACAGAGAATTTACTCTGCTATTTGTAGGTTTATTTGACAGATAGGGCAATGTGGAAAATAAGAAATCGGCCCTAAGTCTTATAGGGATCGTCAAATTTCTTCATATGTTTGAAAAAAGCTTCATGACGTCAAATTTTTGATTTTTTGGTTAAAGCCTATTCTCAGATGACATAAAAATAATTTCAAGTCACTATAGTTAATATATGAATAGAAACACTTTTGTATAGCTCTGAAATCAGAATGCTTTTGAGCAGATGTCTTATTTATATGAAGCATAGTGGCAAAAAAAAAAATTTATATAATTTTGGTGTCTGAAAATATGCAATGACAATATCCTTAATGTAATGTATGAAATTGTAATGAAAAATTCCATGGCATACTTTTGGGCAATATAACATTTTGACATTTTGAACTTAAGTATTATAAATGGTATATCTTTTCCTTAAAAAAATCGCATAATTATTTGGAATCATTTATTTCAAAGCAAGAATAATTATATACGTTGATATTAAGGAAAAACGATAAGAATTAAAAAAAATTGTCATATGTCGCTACAACATAAAAGTTAACATTATTGAGATTATTATTAATAGATTACAGATCAGCGGAAGAGAAAATGATATTATTACTATCACCCACAAATACACAAAATTGATCATGATAAATGCCCTTTAAAGTATGCAAACTTTATGTTCTTTATAAAAATATCTTATTGAACAGGATAATTAATTGATAGTCAGTTAAGGCAATTAGAATTTCGGACCAGTTTTTGGATTTGGATAAAAGAATACCAAATAATTTAGTGTTAAGGCAAATAAAAATTAAATATTTTCCCTCATTATTAATATTGATAATTAAAACATACTTTGTAGGACCTTTATCATGAATTTTTTAAGTATAAGTTGGGTATATCACACCTTCTATAAACTGGACCTCGCTGCATAGTATTATTTGTTTATGGCTAAATAATTTTGAACCCAATATTGTTTGTCTCCAGTGAGCCATTAGTTTTACGCTTCAAAACAGTTTTAGGTTTAAAATTAAATATATACTTAATTTCTATTTTGCCGTGCTCGAAGAAATAAGAACCCAAAGATGAGAAAACGAATTGTATCACTATCTGTAAAAAAAAGCCTTAAAAGGTATTTGAAATCCGAAAAGTATTTCTTTAAAATATATATACGAAATATTAGTACTTTAAATTATTCTTATATAATTTTGAAGCTTTCATCAACAGCTTTTGATATATCATAATCGAGATGAATTTCTTACATTGCCACTTCTTTCGACTTACTTTAATACCGCTTAAAGTCATAAATTTATTACCGATTGAACATTTTAATTCTATATGTCAATGGCACCCCATATTTCCAGTTGATTTATTTCCGACCTTAACCACAATCCCTTATAAATAACTACATGCTATATCAACAGACTTTTATTTATTAGCATTTTATTTCTCATAACATTTTCGACACCTTTGCCGCCTGCACAAATGTAGCTGCTCGCTTTTCGAATTTTCTTTCCCATTCTTTTTTTTTTCGCCACACGCTCGCTTGCAACTTTTCCGCTTGGTTGGCAATGGCTATGTTGTTGGTTGGTGTGTTCAGTGTTTCGTTTTTTTTTTTTTTTTTTGGGATTGCCCCAAGTACTGTGAGAACTCTGCGTGCATGTTGTGGAGCTGATGGCGTCGTGGCGGTAATTACGAGTAAGCAAAAGGCAAAAGGCAGAGGCGGCCGAAAATAGAAATTTAATTACAAGCAACGACAATTGCCATGAAACAGTGTGAGTTATGTATACATGGGGTACATATGTATATATGTATATATTGAGTGATTGCAAATGATTTTGTAAAAGTCAATTAGTTGATAAGGCCAAAGCCAAAATAAAAAAAACCAAGCGGAGTGAGTATTTGCGCTTGTCTTATGCAAATTCTATTTGTTTCTCTTGATTTGTTTGCCCAAGGTTTGCCACTTAGTTGCCAAATATCTCTTAACACCTGTCGGATGGGTAGCCTAAGCCTGCCTTTTTGTGGGTCAATTGCCTATTTGGGTACCCAGACAGAGCGGCGTCAGTTTAATTATGCATAACACGAGCAAAAAGAATGCAACTGGCATTTAGTTAAATTTATGAATGAATGCCAGCCGCTTTGGACACACTGTGCCCTGAGCTGAGGCTGAGGCTTTAATTAACATTTAAAATGCATAAATTGTGCGACCGTTCGAACTGTGTCAACAATTTGGCTTTGTATTGCACCGAACATGGGCGTATGAGAGCAGCTTTTACAAGTAGGTGGTGGGTAGGCTACAAATTGAAGGTGCACAAATATTCGAAAGAAAAGTAACGCCACATTTGCATTTTCCACAAAATTTCATTTCGTATTCGCGCGAGCGTAAAGTAAACAATACGTGAATTTGAATGCTTAACACTTTGACATTTGGTCTTAGATAAACGCAAAACTATTTTCCCTACGTGTCTAACTTCTAAGCTAACCCACAAAATGGGACATAAACAATTCACTCTTCGTATGCCTCATAAATTTGTACGTTTAATTGGGGGTTCTCCTGTTTTTTTTTTGTTGTTTACATTGTCAGCACGTAGATTCCATACAATTGCATTCGAACGGCCCACACAAAAATTAAATGAAATATCAAGCGTTACCGTAAGGCAAAGTGAGTTATTGATAAATGTGTCGGATTTTGATTTTGAGGTGAGGCGACGACGACGCCTAATGAGACATAGGCCAAACCCTGGCCTAGGGTATGATGCCCATTTCCGTTTTTTTGATGCACAGAACATTGTGTAATAATTTATTGTATTTTGAATTGCATCAGGTATGAATACTGTATGGAAATGCCATAGGCAAATGAGTTGGAAACATTTTCACTGATTCACTTTGCTATTTGAAAACCTGTTAGGAATGTGAGGTGACAGCTAGGTGAGGTGGCCCCTAGGTGGGGGCATTTTAAAAGCTTATTCCAAGACCACTTAATACTTAAATATATGCTTCTGTTTTGAACTGTTTAGGTAAAGATACAAATGAAAATATTCGGAAGAATTAGCTGTATAAAAAGTAAGCCACTTGTTTATAAGAACTTGAATCTTACAGAGTGTAAAACATAAGCAGAAGATTTGAGATAAAGCTACAACAACAAAGCGCACAACTTGTGTTAATGTGCCTTTCTATGTACTTGTTTTTAGGTAGACAACAAATGATCCTATCTGGTTTTGAAACGAAAACATAATTTCGTCCACGAGCATTTTATTTAATTTAGTCCATTAGCGTGAAATTTTAGTTTGGGAGCAGTCCAACAACAACAGAAAAATGGGCGAGGATCTAAGATCAATATTTTAAGCGAGGAACAACCTTATAAGCGTGAATCGAGTCGAGCAGCCACTGGTTTGGCTGAGCGAAATGAGTCAAGGTTGTACCGACCATCGATATTCTGATTTCGTCAAATCTAAGTCTATTTTGGTCGTAAAATATCTGAATCGGCATCGAACCAAAACTTTCGGATCGGCTGAGCAAAAGTTACAAGTATTATTTTAAGCATTTTATGGATAAAAGAAGTAGCATAGACCAACAATTGCTCAAAGAAATAATACTTATAAATTTAAATTGAAAATAATTGAATTTGTATATTCGATTAAATAAAAATTCTGAACTTCTGTATATTAAATAATATTTTAAGCAAATAAATTTTCTTTTCTATATTTTCGAACCAAAACCTAAGCACAAAAACCTTGAACCATAATTTTCTGAACCTTAAACATTAGTAAATTTTGGTTCGAACCCGCGAACCAGACCTCCGCAAAAATTATTTGGGTTTGCAGCCCTGATTTTTCGATTGGCTTTAAACTCTATTTGTGAGCAAAGAATGTAAAATAACAAGGTATATGTTTTTATAATGGTGACTAAGGATGGGTTCAAAAACTTCATGTTTGAAAATTTAGTTCTCATTGATGATTCCAATGAGGAAAATCCACGCTCGGAAAAAAAACAAGGCCAATCTATACTTTAAAAGTTTGTTTCGGAAGCTCTATGGACCAAAGAAATCGAAATTAAATACATCCAAGTCGGGAAAATCTGTCCCAAGGTCAGAAAATTGAGATCAGAACACACCGTTATTTTTAAGCCGATTTTTATATAATTCGAGTCTATGGGCCAAATAAATCCAAAAATATTCCCCGAAATTCGGGAAATGGGCTGATTACATATCAAATTCGGCTTGTGAACTCACCATGGGCGATCATGCCCCATTGTCTACTGAGTGCTTTTGCCAAAGTGAGCGCGAAGGGACAGCATACAAACATTGCAAGTACATATGTGCGCTTGGCGTGGCGACAACCTTTCGGATCAAGTGTGAGAATGCTGGAAATAATCTAGAGAGGCATTTTGGGAAACCCGCTCTATTATGAGTGATGTTAACCCTTAAGTGGCATGTGGATTCTGATGTTATGATCTAAGTGTCATGTATTTACTCTACTTAAAGTAGGGTAATAAAATCCAACTTTTGGACCAAAGCAGATGACAATCATTTCTTATGTATTTTGAAAAGAACAATGATATCGAAAAACTGTAAATGCAGCAAATTGGAGGACACATTGGTCTATCATAAAAGTGAATCCGAAATTTTTTTAATTTTTTAGAACATTCTTAAAATTATTCAAACTTTGGAAAAAGAGTATGTACAAAAGAAATCCCATTTTCCAGAAAGAGAGAAAAACATACGAGCTTTTTTTCAAATTGTTTTTTTGTTTTGTGTTATTAATTAATTATATAGGAAAATATAAAAAAAATGTTTGAAATTCGAGGGCTGTTCAAATAGTTATCGTCCTGCCAATTAAGGTCTCAAAACAAAAGATGAAGATGGTAGCCATAATTCCGGGACTCCAGATCTTCAGAAATGAAAACGATTACATGAGTTATGATTAAAATTTATTTAATTCTGGCCCGTACCTCAAGCATATTTTTATATATTTTTTTAAAAAATTGGCGGCAGTTTAAAAAAAATAATCTGATTTTTAAGTTTTTTTTGTAGTTTGTCAAAGTGTCAGCTGCATTTTTGAAGCTGAATCAACTGAAAAAGAGTGCGTTACTCGGCCGCCTCTCCATTATAATTTCACCATCCGAGCACCACACCTTGTATATTTACACCATGACCGTTGGAGGATGCTTTATGTTCTGCACTCTGCTGAAGACAGCAAATTCTTCGCATATTACTAAAAAGCTCTCAAACAAATGGCATTTCAGACATGTCATATTTAAACAATATGCATATTTTTAAACAAGCAAAACTCTTTTTGGTTTTATGACACCAAAATTACAAGATTTCATTATTGAAATTAAATAAGAAATTATTATTAAACTGAACAATTTCGTGCTTTTTTTGTATTTTTATTTACTTTTACTGAGACTTGCTTCAATTCAAAGAAAGCTGAAAATTCTTTTAATTTTTAACCAATTTTTATTTAACATTTTGTTTCTATCTTAAGAACTCGCTTTAGTGTGGGTTGTCCCACATATAAACACCTAAGACCACTCCCACTTTCGTTCAAATTAAATACCACATCGCATCGTTTATCCACATTAAATGCACTCAAAAACGCATTATAAACAACTACTTAAAAGACGCCCTGCGGTTGGGACACACCCCTCCCGGGAACTGAACACAAACTCAAACACACATACACAGTCATAGTCATTCGATCCAGCCAGTTACCTCTGCGTTTTTGGCTCGTGCTTGTAGCCGGCTAATTAATTAGACTCCACAAAAATTGGGTCAAAATAACAAAACAAGGCAAGTGCATGGGAAATGGGAAATGACCCTGCCATGTTGTTCATGTTGCTTTCTAGAGGAAAATTCATAAACTGAAGAAAAAAGGCAGACACACACACCAAATTTATGTGCAAATGTAAAAGAAAACTCTTGATTGAGCAATTTATTGAGCAATAGCACGCAAGTCACCCCAAAAAGGGGAGAAAACTTATGTAGATTCTACACAAATCTAGCAAAGACACAAATTCATAGAATTCCCCAAAGTTTATGGCAAAAAGTAAGCGCAGAGTGTGACGAATAAAAATAGAAAATTTTCAAAAATTTTCTTTTTCAGGTTGGGTGTAAGAAAAGTGTGATATGATTTTATTTGAACTTTCATTTTTATTGTGACAAGTAGAAAGAACAAACAACATACAAATTGTCTGAGAATAATCCTAATATTAAACTATAATCATTATTAACTAATATGAACTAAACTTGAGAAATTTTAAACTTTTCTTTAGAATAATTTGAATAATTTAAATAGCAATTTTTATAAAATTAATTAAGTCATACCCTTGTATCTACAAATCGCTTTCGACCCAATAACAACCCTATTCCCATATGATTTGGGTTTATTTTGGGTCGCTTATTTTTGGAACACAGGGAATAATTTTTTTAAACATTTTTATATTTAGGAATTAATTTTGGCAAAAACTGTTCACTTTATTCAGGTGATTCTCTATATCAAAAACTGTTTAAAAACTTGTTTTTGCATTTGTATAAATGCAAGAGTTATTAAGAATAAAATTTGTTTAGGTTTTAATGGTTCAATTGCTTGGGTATCCGATGACAGTTTTTTTTCCCAATTCCGACTTTCGAAACAAATCTTAAGTCTAGACAACCGCACGAAGTTGGCTTGAAAGCTACTTTTAAATTCTAAACTTGATTACATTTTCCTTCAGCATTTCCAAGCTGACTGTAGAGAAATTTAGCTGTTCACTATATCGATTATTCCGCTATATCCAAACACAACTGTCTAACTTACTCAAAAATGTCCCTGACCTTGCTTTGTACAAATAGAAAAAAAAATGTACTAACTTAAAATTGTTTGTTTTTCTTTCAAATGAACTGTGAAAATTGTTTCAACATTTACAAAAATTTTTTTTCAAATTTTTTCAAAATTTTCTTATACTAAAGATTTATTTTGGGGGAACTCCCTTCAAGTATTTAAGTGCCTTAAACCATTTCAAACACTTAAAACTGTTTATAAGCAAATGTTTACTTAAGTTTACGTTGTGTTTTTCTTTTTCTATTTAGAAATGCATCATGGAAAATCCCTTATTATTTCGAAAAATAAAATTTGTTTAGATTTTGTGGCGACTGCACTTCTAAAAAAAAAACAACAAAATGATGACTAGTTGCATTTTCGTAGCATAAAGAAATATTTTCATTGCCTCGTACTAACAAATGCCATTAAGCTGTCCAAAAATTTATTTCAGCTTCAATTTGTTAGTGTCGTGACCCCACACCGACGACGTATCTATAGACATTATATTTATATGTATATGTTTGTTTGTATGTGGAGCAATGCGTCGATGACATCATTTTTATATATTTTTGACGCAATATTTTTGTTGAGTAGGGAGGTCTATATTTAAAAAAAGCTTTTTAGCCAGACAGATCGGTGATCAGCGAGAAACAGCGTTGGAGGAGGGGGCGGAGGTGATGTGAAGTCACAAGTTGAGCGCGAAATGAAATTAGAGCCAAGCTCATTTTGATTTTTGTGGTTTTAATTTAAACTTATCTCAGTCTTAAATTAAGACACATAAATTTTTAAACAAAGATTCACAATTTGACAACTGCTGAGATAAGCAAAAGTGATCCCCATATTTGACTTGCTCAAAACGAATCCTCCTAGCGCTCCTTTTAATTATCAGTGCTGCTCGTTAAATGATATTCTCAGATTGTCATTTGATTTATGGTTAAAAACTGGTTAGTAAACTGGCTAGAATCAATTGGTGTATAAATTTATAAAGAAAAAATAAACTTTAGCTGTGCCGAAAGTTTAATACACTTTTCTTAGGGATTGAATCCAGATTCATGACATAATTTTAATACAGCAATTTTTGGAATGCTAAACTGTACGATTAAAATATAATAAGAAATCGAGAAAAGTTGGTCGAATGGTTCACATTGTTGTCTTTGCTAAATATGCTTGATATCTCAATCAATTGTCGATGATTTTGAAAAGTGTATATTAATTTTGCCCAGAAGTTTGTAACGCATAGAAATATTCATTTCCGACCACATAAACTATATATATTCTTGATCAGGACGACGAGCCGAGTTCAATTCCGCCTGTCCGTCCGTCCGTCTGTCCGTCTGTCTGTCCGTCTGTCCGACTGTCTGTTTCTACGCGAACTAGTCTCTCAGTTTTAAAGCTATCGAGCTGAAATTTTGCACAGAGTCTTCTTTTTACTGCACGCAACTAATATGTCAGAACCGGCCGGATCGGATGACTATATCATATAGCTGCCATAGGAACGATCGGTCTAAGAACTAGTTCTAGTTAGAAAAACTTTGTTGTTTTCCATCGTAGCGTCACTAATCTTGGTATATGATAGTTTTATATGCTTCCACATAATTGTGAAAAAATTTATCAAAATCGGATAACTATAGCATATAGCTGCCATAGAAACGGTCGGTCAAAACAATTTCTAGTGAAAAAAACTTTTTGTTTTCCATCATATCGTCACCAATCTTGGTAGATATTAGTTTTATATGCTGTTACAATTTTTTTTAAAAATTTATAAAAATCGGATGACTATAGCATATAGCTGCCATAGGACCGATCGGTCGGAAAATGTGTTTTACTAAGAAAAGTTTTTTATGGGTTCCCTATTTTTATTATCAATGATTTAAAATTTTTAATATCTGATATCTATATCTATATATATTTTACTGGTTAAATCAGTTGGAGTAAAGTTTTTCAAGTGTATTAAAACTTCGGCACAGTCGAAGTTAGCTTTGCCTTCTCGTTTAATGCACAAAAAGATAATCTGCACTGTCCTTTATCCGATCTGGATGAAATTTTCTGTGAATATTTTTGTCGATCCCCAGATGGTTTGTGTTTACAATTAAGCTCGGTAAGTAGCGCTGCATACGGCTTTAAGCCGTTTCAAAAGGTGGTTCAGAGTAGAGTTGGTTCGAACTGATTTAATATTATTAAGATATGTGCTGGGGATTTTAAAATTTCGAATATAATTGTTTTCAGATTAAAATACGGTTTTGTCAGTAAAATATTATATTAATACGAGAAAATATCAATACGAATTGTCAATGTAAAAAGAATATAAAATACTATCAAAGGAAATTTCAAATTCTGCGTGGATTTTCGGACAATTAAGTTTGAGTGTTCTCCCCAAACTTTCCTGCTGCGGACTTTGCTATACGTTTTCAAGATCGTTTCGATTTGGTTTGATTCGGAAAAGAAACGCTTTGCATAAAAAATCGTTAACTGAAAAAATTTCTGATCATTTTGTTTAAGGTACATTCCTTTTATTTGTTTCCTCAAGGCCTTGCAAAACCCATAAAATCTTTTTTAATGAGTACCAATTCCGCTATGAAGTCACCAAATAGTTATGATCTCATGCTCTCCCCACCCCCCGGCCAAGCTCCCAGCCCATGACTCAATTTTCGGTAAGGTATTTGATTCAATAAAAAATTATTTGCATATAACCTCGTAATTTTCTATGCATTTGGCACGGCAATTGCAGCGTGACGAAAGTGCTGGGCCAACTTTCTAGCAAACTTGCAACACTGAAATGCTTCAAATTGCTTCACACTGCCACATTAATTGAATTGTAATTGTTCAATTGGCAGAGTTTAATTAGGCAAAGCGTTAATTGTTTTATGCCGAAAATAGTCTTAGACTCGGCAAAGCCGACAATTGAGACATCGCTAACGCTGTGGGTTGTCCAAAGTCAAGGCACTCCAAGAGAAATAATGAAGTGAATTAAGTTTTGCAATGGCGCTGACATGACCAAAAGGCCATGTTGATGGACGAGTCACGCATTGCAATCATTTCCTCAAAACTTGATTTCCAATTCAACAAATGCAGCTCAAACCGGCCCCCAAGAGCGCCACAGCCAGAACTTCAACTCCACAAAAGGAATTGCAGCGCCACAAACAACAACAACGACGATACATTTGTAGCTACAAGTTGGCTTTGACATGGGCCCGTCATTGAACCAGCCAGGAAAACAAACGTTTTTCCCAAGAAAAAATCTCTTCACAGGCGTGGGCAGCTGTCGTTGTGTCTAGCCCTTTGCTTAGCCCCCACCCCCACCCGACAACAAACTGACATTGAAATTGCGCAGCGCAATTTAACTGCCTCAATCCCATCGAAAATCAAAACAGAACCCACAAATGTTTGCCCCACTTTTTGTTTGTAAATACACAAAATCGGGCTACTGTATACAGACAGATGTCTTTTCGGGGGTCCATGACAGTTACCAAAATAGCCTAAAAGTACGCGTATCTTTGCAAAGGCGTCGCGACGCGTCACTGAGTCATCGAAATTTATACTTACAGAAAAAAAAAATAAAAGCTTTGACACACATAGCGAAAAAAAAATATACAAACAAATTTTGTGTAGAGAGCAAAAGAATGTGGGCAAAAAATACATTTTCATTATTACAACATTTGTTTAAGACGAAAATAGGTGATGAAAATATTTAAAAGAAATTTATTAAGTAAAGATTTAAATTTATGAAAGGCGCAGATAAAGGTTTTACATCGGGTGTGATTTTTAGACAGCTCGAACTTCGCAACGAAATAAACGTTTTGTCTTCTGACGTAATCCAGAAGACTGCCCATTGATTTCGTATCACCGTAAGAAGAAATATCAAACGGAACAATTGGTAATCTGGAGGAGCAATATCTGGTGAATATAAACTACTTCATAATAATAAACCTTGATTTGGTAGATAATTTTACAGATATTTATATTATTTAAGTCCATGTGACCAAATGTTAAGAGTTCTTGGGTTATTTTGCAATAGAAGGCGAGAAACTGGATCGTCAAAAGAGGCACAGAGATAGCTTTAAGTCATAAAAGTTTGAAATCACTTGAGGAACATCATTAATGAAAAGAAGGAATAATAATGGACCGATATGACTCTCTGCGTATCCCCAAAAGAAACGAAAACGAATTCTGACTCGGCTGACTTAAATCGCACTACGTGGGAGCGATGAACTAATATATAATGCTGGATGAAAAACACTCTAAAGGCCGTTTTCTCATCTTCATGTTTTTGAAATCTGGGGGAGTATATTAAGAAGAAGTATGTTGCTAAAACGAGGCCTAAAAGTTGGCAACATTAATTTTCTTATTATCCACCTAGATTTAAAAACATATTCAATTAGTCGAAGGTGTGAAAGTTGAAAGAATTTTTAGAATTCTAGATGAATATGGAGCATTCTTTCTCAAACGTCCCAGTCAAAAAATGAAAATTTTTGGATTGGCTTCATACTTTGGTGAATTGTTATCCTATATGAAGGTAATAAATTCCCAAAATATTAACTTATTTAAAAAATTGTAGAAATTAGGGGGTGGAAGTTTTGACATTTTAAGTGACATTGGTATTTTAAAATCGTATAACTATGACAAAACTTTATCGATTTGAAATTGTGAATATGTCATTTTAAAGCATTTTCATGTACTTTTTGAAAAAAAATAACAAAAATAAAAAAAAATAAAATTTAACCCCTATTTTTCAAAATTAATCGTTATTTTTCAATTTTGTTTTTATTTTATTTTATTTTTTTGTTATTATTTTTCAAACAGTACATGAAAATGCTTTAAAATGACATATTCACAATTTTAAATCGGTAAAGTTTATTTTTTTACTTATTATTATTAATTCAATATTTCCTAAAGTTATGGTTGTCCCACTATCATATTTACACATTTTATAGGAAATAACCTTAGCTTTTAAAAAAAATTAATTTTTTTTTTAAAAATAACCATTTGTGACAAAATTGAAAAGTAACGGTTAATTTTGGAAAATAGGGGGTGAATTTTATTTTTTTTTACTTTTGTTATTATTTTTAAAAAGTACATGAAAATTGCTTTAAAATTACATATTCACAATTTTAAATCGATAAAGATTTGCCATAGTTATACGATTTTAAAAATACCAATGTCACTTAAAATGTCAAATCTTCCCACCCCCTAATTTCTACAATTTTTTTTTAAATAAGTTAATATTTTGGGAATTTATTACCTTTATATAGAATAACAAATTACCAAAGTATGAAGCCAATCCAAAAATTTTCATTTTTTGACTGGGACGTTTGAGAAAGAATGCCCCATATGTACATATATAATAATTTAAAATATTCGATAAAAGTCTTCTGAAAACGCATCCCAGCACATTGATTTCATTTAGATCGTTTCTGTAAATTCAATGTGTTCTTAAATATATATTATATATATTTATATTCCTTTTGAACAAATCTGCAAAATCTGCCCTCGGAGCTCCCCATACCAAATAAGTTATAAGGTTAATATTTCCCCCATTGCCAGTTTCTTTGTATAACAAATCGCGCTCTTTATGAGCTTCTTTATGAGCTTCATTATCCATTAAAAAGCAACTACAAATGAGCTGAGGGACGACAGAAATATTATAATGGCATTTCCTGGGTTCTACTTCTTTGTTGCTCTTTATTGTTGTTTACATTTTGCACAATATTTTTGGGACTTGGTCTGTTTATTTGCCCGCAGATGCCACATACAAGTCGTTTGAATAAAAACATATATATATATATATACAAAACATAACATTGAAGTCTCACAAATTTAGAGCAGATGTGCCGACAGATGAGTTCAAAATGTTGACTAGACAAAATACATTATGGAAAAAAATCAAGGCAGCAAATAATGTTTTTGACCAAACATTATTTTTATTGGAGCAAAAAGGGAGAGAAGGAGAGAGAAATACAAAGATCACTCTGCTGATCGTGATGAGGTTATCTCTGATTTTGCTGAAGTTGATGACGCCGAATGATGTCATACAGCAGATACAGTCCACTGCCTCGTGTATCTAAAGCTTGTTTCGGTTTTCAAATTTCATTATTTTTTTTATTTTTTTATTTTGTATGCCATTTCTGTCCGCCCCTCACCTTAACTTCAGTTCACCATTGTTTGCCGGTTTTTTAAGCTTCAAAGTTGTATATCAGGTTTTTGTTCCTGCAAAATTCAAGTTCAAGCTGCAGACATTCGTGGGTGTGTGTGCGTTATACAAAAGAAAGAGCAATAAAAAACAACAATTCCTAACCTAAATTTCTTGAAGTAGAAGTTTGGTGTTTAGGGTGAGTTGTCTTATAATTCTAAGGGTGGTTTGCTGGCATCTTATTGGGGTGGTTTTCTAGGTTTCTTCTAGCCACATTTCTTTACCTTCTTTTTGCTTAGATTTTTTGTTCTGTTTGTTGGCTGTGCTTGATTGATGTGCAACGCCAGGAGTGTTTTAATTTCAATTTCCTTGGCAAAAGTTATTGGTAAAAGGGGTGGTTATTGTTGTTGCCTGTGTAGCGGCATTTGTAGCCACCCTATAAATATCACCAGCTTAGCATATTTTGTATGCTATTTGAGGAATCTTATTTTGGGAATTGGGAATTCTTTTGGGGTGCTAATAAATTGCTTAATTTGTAAGAGGATTGTTACGAAAGTGGGACAAATGTGAAATGGTTTATAGGGTATTCAATTGCAGGAATTTACATATTTTATATATCTTTTTTTATCGTTTTTTTTATTAGAACGTAAAAATTAGAAAACATTGATCATGTTACAGTTAGTCTACCTTTTACTTAAGGGAGTTGGGGGCTTGAAATTTGAAGCCGAAACAATGTGAACTAAAGCAACGTGCTGAGGTGCGTTCTTAGTAGAGATGAGCGCTTATCGAAAGACATTTTTGAATATTGAAAATTCTCATATATTATATATCCTATTGTTGGATACTGTTATACATTTATAATAAAGTCTGGAAGCTGATTCGGTATCGAACACATTTGATCCTTAATTAATACTCAAAATAGACTGGATACCGAACAACGATTTTCAACAACTGCTTCCGATCCGAACTTTTCTTTCTACAATAATTCAATCACAATCTAAAGTCCGCTTTCTGGTGGGATGCTTACGCTTTGGGCAGAGCAAACATAACTTCATGATAAGGACCAAAGGAAATATAAAAATTAATTTATAATTTTATAAGAAGAAAAATACCAGAGAGCGTAAAAAACGTTTATTTTTTATTTATTCATCAAAATAATTATTCACTTATAATTACTCTATGAGAGTGAGAAATATTCCAATCCAATCCCCGATGGCTTATCTGCCCATTTGCACCATGATTTACAGATCTTCGACCTTTTTTGATAACTCTCAAAAATAACGATTAATTTTAAACATTATTTCAAAATAAGTTTTTAAGAGAAATAACGATTATTTTTTGAGCATATAAATAAAAATCTCAAATGAGAGTTATTTATAGATTTTAAAATAAAACTCAAGATATACCGATTATTTATGGATCAACAAAATAAAAATCAGAAATAAGCGTTATTAAAGGGATTTTAAATATAACACATAAAATAACTTTTTTTTCGAGCACTCAAATACAAATCACTAATAAGAGTTATTTAATGATTTTATATTAAGCTTACAAAAAAACGATTCTTTTTTGAGTAAAAAAAATAAAAATCTTATATAAAAGTTATTTAATGATTTTCAAATAAATCTGAAAAAATAACGGACATTTTTGATTAAAAAAATAAAAATCTAAAATAAAAGTTAAAGAATGATTTTTATTGGTTGACTTAAAATAAAAATCATTTTCAAATAATGGGGATATATTTATTAGTACAAATAATTTAAGTAAAGTCACTATAATAATTTAAAGCAAATAAACTTTAAAACAAATCATTTGTGCGTATTTGCTTAGGCGGAAGGCAGGTTGGTTAAAATTGTAATATTAAATTTTAAAAAATATTTTACGAGCAAAATTTGTTTTTTAAATGTTGGCTTGGGTAGTTTCTCTTCCTTCAGTTTATACCTTAATGCAACAATGCCCACATAAAGCCCCATATAAAAGCCGTTATTTGAAAATGATTTGAAATAATAAGTTATTAAGCGACCTCAACTGGTTCAAAAAGCGAACTATTCATTTTTTGAACTAGTTCATTTTATTATGAACTATTCACTTTTAAAAATATAGCAAATTTTTTTTTAAAAATCTAGTTCAAAAAAATAACTTTTTTCATAAAATTTATTTAATTCATAAAATGAACTAGTTCGTTAAAGAATGAATTATAGTGCAAAATTGGCATTTGTTCAAAACAGAAATGAACTATTGGTCACAAAGTGAATATTTCAAGAATTAACTATAGTTCCAACACTGAGACCTAGTTCTTTAGTTCATTTTAATGAATAGTTTTTATGAACTAGTTCACGAAATTCGACACAACTCTAATTGCTAGTGCCAAATAAATATATATAAGTATTTAAAAATTTCTCAACTGACCGACCTTCTTTCTTGTTTCCATGTAAGCTTGAAGTAAAGAAGAAAGTCTCATAAAAAGAAAACTAAAGCTAACTTTCAGTGTATTATGGCATCTTCAAATTACATTCTCACTTTTCATACTTTTTCCCTACAAATAAAAAAACCCATAAACCCATTTAAAACATTGTCTTCTAGTGGGTCATAACCCATAAAAGGGGGGCTCGTCATAAATGGTTGTAAAAATGTAAATTTAGGTGCAGTTTGCTTAGCCAAAAAAACAAAAGTTGTCTGCGTATGACAGAAGCAACTCAACTGTTGCAACTTCAAGTGACGACGTCAGCGGCACAAAATAAAAATGCCAATAAATATTACACAACAATTTGATGGGCCCTCCACCCTCACCCGCACCGCACGCTATGGGTCACACGCAGCGTTTAATGTTTCCCTCGCGGTGGCGAACAGTTTAATAACCAAGGTTACTATCCTCCTCCTTCTGCCTGTGCCTGGCGTTTGGCTGATTAAATTACCAGTGAGTGCACAGGAAAAAAGGACAACAATGCGTTCCGAAGGGGGATGAGTTTGGTTATAGTGCATTAAGCAATTTTCCTTTATGACGCCAAACAGTCTGAGCGTCCAAGTGTCGCCAGTGCAAATTGCATTGTCCCTACATTTTCATTGATTTTTTTTTTTGTTCTGCTGATGATTTCATCAACTGCTGGGCGCCTGTGAGCACAAACTATGGTTGAAACGTGCAACATGTGAAACGACAACAAACCGAAACCAGTCCGAAATTTTGACTTTTGCCAGTCACATAATTTTCGCTTTTAATTTTGTTGTCTGCCTTCCTGATGACCGCAGAAGCTCAGAAACCAGATGACATCACAGTTTTTGTTTGTTGTCGTTTTTTTTTCTGAGTAGGTTTGTGTGTGAATTGGTTTATATGTTTGTAAGCAGTTATATGTGTGAGTAGAAACAAGATTGATGATGAATAAGGGAACCCAACATTTTTGGAAGTTGAACATGCAATTTTGCTTGTTGATAATTTTATATAAATTAATTCGGAATTTTTTTTAACCACAAAATATTTTGATGAGCTTTATTAGTGTTTTTTCATTTATGGGAACAAGATTATTTTAAAAAAAAAAAAATTGAATGACTTAAAAGTCAAAAAAAAAAAATCTGAAGATTTTGTTTTTTTTCATAATTCCAAATTACAAAAATGTAGTTTTTAAAAAAAAATTTTTTTTAGCTAAATAATCATTAGAAAGCAAAAATTAATGATAGTGCATTTCCTACAAATTCGAAATTCCCAAAGGTTCTTTAAATGAGGTACTAGATCTAGATAGATCAAGTATATAAGTTGTCAGTCGATTGAATTTCAATAATCCATAGATATTTCAGAAATTGTTAATAATACGAAACTGTATTTCCCACCCCTTTTCTAATTTTGTCATATAATGGTCATGTAATGGTCCAAATTTTCAAACTGATCTTTTTGCAGCAGGTATCTAAAATAGGATCGAACATTGTTCCTCAATTGTTTGATATTCAATGTGAACTGCATGGTCTTCAAAGTGTATCACATTTCTTCTTCTTCGCCTTTTTTTTAACAGATATTTTTAAGAAGTGTCATCACCAATAAGCAACTTTTTTGCCTTAACAATTTTTGCAGAGATTTTATTCACTCAGGCAACACAAAAATCGTATCAATGAAATCATAGTTTTGTTATGTTTATGTTATGAAATATTCAATTGTGGTTTGTGCAAAATGTTGTCAATGATGATTGCTTTGATGATGGGAATTCAAAATTGGTCGATGGTCATATCATTATACGTATATCTCATTAAATTAGTCACCATAATACTCGAGCTGTGCTGACGTACTTATTTCAACAAAAAGGCTATCACACATATTATTTTTTTATTTCTTTCTAGCAAGAGTGTTTTCAGTTTTTATATGTATATTTTATTTTTATTCGCCCGTTATTTCGAAACAGACCAGAAAAAGGGAGTTGATTGGATGATATTTTGGTCATTTTACAATGAAAAACAAGTAAAAAAAGTCGGTAATATACTCTGTGCCTGTCAAAGTTTGTATATAACTGATCATATTTAAGAATGGGCTCACACAAACTGTGTAAGTGCAGTCTATCACGATTGTGGTCAGTGCTGCCCAGCGTATTTATATGTTATGTTTACTACCCAACTATCGGTGTAAAGTGGATCGATAAGTTATGTTGTCTAGAAGGTTGAAAAAATCTATCTTCAAAATTGTGTGAAATATGAAGTTCAAATGGCAGTAACTCGACTATCGTTCATCTGATCGGGAAATAATGGGCCCTTTCAGTAGAGCACTTAATCACTGATCAGCTTAATATAACTACTCTTATTAATAAGCATACTTTAAGGGCGTCTTGTTAAATTGACTATTGGAAAAGAACCATAATAATAAAATAAAAAACTCATGAGGAAAAAGTAGGCTTCGTAAATTACCAAGAAATGTATAGTTTATCAGGGAGCAAGTTTTTCTGCTGAACACAAATAATTCCTTAAAAATTTGAGAATCGTGGGAGATATGACGTTTTTTTTTTCAAACATTTTTCAAGAAGAAACTCCGATTCCGTTTCATGTTAGAGAGGTCAATAATTTCGAAGGTTCCAAGTGGATTGCAGCGAAGATTTTTAAAGAATTTTCGAATGCTATACACTGTCTAAAAAGTGCTTTTTAATCGGCATAAATGTACTAGAATCAGTCAGCTCATTAATCCACCCCAAAAGTATCAAATTAGGGTGCTCAAAATATATCCGAACAATTTTAAACTAAGGCCGATTTGTCAGCTTCCACAAAGCACTATCTGTCACATAAACTTACAAATAACAGACTGAAATTGATGTTTATCTGACACAGCAGCTATTTAGAAGATAAGAAATCGACCCTTTAGAGAGTTTTACCAGCTCAGAGACAATGAGTAGTGTTTGTTTACCCAAATACTTAAATCAGGAAATAATACCGGATCCATAACCGTTAACTGAAATAAACCGTTTAAAGCCAGGTACCGGTATCGAAGTCGGAACCGATATTAACATTTTTTTGAGACCCGAAAACCGTTAACCGTTATAACGGGAACATATCGCTAAAACCGTTATTTTTCGGTTTCTTACTAATTTATTACTATTATATCAAATATATAATTCAATTGGTAAAATAGCTTCCATTTTAGAAATTCGCCCTTAAAAAAATAACCATAATCAAATTCTCATGTTAAGATATATAAGATAAAAAAAAAATTTCTTAAAAACAGTAAAATTTTTTGCTAAATATAAACCCTGTAAAAGATTTTTAATTCTTAAGAAATTCTCCCTTTAATATAAAAATGTTAGAAATATAAATTTTAGAAATGAAGTTTCTTGATTTGAATCAAATTTCGACCTAAAAAAAAATACTGTTTTAAATTTTTCGAAAAATTTAATAAAAGGGAAAAGCTAAGACAGATTATGTCTTTTAATTTGTTTCAGTGTTTTTTAAAGTTGATATACCCCTTTGAGAATATCACCAGCGTATTATGAGCTAAATTGGACCGAAGTCTTATAGTATGGGTTCAAATCTATCGCTAAAGATCTCTATTTTTGATGGAGATAGAGACTATAGAGATTTAGAGCCGATTATTTCCCACCATTATTTCAAATATTTTTTCAGCTTTATGAGAAATGGCCCTAAGGCGAGGGCAACATAGCAATAGAGAATTCCTTAATTTAGGTTGTTTTTTCTAAGTGTAGGGATACCACTGGAAGCGTTTAGCGAAATTGTTCGTCCAAAAAGACAAAAGACTAGAAATGCTTTTTCAAACTGTAACGTATAGTTTTGTTTACCAAAAATGGAAAAAAAAAAACATTCCTTCTCTTATATGGGTTTTGTTATTTATCTGGGCGACCTTTCTAATGTCTACTGTTGATAGGGCAGGGAGGTTTTTAAATCAGTGCTGTATAGTCAACCAACTCTTTTTGGTGTAGAATGCATAAGTTGATTGTGTTGTGAGCAAACACAACTTTTTAACCTCTACCCGCAAAACCAAGCAAGCTAGGTGACATTTAATAAGTCGACAGATTAATTACAAAAATATTTTAAAATGAAAGATGAAATCTTAACTTAAACAAACTAATTCCAAGTCGAGTCTTTTTTCAAAATTCGTTCACACTAAAACTTTGTCATAAGCAGTTTATCCTAAAATATAAATGTGCTTCAATTAAGTTATTTTTGAAAATTTCTAATATTTTTTACGAATGTATTTTCTTAATTATTCGTTTACTTATCACAGTAGAATAATATTTATATTAATTTCACTTTTCCCCTTTTGCAAATATGTGTTATTACTTTTGGCCTTATTGGCCATGTTTTGAATAAATTAGCTGGCTAATCATCAATTAGTTTATTTCTGGTTGTTTGTTATAGGTTCATTATTAGCTATTTATATAGAAGAATATATATGTTTCTTTGCTCTCACACACACACACACACGCGCACTTGTCGCAAAGCAGCAAAGTTGTTTTATTTGTATTTTTCTTTTTTATATACGTTTTGATTCTCAAATTAAGGGAAAATATTTGAATTTGAATTCAGCTAAAAGCAAAAACTACTACAAAAAATACATAAATAGGAAATAGTAACACACCGAAAAGCGCGCGTCTGCTTCAAAAACTTTTTTGTTTGTATTTTTTTGGCGGCAGCTGCCAGCTCGAAGAAGAAGAATCGGCGTGGGCGACTCGGATTCGATTTGAGTTTTTTTTTTTTCTTTCAACTTGTTCCGCGTACGCGTCCAAACGCTTTGCCGTTCGCAAGAAAACTAAACGAAACGCAGCTAAATTGTTCAACCGTCCAAAGTCGTCAAGCAAGAGACTTTATCAGCTGTTCCTAGCCAGAGCTGAGCTGTACTCATTAGCGGGGACACCGGTGTGACTTAAGTTGAGGAAGAAAATTGTATTGCATACTTTTGGTTGCTTGGCCACTTGGCCAAAGATTTTCCGGCATACAAAATGTGTTATTGTCTGTCTGGCATTTTCAACCCTTAGGCCGGGACACACCCCCGCGGTAGTCCACACAGGATACACACGTGCAATGGCAACACTTTGGAGGGTGTTTTGTCTGGTGCCTGGCTACAACAGCCACAGAGGCTACTATGCATATGATTGATATGCAATATACAACAATTTTCCTTAATGAACTCGAAATATTGACCCAAAATGCATAACTAAAAGGTCGTAATAAGTTGTTTACATTCAAGGGGGGGAGGGAAATTGTTTACTGACCGGGAATGAAAGTTATGTTAAATGTTAGGAAGTTATCTGCGCGTGGATTTAAAAAAAATAAATTAAGATTTAAGATTATCATTAAATTGACTTGTTTAATCACTACACAGTGGTTGCTGCCATAGGCCAAAAATAAAAAATTTATTTTGAGCTATTCAAACGGAAACTGTTCTTACTATCAGCCAATTGTCCAAACTTTATGACGTTATACTTTTTTTTTGGTTCTCTAACGGGACTTTCTAAAAAGAGTGAAAGAGCGAACACGTGTTTCTGTATTTGACATTTGTACAGCGCAGTGCAACTTGCTAATTTGTATAATTAAATTATATTATAAAACGTTGTTAAACCAAAAACAAAAAATATGAATATTGTACATAAAGGTATGAACTTTATTTTTACAATCCAATTTATTAATATTTCGTTTTGTGTTTTGTGAAAATCGTTGTTGAATAAGTGCGTCTTTTTCAGTTCCTATTTTTGGTGCATAGGTTTAGGTAAGTTTTAAGTGTTTCCCCCGCTCGCCCCAACGAATTTTTACCCTGTTGTTAATCAATATTTTAAGATTATAAAAGTGTTTAGATCAGCTGCAGTAACCTGCAGCTGCACGTGGCATTAAAAAACTAACCTAACCTAAATTTTTTTAGTCTGTAATTTTGTTGTTGCCGCTTTGCAACTTACTATGGTTGATGGTAATATTTGTAATGCTTAAAGTGAATCAACATCCACAAGATGCTAAATATGTTATGCCAAGCCAACAGAAATGAACAACTTAGAAAATTGTTTAAAAGAAGAAGTTCATGAGGAGCAATTTGAGTTTGGATTGTCACCACTACATGCGTACATTAGATTTGTTTTATTCACTTATAATACAAATTGAATGAAAAATATGGCAAATCCGATCACAAGAGGCCAAACAGAATATTTCAATGAGAAAACAAATTATTCAAAATTAGTTCAGGGTAAAAATGGGTCTTATAGTAGACAAGCCTAAAGCTGGAGGATGTGGAACATCGAATGATGGCAACACTGCCAGAAAATTTTTCAATAACCCTGATACATCTGCCGATATTACGGGAATTGATAAGGACTTAATAATTAGAGTCTCAACTTTGTTGCAAGCCATATCTTCAGGCTACATGATAAATCCGGCAAAACTTGGGGACTAGCTCTTGAAACCGCGAAGCAGCTGATTGATAAGTATCCTTGGTTTATCTCCCCATCGGTTCATAAAGTTTTACTTCATGCTCCCGATATTATAAAACATTCCTTACTTTCGATTTAGAGCTGTCTGAAGAAGCCGCAGAGGCAAGAATTAATTATATTAAAAGTTTCGGTTGAACCATACACGCAAAATTTCATGCGTCGCCTCAAATACAGACTTGATAATCAGATTGCTATTAAGTTCTGATCCCTTTTAAACTGGACAAAGAACTTACCTTCAACCAGAAGTCACCGCTATTAAATCAACAATTAATTTACTCGATGAGACAATATAAAAAGTATATGATTTTGTATAATTATTGTTCGTTTTCTTCTTATAATATATATATGTTTTTCTTAATTTATTTTTTCGTTAACAAAATAAGTTTGCAATCAAGCCCATTTTTTCGTATTATAGTTCTAACTATTCAGAACTTACAGTAAAAATTTCAGCCGATATGACCCTAGAGTATTTATTGCCCGCTCTCCCATGTAAGCCCAACCACTGTGCACTATAATAAATTTTTGAAATACATTTTTGTAACGATTAATTAAGTTGCATACTTTTGAGCGGATTGTATAAATTTGTATTAATGGTGTACATTTTCCCTACCTACAATATTCCTTATGTTCTTCTAGACTAGATTGCTATTGGTGGCATAAATAAAACCTAAACAAGGACAAGAATTTTTAAAAAGTTTCTTGGCGTTTTATCATATCTAAAACAGTATGCCAGTTCGGAGGAAGAAATAACAGCTACGTTCTTCGTTCTTTGATGAAGATGCCCGCCAATCATGTTTTTTATTATTTAGATAGTTGAAAGACACATCAGCCTGTAAATAAATTCGTTTTTTCTGTGCTTCGATATACCTGGTACTCAAGAAAAGGATTAATTACAAATTTTTTATTTAATCCCAAAATGTTAATATTAACATAAAATATTTGTGTTAACATAAAATGTTGGTATGTATAAAAATTTTCGAAGAAGGTTCCAGTGGTCGAATCTCTCAATCCACAGCTTAGTTGGTCTGACCGGTTGCCTAATAATAAAATAGGTAGTCTATCGACTTCGTGACTGCTTTTGTCTAAATAATTTTTCTATCCCAGTAAACAGTCAATAAAGTCAGTCAATGTGGCTTAAATTACTTTTTCAAACACTGGAGTTTATTGTCGTTGAAAAGTAGTCGTACTGCCTTGCCTTTCTCGATTTCACTAGATTCAAGATCTCCCAAAACATTATTAATTTTATATTTATATGGTTAAAAAAAAGAATTCCGTACTAAAACATTGGTAATTTAATTACAATCGTTTTAAAACTTCGGCATTTCCCATTCTGAAAACAAAATCTCATTTGTAGTTCGTTTTTTATTTTAAAGTCTCTGTAACCTTTAAAATATATCAAAATCTTATATTTTAAAATTTAAACTGTTTTCATGCGTAATTTAAAAACAAAAAACAAAACTATCTTAAAATTCCTAAGAACAAAACGGTCTAAATTCCATCACGGACATACTTAAATTAAGATTTGTATTTTTTTCTGACTAGTTAATTTTCTAGTTTATAATTTAAAAATTATTTAATGGATTTTTGAATTAATGAATCATTTGAGGTGATATTGAGTTAGCTGTCTGACTTACCAAACATTTGTTTAACTTTTTCAAATTTGTTCATTTAAATTTTTGTTTAATTTGAAAATTCGGTAGCACCCAAACATTTATTTTTTTCATTTAAAAATTATATGAATTATTACTATCTTACGTAGGACAATCAAATAAGAAGTTGTCTCGTTAAAATTTGTAAAAAAAAACAATTTGTTTAACCAGCCTGGTATACATAGTGCAGTTGCAGGTCAAATTTTTTTGTCAACAAGCAGTATTTTAAAAAAAATAAAAAAAAATTTGTACAGTGATAGTTTTTTTAAAAAATAAACAGACATGAAAAACTTGAACGGTTTTCCCTAATTAGGGCCTTGGGAATCGAACTGCATCATACTTTTTTAGAGTTTAAGATGGTTTCATACAACATTTTTTTTAAAGTTTTTTCGAAGTTAATTTTTTTTTATTTTGCTCCAAAAAATATGAGATATTTATACTTGAAATCTAAATAAATTGATTTAAATGTCCTCTGATTTAATTCATTCACAGTTTTTCGATATAATTGAGCATTCAAAAAGTTATAGATTAAAATTTAAAAAAAATTTCAAAATTTTGTACATAATTTTTATTACCAAAATAACATTGAATTAGGAAAGGTTTAATTTGAAATCAAGTTGGTTGTTGGAGAACAAAGGGAAGACATTAAAAAATGATTTAAATGTGATTTTAAATAATTTGTTGTAAAAAATGTCATCTAAAAGGTTGCAATTATTTTAGTTTTTTGGACCATAACTTTTGAAAGCGCAATGATATCGAAAATCTGCAAGTGAAGTAAATTAGAGAACATTTAAATCTATTTATTCAGATTTCACAAGAATTAGACATAATTATACACTTGAAAAGTGTATATTAATTTTGCCCAGAAGTTTGTAACGCATAGAAATATTAATTTCCGACCACATAAACTATATATATTCTTGATCAGGACGACGAGCTGAGTTCATTTCCGCTTGTCCGTCCGTCCGTCTGTCCGTATGTCTGTCCGTTTGTCTGTTTCTATGCGAACTAGTCTCTCAGTTTTAAAGCTATCGAGCTGAAATTTTGCACAGAGTCTACTTTTTACTGCACGCAACTAATATGTCGGAACCGGCCGGATCGGATGACTATATCATATAGCTGCCATAGCAACGATCGGTCTTAGAACTAGTTCTAGTTAGAAAAACTTTTTTGTTTTCCATCGTAGCGTCTCCAATCGTAGTATATATTTGTATTATATGTTTCCACACAATTCAGAAAAAATTTATTAAAATCGGATCACTATAGCATATAGCTGCCATATAAACGGTCGGTCAAAAAACTACTTCTAGTGAGAAAACCTTTTTTGTTTTCCATCACAGCGTCACTAATCTTGGAATATGTTAGTTATATACGCTTCTCCATATTTCTGGAAAAATTTATCGAAACCGGATCACTTTAGCATATAGCTGCCATAGAAACGGTCGGTCAAAAAACTTCTTCTAGTGAGAAAAGCTTTTTTGTTTTCCATCGAAGCGTCACTAATCTTGGTATATGTTAGTTTTATATGCTTTCACATAATTCTGCAAAAATTTATCAAAATCGGATGACTATAGCATATAGCTGCCATAGGACCGATCGGTCGGAAAAGTGTTTTAATAAGAAAAAGTTTTTTTATGGTATCAAATTTTTATTATCAATGATTTAAACATTTTAAATATCTGATATCTATATCCTATATATATTTTACCGGTTAAATCAGTTGTAGTAAAGTTTTTCAAGTGTATTAAAACTTCGGCACAGTCGAAGTTAGCTTTGCCTTCTCGTTTTAGTTCCACTTAGGCTGTAGTCCTTGGCTGTCTTAATTAATTTGCTTGGTTGATTTATTATTCAGCGTTGATCACGATCAGGAAATCTTGGTTTCAGATTTCCTATCTTCTTAGAGCCATATTCCACCATTTTCTTTAAAAAAATTTCCACAAGAGTTTCAAAACTTTTGATGCGTTTAGCACTGTCTCGCATTATGACACCCTCAATTGCAGTTATTTAATCTTATTCAATATTAATGAAGTATGGACCAAGTGGCATCTTGTTATAAAACTTGTGTAAACATGTGTGAAAGATCCGGTGTTTTGACCGAAAATCGTAAAGTGTGTTTATAGTTATACACCAGCCTAAAATCAAATATGTTAACATATAATCAAAAATATATAATATTGTTGTTACTGTCCTGCATTTCTATTGTATTTCTATTCTATTTCGCTCCTCATTTACACTTTTTCGGACTGTACGCTGAAAAAAGTGGGTGTGTTTAAAGATATGCACCAGAGCTTAGCATACAAAATAATTGGTGTTAGAAAAAAGGATTCCATTTTGTACAGGGTCATATTTTGAAATTTAATAATCAAGCAGGGTGTAAGTGGAAACTTTGATTCCATTACAATACCCCAAATATTAGATAGAACTATTTTTTTTATCTTTAATATATCTGGCTTTACACCCCCCAAAGCCCCAGCCAACTTCTCTTATCTTTTGGCTTCTTTACGCACAAGAGAAAGGAACCAATAGTTTAACGCCGAATCCAAACGCATAGTTTGAGAAGCTTTTTCAACAGCTGTTGCCAGTAGCTGGTGAAGGAGACGGCATGTGTAAAGATTTAAAGAAAAAACTCTTATTAGATGTTCCACACACTACCAATTGCTCCACACACGCCCACTATTTTCTTTGCCATTTATACACCAAAATGCAACTTTTGAGGGGCTGAGAATATGACCTTAAATTTTTCATACGGTTGAGGGGGACACTCTAATGTACACATGCATATAAATGCAAAATCCCGTAGAGCTTTATAAAGAGGAGGTGGTTGAAAAGAAAAAAGAAAATTAAAAAAAAAAAAAAAATTTTGAAATAAAATTGTAGGAGCTATTAAACATAATACATTGCGGAAGTTTAGGGGTCAGCAAGATTTTTAACAAAACTTGAAGAGTATACACTGATAAAAAGAGGGGTTAGTAGATATTTTTATTAGAAATTTAAGTGCTTACATTGCTTCCAAATGGTTCCTCCCCCTCCCCAATATTGTATGCCTGGTGTCCATTACTAATAGACAACTATTTTGGCCAAGTGGAGCACCTCTGTCGCTCTTTAATAGTTTTTCAAGCAAAACAGCTGTCAGTCGACTGTGGGTGGTGGGAAAGTCCAGAAACAATTGCTGCTGGCCCCACACAATTTTCAGCTGTTTATGCCAGGCCAGTCGAAGTGAGCTAATTAAATTTAAGTTAAGGCGACATTTGCCGGGCAGCCACTCACAGTGGAGGCTGCTGCCCTCTCTCTCTCTCTCTCTCACACTCTCCAGAAGATATGCCACCGATTAGCCTATAAGCAATTTATCCCTTTGGCGGGGCAGGCTGCTCTCCTCCAAACTGGGGGGCGCTATTTTTGGCTGACGCTCACTCGCCAAAAAAAAAAAAGACAAGAGTGCAGCAGCAGCAGTGGCAGTGGCTGTGGCAGCGGGAGCGGTAGCACGATTGCGCGATCGCTCTTTTGAGTAGCACAGATTTTCTTCTATTTTTTTTAGTACAAATTCGTTGGCCGTAGAAATCGCATGGATGCGAATGCGGGCGGGCACAAAGATACAAAAATAAAATACAAAAAAAAGAAGACACTCCATCAGATGTCGGAAAAATACGCAAAAATTGATGGTTAAAATAAATAAATACATTTTTCAACATTTTTTCTGGTTTGGTTCAGAGAACACATGGCAAAGTGCAGTGCGCGTTTCAGCTACAAAATGTATCCGTAAGATACAAAAAAATTGAATAACGAAAATTGAACTGTGCCCGCGTGTAGTAATTTTAAACGTATTTGTTTCATTTGTTTTGACATTGAAATGAAACAACAATAACAACACAGCACAACACAATCAAGACAACAATTAAAATTGAGCTAAACAGAAGGCGGATATATAGCTATAGCTAGAGGCGCCCACCAAAGTACATAATCTTCTAGAGCAGAAATGACCACACGGGGTATACGACGCAAGAAGTCCACACTGACAGAGTTAAAGATTGCGGTGATTGGGGCGCCCAGTGTTGGAAAGAGTGGTAAGAGTGTACTCCAAGTTATGTGTGTGTGTGTGTGTACCAAATGTACATAGGTATGTGGCTACGTTGGAGCAACAACAGCAAATTAGTTGAGCAATCGCCGATTTTTTTTTTTTTTTTTTTTTGTTCTTTCTTTATATTTAGACTTTTGTTTGTTTTGTTTATAAAGTGGCAGCATACATGCACCCACACACACATACATATATATATATGGCTCGCACTTTGGCATTGCCCCGCCGCTTTTAATCGCTTTTCCTACGGATTTGACAAGCCAACCCCGCCAGGCCATGCTCTAATTTATGATCGGAAAAATGTTCATGGGGATCATTGCCGAACAAAATGCTACATTTTAGTCCCAAATTGATGTGTTGTGCCTGCCATCATGCGCCCTATACCAAATCCCATTTTAATTTGTTACATTTTGTTCCTAAACCCATTGACACTTTGGACGACGCGATATTTATACCCGTCATTCGTTGGGTTTACACCTGCGTGCAATATGTTGCTTTTTTGGGGCCAAACAGATCGTCTCGCACACGTCGTCGGACAGTGGAGACGCCTGAAATATGACTTGAAATGATGCTAAACTAATAAACAACAACAACAACAACAGATACACAGCATCAGGCAAGCAAAATGCGGCAAGTAGGGCCATAGCTGACCAGACAATGAGCTATCTGTAAAGGAATTTTTGCTACTACGAAATACTGAAATAATGAAATTATTTCCAAAAAAATTTGTTTGTTTTTAATTGACCTTAGAACAGGGTTTCTCAAGAAGAATTTCGTTATTAGTTATTATTGGGCGCGTTCAGCAGAGACACTTGATCACTGATCAGCTTAACACTGCTCTTATTCTATAGAATACTTTTGGGCGGACTAGTTAAATTGTTATTTGAAGAAACTCCATGTAAATATCATTTTAAATACAAGAGGAAAATAGGCTATGTAAATTACTAAGAAAAATATCACTGATCAAGGAGCAAGTTCTTTCTCAAAACTTGTTCACTGAACAATAATATTTTTCTTTGTTATTTACGTGGCCTACTTTTCGTCTTGTGTTGAATATGACATTTATATGGTTTTTCTTCAAATGTCAATTGAACAAGACTCCCTTAATAATAAGAGCAGTTTTATTAAGCTGATCAGTGATCAAGTGTATCTGCTGAACGCGTCCATTGTTTTCTTGGCAGTGTAGCAAACCAACGTCAAGTTGCTTACCTTGACACGCGGAATGAAATTGTTTTGTATTTTTGTCTGCTTTATAAACCGGGGAATCTGGTTCCTACCGAAACTTATGTTTTGATAAGGTTCCGTCTTGTTGGTACAAGAAAAACATTATTTTTTATTTTGGGCCGGGCCAGACATTTTTGGTTTCGCGCCCAGGCCTCTGAAAATGGGGCTAACCTCCTCACTTACAGTGTCTGAGATCGACGCAACAGACGGACAGACAGGCAGATCAGAAAACAGTTATATGCGACCTTTTTGTTTTTCTTTCGATCATCTCTAAACTTATTTTACGTATTTTCAAATTAAGCAAAATCTTTCTGCAAAGTCGGAAAATAAGCTCGGAAAATTATTTTGGAGCTTCTTGAAAAAAAGGGTTTAATACAACAGTTTCCCATTTTCCGACCTGTGGGTATATTGTATCAAAAAGTGTATGCCAGTTCTTATTGTGTAACTTTGAAAATGAATCTGAATCTGATCGCATAATAAACGTAAAAGTTTCATAAAACAGTTTTGCTGCGAATTTTTCACATTTCCCGACAGAATATTACAATTTAACTTAATATTCCTGTCTTGGTATGGAAACTACTGTCAAAGTAGAAGCTATCTATCTCGAATCGTTACGACTGCGCTTTTATATCATTGCTCGCCAAAATGGTAGTTGATTTTTCCTCAATCGACCAAACCAACTTTTTGGTCGAAATCGACAAAAAATTACGACTGGCTACTTATCGATATTTTATCAATCATTTCATCGATATTTTAAGGTTTTTTTTTAAAGGTGCCTCTACTCACAACTTCAATCTGAAAAAACTAATAATAAAAAAAATTCAACGAAATTTTCGTAATCAGACAACAATTTGCTAGGGTGAGTGATTTAATTGCTGTGTGTACAAAATAAAACAAAACTTTTGCATAATTAAGAAAACTTTTTTAAAAAAAAACCTTTTTTATATTAGTAAAATAAACACCACTGATTTTGCAGTTTTATAAATTCATTATTAATAACACAAGTTTAGAAAATTAAAAAAAATAATTACCAATTGAACCCATTAATTTTTTTCGTTGTATTTTGAAATGCTGAACTCAAAAATGAAATTCAAAAAATTTTTGTATGGATACGTTTTGGAGATAGAATTTTCGTTTTGTTTTTTTTTTTGTGTATCCTTACATATTAAGCCATTTTTCGAGTTTTAAACTTAAGATTAAAGGATATACAATTTCCAATCACGCACCCAAGAAAATTCTTGTCTGAATACGAAAAATTCGTCAAAGTTTCATGCTTTAATTGTGTTTTAAAATTTTTCAAATCGGTTCAAAAACCAAAAAATGATGAGAATTTAAATAATGGCAAATTCTAAACAAAACTCGAGAAAACAGCCTAACGTTAACATCTCAAAAACATGCCAATCGAGTTATTTTTTCGTGTTTACCGGGCAGAGCTTCAAAAAGTTGGGTTCATACATTGGAGAGAGTTATTTTTAGCTTTTATAGGTTTGTATTTTTTTTTGGGTTTTTTTTTTTTTTTTTTTTTTTTTTTTTTTTTTTTTTTTTTTATTATTTTTTTTTTTTTTTTTTTTTTTTCTTTTTTTATATTTTTTTTCTAATTATAAATGATCAGACGAACCGCCACAGCCACATCTAAACTTAAATTACAATTTTGTCTTATTTTCTGAAAACTTGACGAAAAATCCCAGTTAAATCCTATTCAAATTAAATGTTCTTTACTGTCAAACTAAAAAAACATTACATTTTTTTTTATTTAAATGCACAATTAGCCCAAAAGTTGTTTTATTTGTATACATTTGATCTCATAGAGTAAAAACAACTCATCCTATCACATTTTGTCTGTATTTTAACAAGGTTTTTCTTACATCGTTCAATTCGGAGCAAAAACAAAAATTTTGAGATTTAAAGTGTAGGCACCTTTTGTCGGAAAAAAGTATCGATAAAATCATGATAACTAGCCAATAGAATTTTTATCTTGCCGATTTTTGCATTTAACGGTCCAAAATACTTTAAAAAAAAGTTGGGTTAATTCATTGGGTAAAAATGGTTTCGAGCAGTGTATGTTTAGAAGAATCAAAATGTCAATTGACGGGGACAAGGATTTTATTTTGTATTTCTATATAATTTTCCACAGAACACGTTTTTGCCAAAAGCCGAATTTGCTTAATTAATTCCCAACTGATTCTGGTTTAAGACCAGCCTCTAGTTCTTTAAAGACGTATTCATTTGAATCCTGAAACATTTTGTCCCATTTTTATGAATTTACGATTCTGTTTCAAGAATATATCGATATTGATTATATATTTTAAGAACTTAAATGAAGAATATTTTTTTACTTATTCTAAGTATATAAATTTGTAAATTTTAGAGCAGTTCAGTAACCGTTTGCAAATCTTAACTTCACATCCAAACTTATGTATTTTATAATTCAATGAAAAAACTAAGTTTTTTGACTTTTGACTATATAATATCAAGTTTAAAGGGAAAATGATTTATAATTAAGATTTATAGTGCATTTGCAAGGGTACAGCCGGGCCATCTTGAGTTCCTATAGCGCCCTTTTCCCAAGGTCCCCTTCTTTCGCCACTCGCCTTCAATAATTGAAATGCCGCGCTATTTTCGTGCAGCGCATAATCCCTAGTCCATCTCTGGTCGTATAAATGATTAATAAATTTGTTGCTACATATTTTAATGTCATTCAGCCACAATCTCTGGCCAAATATTTAATGCATACAGGGTGGAGGGGGCAGAATGGACCGTGTCTGTTTGTGTACAACGTATGTACATACATATGTGTGGGGCAATTAAAACGCCCACCGCCCGGCGCAAGACAAAAAACAAAAAAATTGCCACCGTGTGGATATGGAGATGGCGCGATCAATGGCCAAGCAAGACGCCATCCCCCCGAACAGTCAACAAAAATTTAAACGTTGACCTCGTGAAAAATAAAACAGATATTCGAAAAGCATAAATTAAAAACGCAAGGAAAATAAATGATGGAAATGTCATAAAAAAAAAAAAAGAAAATAAAGCGAGAGCGTGGCAACCAAGGCAACGTGTCGGGCCACACACACTGTCGTCATCCTTTTTAGGGAAAACGGCGCCTAAGGTTTTTAGTTCCCAGTGGTGTGCGAGTTCAAAGCACTTGCATATCAAATGACCAACTGCCTTTCCCTCCCCCTCCCCCGTCAGCACAGGAGCACAGGCCTAGACTTTTGTTTTGTTTGCGCGGAACACGCAACATTAGGGCTTAGCTTGGCGGGGTTTATTAACCCCACATTTCATATTCACCTGCCCAATGCATACTTTCCGCTCGCTTAAGTCCTGACCCATATCTACCCTACCCTAAGGGCGTTTTCAGCGTTTAAAAAAGTAAATTAAAATCATGTTTCATTTCATTTGCAGCTTTAATTGTGCGTTTCTTGACAAAGCGTTACATAGGCGAATACGATCATCAGACAGAGAATCGCTACAAACATGAGGCCATGGTGGATGGTGAACCGGTGCTATTTGAAATCCTAGACACCTGTCCCAAGGTAAGTTCTTCGATTCAAATTAAGTTCAATTTTTCAATTCCTTTTCTTCTCAGGCCGAAGATGAGTATCCCAATGCCTCGGAATTGGTACAATGGGCCGATGGCTTGCTTTTGGTTTACTCCATAACCGATCGCAAAAGTTTCAATTATATACGCCGTGCCAAATCCGATCTCCAGTCCGATACACCCGTTCAGCTTTGCGCCAATAAGGTCGATATGGTTCATTTGCGTCAAGTGAGTCGCGATGAGGGTGAAATTTTGGCCAAAGATTTTGAGTGCAAATTCAGTGAAGTTTCTGCTGCGGATCATGTGGATCAGGTGGCCGAGGTATTCAATGAGCTATGCAAAGAGGTATTGGCCTCGAAACGCAAATCCAAGCAGAGCCTACTGGAACGTATGCTGGGCGGCGCAAGACCCTATAGTAGAGGAAAAAGTGACAGTAATTTGCCAAAAGACTGATATTGGTGGAGTAAATTGCATGTAAATAAATGTACATTTTTTTTTTAATGGAAATTGGATGAGTTTGGATCAGAAAAGGGAGATTAAATGGAAACAAGGGTATTAGGAACCTTAATAGCATAAATCAGTTCTGTAAAAAGTTCAGAATTTGGTCAATTTTTCGCCGATTTATTAGACAACTATCAAGGTAATCCTTGATGTCCAAAAATCTATCGGTCTACAAGTTGGAGTGCAAAGTATAACGGAGTCAGTGAGCCGCGAGCAGAAAATTTCTTACAACTTCTATTCCGGTAGGGTCCACAGGTACGAAAACCTATGCACTTTTTTGATGCTGCTTTCGACTTTCAGTGCTGTTTACTCATACATTCTCATTGAGTTACTATCATTGGCACATGTTCTTTTGGAGGCATAACTGAAAGTAGAATTAGTACGCCCTCAAATCTATTCTTACTCTATGGTGAACCTTGCTTTCTGTTGCCTATATATAAATTTTCCACCTATTTTAATGAATCAATCAATCAGCTATATACCGTATACATTTTTTTTCTTGTTGGACTAGGCTGAATGATGTGGCATTGGGATAAGGCAAAAGAGGCAAGCTCAAGCAACAAATCTTCGAGAAAGGACTTTGACAATGAATATTCCAACATGGAACGGATGCTTTATAGTCCTGGGATTTCAAAAAAATGTTTAATGCCTATGTATAACACATGCTCCAACCTTAAACACGGAACTCGAACAATCATTACAATTCATGAATTTTATGTCGCTAAAGGGGGTCTTCAACCTTTAAAAAAAAAAGCAATCGACGCAAAATTGATGTAATTCTGGCCCGCCTCAATCAAGAGGAAAAACATTTTTTAATATTTTTTGTAAACTAAACTACAAAAAATAAAAAAATATTTAAAAAAATTATTGAGGTACGGGCCTAAATTACATCAATTCTGATCATAACCCTCATTTACCGTTTTCATTTCCGATAATCTGGAGTCCCGGAATGGTTTTAAAAATACCAGGTCGAAAAAAGTTGTTTCGAGAAAAACGCGGTTTAAGTTTTGAGCAACGTAGAAAATTCTGACTTTAGCAAGAACAATGCTCCACTAATATGGCTTTGAAATATTTAAAAATGGTTTGAAGGGGATGAAAGGGGAATGTCCAAACTATAATAATAATGGAAAATAAAATAATTCAAAGGAAGATACCTCCTTAAGGCAAAGTTATAATTAAACGGTGGATTTCGCATTTTTCAGATACAATTTAATCCTAGTAGGCCAGGATAAATGGGTTTCTATGAGCTGGCCATTTTGTCTTTTTATTCCCCCTTAATAAATACATTCACCCTGACCTACTAGGATTAAATTCTATCTAAAAATTTGCAAAATTCGCTGTCTAGTTATAATATATTATTATTGGCCTCCTCTCGGCTCAATACAAAATTTATAAAGGCAAAGCAAGCAGCTTTAAATCAGCTTTTGCTTAGCGCAAGCTTTTAAAGCTGTCACGAAACTTGGCTAAACTTTGATGTAGCTTTAGTAGCATAGCAGTCTGCTTGTGTTCTTGCGGAAGCTCAAATTTCAAAAGTAACTAAAGCCATTTTTTTTTTTGTGTTATAATAACAAATATACTATTTTTTTGGAATTGGAAATTATTTGAGTAGTATAAAAGTAAGTATGATTGATCTAATCCTCCACAAATTCTGACACATGTAATGTGTACCTAAAAGAATATGGAAACATCAAAAATTACTTTTAAAAAATTTGAATTAATTTCTTGTTATAATATTTCAACACATTCCAATTCGACATTTGTCCATTTTTCCCCCTTTTCCGTTTGTCTGTTTGTTTAATAATTTAATAATAAACAACAAGATCATGCCTTGATAATTATAGTATTGGTCAAAATTTATTTGAAACTTGACATAAAATAGTTTTCACGAAAATGGACTTAAAATTCGGAACAGTGACGTTGATTTCAAAAGCCCCTTTATGTATACTATACGTTTAGGCACAAGTAGTAAAATCTCATGATTTTTGCTCTTCCAAGTATGCTATGTTTTATAATATATAAATAAAATATATATTTTTTAGTAGCTTTAATACCAATAATTTGTTTACACCTTTAACTGGTCCGACAATCTGAGTGAATGCATGTGGATTATGTTTGATGCTGCCATAACTGATGTATAAATTATCTCGTTCAAATAAATATTTCTTAAAACAAAGTTTGCATACTTTGAGGGGCAAAAAGCATGATTTTTTTAATAGCATAAACGTAGTTACAGAAATTTAATTCAGGGAAATATTTATGTTATTTTATTAAAAGTATTAGAAAAGTGAACAAACTATATTAAAATGCAACCCTTTATAAAAAGGTTTTTTTTTGAATAAAGAAAATTATAAATATTTTCAAAGAATTAAAAAAATGGGAAAAATAAATTAGGAATATCAAAAAGATACAAATTTTAAAACAATAAATTAAGAAAACAAAAACTTGTGAACCAAAAATAAGTATTATATGAGGAATGAGGAAATCTAAAATATGGAAAAACTAAATTAGGATATTGTAAATTGGGAGAAATAAAAAGTCAGGGTTGCAACCATCCAGCAATTTTTTCATTTTGAATCCAAATAATGAAAAAACAAGACGAACAGTATCTAAAAGGTATTTAATTGTACAGATGCAAGTAATAATTATTCAGATAGTATCTTATTTTCAGTTTCAAATGACACTTTGATCATGTAAAAATACTAAAGGATACTGCTCCTGAGGGCGATCTCCCAAAGTTCATCCTAATAAAGGCGTCTAGCGGTGATCACTCCATCTCTGGTTTGGCATACCTTAAATCAAAAAACTGGAAAGATTATTTTATGAAATAGATGAATGCTAGGATTGATCGAAAGACAAGTAGAAATTTCAATTTTTATAAAATGGCAACAATTAAAAAAAAATCATTCAAATTTCGACCAAAATTTTCGAGAAAATAAAAATAATTATCGGATATCTTAATCGTTCGATCAATCCCCGTAGAATATATCTAAAATGGTTGTGCAAAAAATTACAGATCGATCGGTTTTGCACTTTTTAAGATCTAGTGATCACTGACATTGAAAACACAGTTTTGAGTAAAACGTGTTTAAAGTTTAAGAAGAAGTTTACAAATTGGTAAAAATTGTTTAATTCCTGGGCCATAAAATGATACACTATGCAGCATCTGCAGCTTCCAATAAGTCAAATTTATGTTGTCGACGAATCATTCTTTTTCGCGGAATGATTTTCGGAGTTATTTTCCAAACCAACTGATTAAAACTTGCCTTATTTTTTTTGGTGTAAAACCATACACATTTTTTCAATCATTTTTCGTTGATGAGAATTCATAATTTTGGAATACGGCTTTAGCAACATCAGTTGGATAAGTCAGATAGTCATGTGTAGAAGAAGATAATGTGTCTGTAGCCCTGAAGAGTCCTTACAAATATGGGTATATCTCCGAAAATATTTACCGGATCTGTTTGAAATTTTCAAAGAATATACTTAAATATATTTACATTCAGATAAAGCAAAAAAATTGGATTTTGTGAAAACCCTCTAAAAGGATTTAGTAACTAATTTTAGATTTAAGAGTTGATCTCTTTTTTTTAAATTCTTTTTAAAACCATTTTTTTTTTTTTTCTTTATCAATTTTTTTTTTCTCCATTTATTTTTTTTTTTTAATTTTTATTTTATTTTATTGTATTTTCTTCAGCGCACCCCCCCATTAAATTTATAAAATACAATAACCCCCCCCCCCCTTTAAAAAATATTTTTTTTTTTTTTATTTTTTTTTATTTATTTATTTACTTATACACTTAATTTTTTTTTACCAATTCAAAAAATTTATTTAAATAAAACTGAGTCACTCAACTGATCATTCATTCAAACTTTACTTTAAAGCCCAACCTTTGCTCGTGTATTAACAAATCTAAAATCAACTTCCTCCACGCGCCAGGTGCAACCAACTAAGTATTTATAATTAGCTTAGATCAATAGTTGGAACCAGTGGAGCATGTACAACTACTTTAAATCGTTGCTCTCTCTCTCCCTTCTGCAAATACAAAACCGAACTTGTACTTTACTTTTGGGCCAACATCCGCAGCGAAATCGGCTGCTATTGACATTGCATCAGCTCTCTTTCTGTGGCCTGTTACTGTTTCCCATTTTCTGTTTGCCCAACTAAAACCAAAATATTGACATTGACCCAAAGTCTCGGGCATCGATGAATGATGCGCAAAATCAATCCAAAAAAAAAAAAAGTTAAGTAAATCGCGTGCCTTGATGGCCATTGTGCAATTAGCAATTGCTCATACGCCCCATTGACCAGCTGGGGCTGGTGCCATCAATGGGAATTTCTTGTAATTGTCTGAACCGTGACAACACAGCTCTTGGGGCATGAAATCTCACAGGTTTACAATTCTATTTTTTTTTTTTTTATAATTATTGGCACACATTTAAAATTCTAATTTAATTTATGATTGAAAGTGGTTGTCAGGCAGCGAAGGCAGCAAAAAAAGCAGCAGGAGCCCTTCCAGCTAGACAATTTGATCTGGGCCAGGTGTCTGCTGGCTGCTGGCAGCTGGCCTCACTCGGACTTGGTAATTGGTGCTGTAATAACTTTTAATTATGGACTGATCAACATTAAATGGATGCTGGGGGGATAGAAAACTAAGTAAGTGTTATGCAAGGTCAAATGGAGGGGAGCTAATGACAAAAGAAAAATGGCAATCAAATGCGGTAATCGGAATGGAAGTGGTGAAAGTTTAATTCTTGAAATTGCTAACTTTGGGCAGATGAAATGGTGGTTCAGAGTACTGGAAGCTATGGGGCAAAATGTTGATATAGATATTCTCAGTAAAGTTTATTTTTGTTGTGTAATTTATAAATTTATAAAACAAAAAAATTGTATTTCAACTTTTTATATCCGCTTTGTGTTCTGTAAAAAGTTACTCACACGACACGTATACTTGATTTAATTCTGTTGTCCCATTCCATTTTATTATATTGAATATAGAGGAGACTAGGGGAATATTTTCTTGGTTGGCCTATTGAATTCATTTTTTTTTAAATTTTTAATCGAACTTTGAGTCAAACTTAAAATTTTCATACCAGGGAGGTCCAGCCTAAAGCACAAAATTGCACAAGGTAACAGCCTAAAGGCCTGATCTCAGATGACATACATTTTATTTTCGGCACTATGCTTCATATAAATAAGACAACTGTTCAAAAGCATTCTGATTTCAAAGCTCTACAAAAGTGTTTCTATTCATGTGAAGCATTGTGACGAAAATAATTTGTATGTCATCTGAGAATAGGCCTTTAAGGGAAAATCAACAGGCTAGATAAACAGAATAAATTATTGCCATAGTTCTATTAAGATCGGTATTTTATTTATATCGCTTCAATCATGTTTTGTTCTTGGGTGTACTTAAATTAAGTACTTAACATTCTAGAGTCCAAAAACGACCGATATTATCATTAAAATCAGATACACAAATTCTTTAATCAATAATTTTACATACTTACAGTTAGCCGAAAAATTCTAAAAATGCTTTCTTCATTCAAGTTCAAAATTTCTTAGATTAGGTACTTAAAATGCCAAGCCAAAAAAATAGCCAAAAATAAATGCTAACTATTTTAACACGGATCTGTCCTTACAATTCCCAACTGATTTTTATAATTATGGTTTATGATGTTTGACCTACAGTTATACCTATTAGGTCTTGGGTTAATTCATGCCCTTAAAATTGTTTCAAGAACAAATTGGAAATAGCTTAAGAACATTTTGTACTTAATTTATGAACTCATATTTGGTTCTAGACTGTTGTCGGGGATTACTTCAGAACTTATTGTATGTACTTTGAACTCACATATTTATATATTCAAAATCATTGAGAACCAAAATTAGATCACTTTATCATAAAAAAAAAAACTTTTCTTATTAAATCACATTTTCCGACCAATCGGTTCAATAACAGCTATAGAATATAGTCATCCGATCTTAACAAAATTTTGTAGAACTGTTTAAAACCATATATTATTCATAAATTCCTGAGTTTTTATCATAAAGACTTAATTAACGACCAATAGTTCCTATGGCAGCTATAAGATATAGTCATCCGATTTTTACCAATTTTTGTAGAACTGTGTAAAAGCATATAATATTCATAACTAATGAATTTAAGAACACTATCATTGAAAAAAAAAGTTTACCTAATTTTCGACTGATCGTTTCTATGACAGCTATATGATATAGTCATCCGATCCGGCTGTGTATGTGTTAAAAACTTCTGGTAAAATAATATACACTTTGCAAGTGTATAAATATATTCCGAAACGGTCTAGAATCAAGTATTTCGGGATTGAAAAAAATCGTACTTTATATAAGAACATTATACTTAAATCAAGTATTTTCGTACTGACCTTACTATTGACACCGTTTATATAAGATTCATGTATAAAACTCTTGTATTTTTTTGAGTGAAATGAAGGACAATGCCCAAAAAAGCTAGTATGGAAAATCATTTGGGTTTTCATCCAATTGTCGTCAAACTCGGCTTGTAAGCAATATACCCAAAATAATTGGACGAATATTTTTCAGATTTTTTAAAAATTCCATAAATATTGTAGAAATATCTATATTTAAATTTCATCCAATTGACCTGAAATATAAAATAATTAGATTAAAAATATATGTGCATTTCTGATTTTGATAAATCCTTCCCGAAAGTCGGAATATGAGGTGGGTTCAAGGCCAAACTTAATTTTTAGGCCGATTTAATTAAAATTAGTTTTGAAAGGGCCAAAGAAGTTGAAAAATATTTTTAAAATTTGGAAAATTTTAACTCCAATAAGGTGTGGTAATTCTGACCAATCGTTATTTTTGAGAAGATTAGTATAAATAGATTTGAAAGCTTTATTTATGGATTTATTTGAAATTCTAGGTGAACGCCACTTTAAGCCAAATTAGTGAAAATATAATATTCTAATTTCGGAAAACCCAACCGCGAGGTTAGTTAATGTAGGGTTATTTATTACGCGATCTACGTTAAATTTAAATCAAGGTTATGGAATATCGGTTACCGTTACTCGTTTTTGTATCAATCTCTCGATTCAAGCTAAATGTAATTTTTAGTCGATCTATATAAATTTCGGAATGTAAGTTCTTTGGTCTAAATAAATTTTAAAAAAATTTTTCAACCTTAGAAAATTCACCTCCAAAGGACGGAAGATTGTACGTTATTTTTACCCGATCTACGTTAAATTAAAATAAAATTATATTGGGAAATATCTACCCGAAGGTTATGAAATATCGGTTACCGTTACCGTAATGTTATTTTTGAGCCGATCTGTATAAAATTCGGAATGAAAGCTCTTTGGGCTAAATACATTTAAAAGATTGCGTAAAAAACAAATATTCAGTGTGACCAGGTCTCATACATATTGAGTGTTGCCAAAAACTTATTCATATTTCAACAGGAAACATCTACGCCAAGGTGGTTAAATGGGGGACGAAGTTGGTTTAAGGCTAAATGATATTTTGGAGCCAGTCTGTATTAAATTCGGAATGTAAGCTCTTTGGGCTTAAATACATTTTTTTAAATAATTTTCTTACCTTGGAAAATCCACCTCCTAGGTCGGAAAATTGTTTCCTTAGCCCGATCTATATAAAATTTGGTTTGTAAGTTCTAAAGCTTGAATAAATGGAAAAGCAGAAAACAGAAGATAGTGGGGTTGGGTTCAAACGTTATTTTAAGCCCGAACTACGCTAAAAACGTTTTGTAATTCTTCATTTTGGAAAAATTTACCACAATTTCATTAGTTTATTGATATTTTCGATATAAAAAAATATCTTTTTCTTATGAATAATCAGATTAATGAATAATCTTTGGATCTTTTGATGGCAAAACAAACAATCTTTTGGGAGGTAGAGACCGGTAAGACTGGTGAACGAATCCGATGCTATTTGTGAAAAGCTCTTTTTGCAGACAATCAGAAGTCATGTTTAAGGTATATATGTGGTGTCTCTTACATTTCACAACAATAATTCAATAAACTTTTTTGACATTATGTAGAACGGAGCCTTTTTTAGTTTCTTTATCTAAAAAGGATCCATCATAAAATTTTTTTTGGTGCATTTTTATTTTTTCCAGAACTTATTTGCTGAAAATATTCCCAAAAAATATTCGATATGCGATATATTGCATTAGAAAAATATCCGTTTTTGATATATCGTTTTTTTCAAGAAAAATATCGATATTCAATATATCGATATTATTTCCAGCAACCCTATTCTACGGGACAAACTAATAAGAGGGTTTTTTTCGAGGCTGGATTCAATGCCAAAAGTTATTTTAAGACCAGTCTAAATAAAATTCGGTGTGTGAGCCCTATGGGCCAAATAAAAGAGAGTCCAGTTCTTCAATTTGGGAAAATTAAACTCCAAGCTAGGAAAATGGAAATACAGAACAATTAAATGAATAAACAATTAACCATTTGGGAAAATTGTTGTTGTTTTTAAGCCAAAGAATATGAACTTCGAAATGTAAGCTCTACGGGGGAAATAATTTAAAAAAATTGAAATTTTAATTTGAGTTCAAGAAGAAATGTAATTTATGTTGTTGACAAAACTAAATACTACCACAACTTATATGGTTATGTCACACGCCCACCCATTTGATCCAATGTTCTTACATATTCATAAGAGCCAGCTGGTGTGTTGTTGTGGCAGACATGTAAATAAATGACTTTCCAACCCCTGCTAACTAGTTAACCAGTTTGTGCTCTAATTAGTCTTCAAGTTGGATGCAATTATAAAAATGGCTTACGAGCATTTAAATGAGAATTTTGCAACAGGTGCGACCCAAAGCAAAAGTCAACACCTAACTGGACTAACGGTCCCCAAAGCATTTTATTCACACCTAACCCGTACTTCAAAGGCAAACCAAATGGCGGCTCAACTTAACTTAACTATTAGAAAAGTTCAAGACACAAGTTTAAAATGTGCAATTAAATTGGCACATAAATGGCCGGCGGCCATGCAAACAGCTGTAAGTCATTGACTTTGATATTCGATTAGACCAAAGCCAAAATACCAAAACGGCCATTGAATATATGTTCTAGTTAATTCTTTTTGGCTACTTGGCTAACCTTGGCTTTTTAATTAGCCAAACATTGTACAAAATGTTGCGGCGGCTGTAAAAATTCGAAACGTGTTTGGGGGTTCTCGACTGCGTAGTTGTAAGACAATTAATGAAAAGTGTTTAATTGCTTGCAAAAGTGCATTGGTTCGGGCTTCCGGCAATTATGGCAGAGGTGGTTCAACAAACTTGCAACTTGTCCCAGAACATTTCCTGCCTAGTTTTTAACCCTAACCCATATGCTCATTGGCCTTGGCAGTAGGCCATAAGAACTTCTGTCACGTATACCACCTTTTTTTTTTTTTTTTTAAATCAACATTTACACAGGCACTTAAACCTGACCCAAATCAGTCAAACAATCAACCGGAGCCGGCATAAATGTGATAAATGTGTAACCTCAGCTGTTATTGAACTTCGTTAGTAAGTCATTTTTATTGGATATAAAACCATAATGGAGATATAGTCTATAGTCAGCAAACTGACAAATGTCATTAAATGCATAGCAAATGAAGGGTAGCTAAACTACTTGAGAGAGTTGGTGAAATACAAAAGTAAAATCCGGTTTGAAAACGAGATTTACTTTTACAAGAAAGAAACCATAATTTTTTTTACAAATGGCAACTAAAAAGTGCATTCAATTTTCGTTTTTGTTTAATTAACTTGATTTGAATTAAATTGTACTCGAGTTTGGGCGTTCCCACAAGTCGGCTTTGATGCTTGATATCGCCCACATTCGATCAGCTGAGCTAAGCTAAGCTGAGCTGAGCTACTAACGATTAGCACATTCAATTTTTTTTTTTTCAATTCACACAGTCAATTATTATATCACAATATATAAGTAGATTGTATTTTAATTGGCATATGATAAATCCGCTCAGGTGTTATTATTTTTCATATATTATTCATGCTGAGGTAGGTCAAGTAGTTAAACAGCTGGAAAAAAAAAATAAATTGTTAATCAAAAATCTTTAGAAAACGAAAAATTCTAATTCCATGAAACTAATTACAGCACACGCTCACATATAATTAAGAGTAATTAAAGCAGCCAACTAATTAAAACTTAAATTTGCTTAGAATTAACAATTAAACCCCAAACCCTTCTATACACAACAACAACAAATGCTTGGGTTAATTTAAACGAAGTTTAACTTTATTTAAGCAGAATATTTTGTATTGTAGTTTATTGTATTTCAAATTGTCTTGGGGGTAACCAACTGCATTGCCTTTATATAGATATATATATATATATAAATAGATTGATTAACACATCAACTTGTTAAATATGCGAGTTAAAATTGCTTGCTTGCTAATTGTTAACATATTGATTATTGCATTTAAGCATTTACATTTAACAACAATCATAAAATTCGTACTACTAGTAGCGAGATATACCATTTATGTTTGATTCCAAAAATTGATAGTTAATGTTGTTAAATTTATGAATAATGGTCAATTCCCTTTTCTTGTTGCATCGATAGCAAAAGCCACGATTTTTTTCTGGTCCAATTTTTGTCACTTTTTCCTTGCCATTTATTTTAGTTTTAATTTATCTCATTTTTTTCAGTTTCTTCTCTTTCTATAACTTCTAAGGAGGAATTAGAACAAGCTCATTTATATTGCTAACACTTGCTTAGATATATAATATAAGTATTTATAATAATATTAATTTATTTCATATTTTTTATATGTTGTTTAAATATGGTCCAAGTGTTTCGTAATGGTCTGTTCCTATATTATAAGTACATTATTTGCTTTGGTTAAAATTTAAATGTTTTAAAATTTGATGTATACACTTTAAACTATTTTTTCTGCGTTGAAGCAAACACAACATTTTTTCATTACGTATATATGTCATATATTTTTGTTTATATCCTTAAAGTGGATTAAGGTATTGGTTACGAACAAAAAAAACATCTCCGAACTTTAAATATACATATTCTTAATTAGTACTACAACGAGTTGATATAACTACGTCCATCTGTGTCAATGCACATTAATCTCTCAGAATTAATTCAGTAAACTTTGAACTGAGTCCTTTTTTTTCTAAGAATTACTCCTTAGGTAAAAACAAAAGATTCTGATGATCAAATGGATATTTTTCATACTGAATATCATATACCATTTGAAATTAAATAAAGTAAAACTACTAATGGATATTTGAATATCCCTAAAAACAAGGATATTGTTATATGCAATCCAAATGGATCTTAATGGATGTTTTTGTTGTCAAACATCTTTAATTTCGGTACAGAAGATTTTTTGGTAGGTCTAAAATTCAATTTTAAAATACACACCATACACTCCAAGCAATCACCTGGCCAACCGTAGACCACTTGACCTTCGACCTTTGGGGTGTTTAACAGTGTTGGGAAACACAGTTTTCCAACACTAATTTTAAACACTATTTTTCCATATTGCTATTCAATATTGTTTGCCAACACTTTTTCCAAAACTGTTTTCCATGAACAGTTTCAACCATTTTTCCAACACCTTTTTTGTTTTCCAACGCTGTTTTTCAACATTGTTTCTCAACATTGTTTCCAACATTGTTTCTTAAACATTGTTTCCAACATTTTTCTCAACATTGTTTCCAACATTGTTTCTCAACATAGTTTCCAACATTGTATTCAACACTGTTTTTCAACATTGTTTTTCTAATACTGAATTCAACACTATTTTCACTATGATTTCACTGTCTTCCAAAATACAATTTTGCCTAGCCAACCGTGGCATTTCTTATAGTATTTAAACTCTTTTCGATTACCATATTTCACATCAAAGCATCGTGAGTTTTGACCACATTCTTACCATCGCATTTATCTACAACGGGACAGAAAGTTCACAAATTGGTCTAAACTATATAGTTATCAATGATAGCATACATTTTCAAAGTAGGAACTAACTTATCTTATCTGCTTTCAAATAAGTCGCCCAAGTTTTATTGATATCGAGTACTATTTCTTATATAGCTGTCATAGTACTGATTGAAATTTAACCTCAAATACCATCTTTGGGGTACATTTGTACCCCTGAAATGCTTTAATAAATACAAGATTTAAAACTGTTCAAGTAATAAAAGTATTCGAATCATAAATACATAAAGTGAAATATCGTTCATATAAGCCGAAATTATGTGCATATAAGCAGTTATCGGTTATAAGCAAGTCAATTGCGTTTGCAGGTTATCAGAGGAAATTCGAAATTAAAATTTGAAAATTTGAAACTGAACGAAATATACTCTACATATGTTTTTATTGAAAGCTCTCATCTGTACCAGCATTTAGAATAGATCGATTCGTGTATTGGCAAAAAATTGCCACATAGGCGTATACCAGAATTCTGTCAATCTAATTGGACAATGTTCTAAGCAACTTATTGATACCCAAAGAAACCATGGGTCTGAAAAGTACCCCAAACTTGTGCCTTTATATATTTTTTATTCAACCTTTAGGTTCACTAATACAAGTCAAATAAAATGACCAACATTGTAATTCCAGCTTCTTGCTGAAACATATAAATATGATAAGCCCTATCTCCAAATTCAAAACTGGCACATAATGTTCTATGAAAGCCTTAAAAATGTATCTTAGCACTAACCTAGAGCTTTCTGGTCAAAAAGTAGCAACATATCGTTAAAATTATGTGAAAAAATAAATAGATAAATTTTTGAAATTTAATTGGGACTTTTTTATAAGCTTTTTATAAGCCAGGCTGCTTCTGGCTCGATTTTTTATTTGATTTTGTCAAGAGATGCCATTTTCGCTAATATTTCGAATCAGACGCAATTTGTGTTGGAATGATTATTTTAAAGAATTTTTAAGACATTAAATTTTCTTCATTGTCAAAAATATAGCTTGATAAAAAATGTCCTGGTTGAAAAGCGTTATTGAGTATATAATTTGCTTTTTATATTTTGTTTGTCAAATCCTATTTTTTTCTGATTTGATTTGACAATTTTAATTAAATTTTTTTATTTTTTAAAAATAATTTTTTAAATACAATTTTGTATTTTCAATATATATTTAAATTATTCTTTTTTTTTCTTTTTTCTTTGTAGATCAATCTCCTTTGATTTCAAATAAATATTCCCTTTTTTGAGTCATCAGACTTTAGAGTTAAGATTTGTTTGTTTGTTTTTTTTTGTTAAAAAGAAAAAGAAGAAAACCAAAAAAATTTGTCATAATTTTCAATTGCATTTTGTTGTTTTATTTAATACACAAAACTTAAATACAAAATCATAATATTTAAACTCTACATACCTACAATACAATACATAATAGTCATAAGCATAAGCAAATAATACAAATAATAATCGTAATCATAATAATAATAATAATAATAGTACACAATAGTTTTCAATTGTCGTTCACAATTATTGTACAATTTAAGAAAAGAATCTTAAGAGCTTGAAGTGAGTTCTACCTGTATTTATGTAAGTCTAGCCAAAATAAACGATAAAGATAATACAAATACAAAAATCAATTTGTGGCTGAGTATACAAGTGGTTTTTGTGATCGTTTACTTTACTTTGTTGTCACTTCACTTAAAAGTCTAACGATTTTTTGGTCCAATAATAGGTTGGGGATGGGGATGGGATGAAGGGGAGAACAAAAAATAAAAATGAGAGAAAATTTCAAATAAAAAATTAATGAAACAGAATTTTTTCAGGTTGTGTGAGCGGTATGTCAATTTAAAATTAAATTTCTAGCAAAATGAGACCGTTGCACCTTTATCATGGGATGGATGGTATACTCTATCTCTCTCTCTCTCGCTCGCTCACTCTCACACACTTAGAAAGGACGCTTCAGCTTGTGTATAGCATTGGTCAGATGCAAAATCTCTGTATTCATTTGATGCACCAAAGTTTCCAATTTATCCACAGAATCCAAAACCTCAACACGTTCGGTATGTGGATTGAAACGCACCTCGAAGGGACGCGACATGCTGCTCACCCAACGACGGAACTTATCCTTAGCATCCTCGAAACTTTCGGCCACATAGTAAATCGGTTGATATTCCTGATCCTGATAGGGTTGCACAGCAGTGGAAGCGGGCTCAAAGGCACGATGCTCACACTTATCGCTAATGGCATGCAACAGCTCACCATAGGAGCTCAAGAGACCGGCGCCATAGGCCTTGATCTGGCCATGTTCCTTGCAGAGACCAAACTCAACAGTGAACCAGTAGACCGTGGACAGCTTCTCAATTTCCTCATCCGAAGCACCCAAAGAGGCCAGACCAATCTCCTGCGAGAACTGGGCAAAACTGGGATCGGCCAACAAGGGCATGTGTCCCAACAGCTCATGGATGGAATCACTGCAAAGAGAATAGAAATAATGGTATATTGTTAACATAAAGCAATTAGCTAGCTAAATGAGCTTGTTAAAACACTTTAACGCACACAGTAACAGCAGCAGAAACTTTTTCATTGTCCGGAAACCAACAGCAGGCATCCTGCTGCCTCACCAAATGCAATTAAAGGAAGCACAAAAAGCTTTTTACCGCGCACTTCCTACCCAACCAGCCCACACACCCCTCCCACTACTTCGACCCTTTTGTAGCAGGCAAATGTAAATTTGCTGGCTGTGGTTTGAAGGTTTGAATGGGTAGGAAATATTTGAATTCTTCAGATGTACTATTGCTCAAGGAATAATCGAGTTCTGTTTAAGATTTCACGTTAAAATATTGTTTTAGTGAGTTTTTGAAAGCCTGGCATTCATTTAAGTGAAATTTTAAGGAAATCGGTGCACTATTTCAAAAACTGCTTTAGGTATATGGCAGTTCTATTCGAGATTTCGCTCTGAAAATTTATTTTATATAAGTTTTGTATAGTCTCGCATGATATAAGTGAATTTTATTGAAATCGTTCGTCAACTTTTTGTAATTGCAGCACTATTTCAAAAGCTGGTATAGGAATATGGGAGTTCTAATAGAGTTATCACTCTGAAAATGTATGTTATATACGTTTTGTATAGTCTCACATTATATAAGTGAATTTCATTGAAATCGGTCGTCAATAAAAACCACTATATCATAGAAATATTGAAGTTCTATTCGAGATTTTACTCTATAAATGAATTTTGTAAAGTCTCACCTTATATAAGTGAATTTCATTAAGATTGTTCGTCAAATTTTTGTAATTGCAGCACTATTTCAAAAGCTGTCTTAGGAATATTGGAGTTCTATGCGATATTTCACTCTCAAAATGTATTTTATATAAGTTGTATAAAGTATTGCCTTATATAAGTGAAATTCATTGAAATCGTTCGTCAACTTTTTTTAATAGAACCCCTATATCATAAAGGAATCATAGGAATATTGCAGTTGTATGCAAAATTGATCTAAAAAACTTTGTAAATATAAGTTTCAAATAGTCTGGCATCATATTTTTGAATTCCATTCAGATCGGAAGACAAAAAAGTTGTATACCTATAACACTATTGCTTAAGCATTAGTGCAATTTGCTTGCTTCGTGACTGTTTGCGTTTCTGAGTTTTTTTTCATAGTGTAAATAAAACAACACTTACGGTTCGGGTGTGTGATAAGGTGAGTTCACATGACGCACATACTGTGTGCTCTGGAAAATACGGAAAGCCAGCGAAGCCAAAAAGTCGCGTGCCGTCAACAAACCCGCTGCGGGACGCAACGAGAATCCAGTATTCTTGCGCAAAAAGTCGGACATTTCCTGCAACTGGGGCAGACGATGATCCACAAAGATTTGCTCATCTTGCAAATTCTGGAATGCGGCACGATATTCGGCGCAAGCATGTTTGGGTGCCAAATCCTGCACTGTCTTGAAAACCGAACGCCAAGTCTTGACCTCCACATCGGAGTAGTCAATGTATGGAATTGGATCACCATATTTGTAAGCGAAAGCAATCTCAGCAATTTCCTTACGACGTTGACGATAAACCTTATCGGCAAATCCAGGATGATTCATATCCAAATCGGGTTCGTATTTGGTCATCAAATGATTGCAGTTATCCAGCTCGGAAGCATGCTTGGGGAACCAGGGTGCCTTGACGCTAATATTGTTCTCAGCCAGCAGATTCATGCTACTAAAGGAGCCCGATTGACGCAGCGAGCGTATCAATTGCAACAAATTGCCACGAGTCATATCCAATTTGATCAAAACATCATGATCCACACCCGCGACACGGGATTGACGTGATTCCACATGTTGCACATTGCCATGGAAGGTCTCAATGGCCTTGAGTATGCGTCCCAACGAAGAGATGCCCTCCTTGAGGCGTACCACCAAGGCGGCACTTTGCATGGCAGCCTCAGCTTCGGCCGACTCGGAGGCCGCATTGGCCAATAAAATCTCCTCTTCGGTAAGACCATAATCTGAAAGAGGAATGAAGAAGAAAAAAAGCAATCATCATCATGAGCTGGAGGCTTAGAGGGTCACGTAAACGATAAGCGAGTTACGTGTGGGTGGAGCGACGACAGAGTTGCTATGACAGCAGTCAAGCGTAAAAAATGAAAAAGGGAAATGCCACATTTTCCACTGTTGGCTGAGTGCTCCGGCACTTTATCATATTAAGCACTTAAATCAATGTCGCACGAAAAGCTCCTCTCTTGAAGCTAAGTACTACTTAAGGGGTGGCCACGCCACGCCTACTCACCGTTCTTGGGTGCATCCCCGGAGCGGGGCGTTTGCTCGGTCTCTGGCTCTGGCAATTCAACTTGTTCAACTGAAGAGGAAATCAAAATTGAAATCAAATAAAATGAAATAAAATATAAAATAAAAAATAATAAGTACCTGGCACATATTCATCTTCTAGAGTCATATGCTCCATATTCTCCAAATCGGGCTGTTCATCTTGCAGCTCTACACTCTGCTCGGCAGGAATGTGCTCAGCCTTGGCCTGTTGAATGCATTCTTCGAGAGAAGCATCTTTATGAAATAATAAAAAATAAAGAAAATATAAGAAAATGATAAGTGAAAAATAAAAAAAAAATGTATAAAAAAACTAAAGATATAGAAGCTCTATCTTTCAGCTTTAATGGATTATACTTTCTTCTAAATCTAAGCCTTTGAACCCAATCTTCTAAAAATTCTATATATATTATATGCCTACTCAATTGAATTATATTTTTCAGCCTCTGTACTTAAATTTTCTTTAGCTAAAAAAAACAGTCTATTTGAACTGAAGTTGTACTGGGTCTATCTCTCTGAAAGTTGGTATTTGGAGTTACTTTACTAAGTTATATTTACCATACTCAAATCAGCTTAATCAGTTTAAGATTTCTTTGAAGTCTAACCCTTTGAAATTTTGTTCTAAGAGAGCTAAATGTTTCAAATTGGGTATAAATTTATAAAATTCTATATATATTCGATTGAATAAAATTTTCCAGCATTAGTAGTTTAAATTTGTTTTACTTATACAAAAACCCATCTATATGAACTGGAGTTGTAGAAGCTCTATCTTTCTGAAAATTGGTGTGTGGTGTTATTACACCCATATATGTGTAATATATTAAAATCAACTTGATTGAAAAAAGCTTTTTAGGTAGAATTTACAAATTTGGAAATTATTCTTCCAAGGAACTAAATGTTGAAACGCTCTATCTTTTTGAAAATTGTTATATGGGGTTATTATACCAAAATATGTGTTATATAATAAAATCAACTGGATTGAAAAAGCTTTTCAGATAGAACTAAAACATTTGAAAATTATTCTTCCAAAGAACTGAATGTTCAAAGGCTCTATCTTTTTGAAAATTGTTATGTGGGGTTATTATACCAAAATATGTTTCATATAATAAAATCAACTGGATTGAATAAGCTTTTCAGATAGAACTAAAACATTTAAAAATTATTTTTCCAAAGAACTAAATGATTCAAAATTGGTATGAGGAGTTATTGTACCAAAATATGTGTTATATAATAAAATCAACTGGATTGAATAAGCTTTTCAGATAGAACTAAAACATTTGAAAATTATTCTTCCAAAGAACTAAATCTTCAAAGGCTCTATCTCTTCGAAAATTGGTATGAGGAGTTATTGTACCAAAATATGTGTTATATATTAAAATCAGCTCGATTGAAATAGGTTTTTAGATAGAACTAACTAATTTTGAAATTATTCTTCGAAAAATAAAAAATTCAAAATTTGGTACTAAATATATCTAGGTTTAGAAAATCCATTTAAATGTGTTTTCTGGGTTATAAGCTGAGTTCTTTAGAAGGTATGTCTTTGATATTATAAAACCAAATCGGAACCTATCAATATCTTTATAAGAATCAAACGGACAAAATTTTTGTAAAATATCAAATGAGTTTTTACTGCTCTTCTAAATCAATATAAATTATTTGTTTCAAGAAAAACTAAAGTCTTTTTATGCGAAAGATTATAAAAAAGTGAATAAAGCAAAGGAATAAATAAAAATTATTATATGGAATTTAAGGTACAGAAAAGCTGAATAAATTTTAACTGTTTAAAGAAAACTATATTTGTTTTATTTCAAAGATTTTAAAACTGAATCAAAAAAAGTACTAAAAATCATCATATGGAACTTAAGGGACCAAAAAACTGATGTTATATTTGAAAGACTTTAAAATTGAATCAAAGAATGTACTAAAAATCATTATATGGAAATTAAGACACAAAAATATTGGAATTAAAGAAGGAATTAAGCAAAAAAATTATTCTAAAATCCCTTCAAAATCTTTTAAAACTTTGCCTTAAGGCTTCGAAGCTCAACTTCAAACCTAATTCACTTGTTTCCTTCTTCCACTTACCATTTGCCTTAGTGCGTGCCTCCTCCAGGACAGTTTGTTTAGTCTGTTTGGTCACCAATGTCTCAAAGCGAGCATCATCCACCAGGCTGCGACGACGAGAGGGATAACCATTCTAAAAAACGAAACCAAGCAGACATTTCCATTTTAGTGACATTTTCAGGATATGCAAACGGAAATTAATTAATTTCCTAGCCTTGACCTTTGCGTTTTGACCAGGCCACGCCTTTTGGTCAACTCAAAAGACACATCAAAATTGCGCAATTTGAGCTTACATAAAAAAAAAAAAAATAAAAAAAAGTGTGAAAGCTTGAATATTTCATCTGTGGCGGCTGCTGCTGCTGGCCTATTCATAAAAATGTTAATTTCAATTCATTGAAGTCTCAATCAAACTCATAAATTTTTCGGGGTTTGACGGTTAATGGGATTCTGGTAGAAAGACCAAAAAAAATGCAACTGGGTTGCAGTTTTCACCATTTGCTGATGAAAGATGGGCCACACATTGAATCATTTTTCGTGTTTTTTTTTTTTAACATAAACATAAACACAGAGGCTCGTCTCCGTCTCCGAGACGACAAAAAAAAAAAAACAACAGAGTTGTCTGTACATAAGTGCAAGGGCCGTCGCAGCGGCAGCCACTTTCACTTGTTTGTTAAATAATAAAACCGATGACAACTCAATTTATATTGTTGGAAATTTATAGGCACCTGTTCTTAGGTGTGAATTGCAAAAAAAAAAAAAAAAACTGATGTGTATTGTTACATGGTCACGTAGGCCACCGTTGTATATCTTTTCTTTGAAAAACTCACCTCAATACTGTAGGATTTCTTAATGGCGAACATTTCGCGATTCTTTTGGGCAGCTGCTACGGCCATCATTTTGTCTTTTGGATTTTCTTGTTAATTAGTTGGTTACAAAAATTTATGCAAAGTGTTGCCAAACACTTGATATACTATTTGTATTTGTTTATCTTGTATTGGTTGTATTTGATTTGCAATAAGCACTCGAAATGTTTGAACACTTTCACTGCTTATTGAAATTTGAAGGCGAAAATTGGCTCCTTGAACTGACAAACTGTTTGCGTCTAGAATTTAGAATAGAAAAACACGCGAACTCGAAACTTTGATTTGAATTTTTTTTTTTAAACTGAAACTTTTCGAACTCGGATTATCCTTAGCTAATTTGTATTACAACAAACAGAGTCAGCAAACTACTTGAAAAGGCAACAAGTCTTTAGAGCGAATGATAGCGAATCAATGCATGCTCCAGGTTGTGGGGCCAGCGCTTAAATACCCCCTAAAGGCCGGACGACGACGACGATGGCGATGCCGACGAAACGAAACCGAAACGACAGCGGCGACAGGTTTTCGCATGACGCGGCTGTGACGTAGTTAGCCCCAGAGAGCTGGAGCGGGTTATGGGCTGTGGGGTTTCCTCTCACCACATTTAGTAAGCACTTTGGCAGTGGGTCGACTCTGACTCTGACTGTGACTCGACCAAGTTCAAGTGCGGCAACCTGACTTAGAACATGGCTTGGCATTGTTGTTGTTGTTGTTGCTGTAACTGGTGCTAAAGCGGGGTTAGCCACAAGCGCGTGCGCGCGTCAGTCAGCTGCAAAAATAACCAAAACATTGAGCGTCATTAGAAAAGCCTAAACAAAGTCATAATGGAAATAAATAAAAAACCAAAAGCATAACAAAGCAACAGGTTAAGCAGTTTACAAATACAACATATATATATTCCACTCTTGTGGACTGTACTTTATGCTGTTCATGAAATTTACCATTTGATATGAGTAATCAAATCATATAGATTGAAATTAAATATATTATTTTTTATTAACATATAAAAGGAATTTGCCAATAACCTGAGTCATAGCAAAATCTACTTATTAAAGGACCGGGAGGCTCTTGAAATAGCTGTACAGTTAAGCTGCTATCTTCTGGTGTGAAGCAACAATTGCTTGAATAATCTAGGAAATCTGGAAATAATTTTTTTTTAATAATTTTAATAATTTTCGGACATCGTTAATTGATTTTATAATTTTCTGCATTTTAAGGATTGATTTTTATCTGAATATCTTGTATTTTATTATCTGTGTCGGAATTATACTCCTCTTATGTATTTGAAAAAAAGTAGTAAGTATTTAATTGATCTACCTTACTTCGAAAACATTTCTGGAAGTCACACATCTCCCACATTCTCATGGTCCTTCGAGCCGGATATCAACCAGCGACCTAATAAACTTGCGAACGAAATTTTTTTGGTTTACATTATTATAAGACAGCGCAGTTTTTACATTTTAAATAGAATTTAGTCCTAGTAGGCCAGTATGAATGTGTTGAAGAGGCAGAAAAGACACACAAAATAAAAAAGGAACAAAAAGGAAAACAGAGGTTAAAACCGAAACGAATAACGGTAATGCTATTGGTTCTTCTTAGGCCCGATAGCTTTATTTTACCGTTTCGTTAACCGTTACGTAACCGATATTCCATAACCCTGGTAAAATCGTATCCGAAATAAAGCCATTGGCAAAATTAGTTACTGATAGCATTCCCGTTATTTGGTTCGGCTTAAATCTCTATTGAAAACGTATTTACCCTGGCCTACTAGGATTAAATTCGGTCTTAAAAATATGCAAAATCCGCTGTTTCATTATTTTTATTAAAATTTATTCCTGCTTAAATCTTTTTTTATTTTATTTTAACTTGATTAAAACTTTATTTTAAGAACAAAACGGTCTTGATTCGATTCTTTTCATTCTTTTTATAATATTGAGCAGACAAAACATTAAAGAATGAAAGAGCATTAAATCATAAAATCAACAGATTATAGAATTAAGTAGGATAAGTCGATTGTAATTCAAACAATAGTTTTTGTGACCGAACAAAAGACCCATTGAAGCTATTATTTTTTAATGATGTATTATTTGGAATGATAAAAACAAAAATGAATTTCAAAAATTTTTGTATGGATACGTTTTTGAGTTAAATTTTTTTTAATTTTTCGGAAGGTACCCATACCTTTTAAGCCATATCTCCAATTAGAAAATTTAGATGGAGTCAAGCAGGAGATTAATCAAACGGGTATGTAATTCCTAATAATCTAGTTGAAGAACATTTTCCAATCGGATTAGTAGTTTGAAAGTTAGAAGCAAAAATATTTCGAATACAATGATTTTTTCTCAAAAACGTGAAAAATTTGATTTTCTAAAATCTGTAAGTGGTTGAAAATTAAAATCAAAAAATTGTTTTTTCATTTACTCTAATAAATTGCACTATTACGAAGAAAATAAGGTTTTGATGACGAAAATCTGTGGATAAATAGCGAAGCTATGAGCAATTTTGTGAAAGTACTAAGAGTCAAATTTGACTATTTTAAGGGTTTATTAAAAATATTTTATTATTTTACTTCGTTTTTTGCTCAATGTACGAGTTCATAGACTAATAACAGAAAATAAAGAGCAAGGCCAAAATTAAAAAATTAAAATATTTTGTAATAAAGACTGTTTTCCATTTAATTTAATACCTTGCTTGACGACGACTTCTAAAGTTTTAATCTTGAGATATGTCATAAAATGTAAGGGTACCTACCGAAAAAAAAAACCAAATTCAAAAACGTATCCATACAAAAAAATTTTAATTTCCATACAAAATTTTTATAGTTTCAATTTTTATTTTGATTCTAAACAAAAAAATAACACTTCAATGTGTATTTTTGTTAGCCACCCTTGGTCTCTCCCCCCCCTTCTCTTTCCGAACTTCTTCAGTTTTACTCCTCCACCCCTCACTCCCTCGTATCTTTACCATCTTTTTTTTGTACTATTTTGACCGACCTCGTCGTCTATCTTGCACCTGTTGACACCCCTACCCGTCGTCTTTATTTTCATCTCGCGTTGTTTTCTTATACAATTTGTTTGTTTATATTTGTAGCACCAGGAATTTTTGTCGAATAAATATATTAATGGTTTAGTTCTGTAACAAGTTAAAATTATTTAAACTAGCTGTTTTTGGGGAGAATACAAATTTTTTTAATTCTCTTAATTTTTTTTTTTAATATAGAGTTAATCCATTAGAGATATAAAATTTCTAAACCCTGAAAAACTTGTCTATATTTAATACATCAAATAGGTAAAAGGATATCATGAAGTTGTAAAAATGCATATAGAAGAAAACATTTCCGACCCCATAGAATATAAATATTCTTGATCAGCATCAACAGCCGAGTCGATAAAGCCATATTCGTCTGTCTGTCTATATAAACAAGTGGATTTCTGAAACTATAAGAAACAGACCCACATACTTTTGCATGTAGGTGTACACCATACACAGATCAAATTTTTTTCAAATTTGGAAAATTAGTTTTTATTTATATTAAAAATGTCACAACTAATTGGAATTTATTATAATTAAATAAATAAAGATTACTATTGGTACTATACTAGCTCTTAGAACCATAGAGAATCATTATAAAATATGCAAAAAATGTCAACAATTAGCGACAACACTTTTGTTTTGCATTAGATGTAGCAAAATGTGTGAATATTTCCCTTTGTTAAAATTTCCCTTTGTAAATAAACATTGGCTTAGGTAAGAAAACGATATTCTTTAAATCAAATTAGCTTGTTATGCATTTGCCGATTGCTAAGTTTGACAATTTATTTTTTAAGGAAATTTTTTGGTAAACATCTTTTGGAAAGTTTGCAAATGTCTTGTTATGAATATTTTGCGGTTTGTAGATTTCTGTTTTTAAACCGCAATAACCGCAATTCTGCAAGAAGGGAAAAAACCTAGAAGAAACCAAGCACAAACATTGTCGAAAACAACCAAAGAACAAGTTTCTTATTTGGAGTTGAATGTTCCCACATCAAGTTCATTTTTTTTGAGCACGCAAAAACCAAAATTAAATTGATTTTATTAACTTAAAAAAAAATCTAAATCAATTGACAACAAAATTTGCTTGGTTTGGGAACAACAATCAACGGGTAATATTCAAGTCTGTCATAAGGGGTGGTGATCCTTTAGGATGGACACATCTTATTGGATTGAAAATTATATTTACAAGCGCTAATAAGTTTTTAAACAAGCAGTAATTAATTTTATAGTTTCCATTGTGAAGCCAATTGATACTAACAAGCGTCAAACAGTTCATTCAAAAAAATTTTTTTTTTTAATTATAACGCCTTTACCCAGCTTCTTTTTTCGGAATCGCGAGGTATATTCTACAGCTCCCATTGGATCAATCGTTTGGAAAATGGGTCTTACTGAGATTTCTTGATATTGACAAATTGTATCTATCCTTTTCTTAATAAAAGAACATTTTAAATCATAACAACAAAAAGTTTTAAAGCAGCGTTGGGCACCAAAATTTATCCCAAAGACTCTGCAACAACAATTCAAACTTGGCTTTCAGCGGAACAACGAACCGGACTTCAAGGTCTCAACGGGCCACTATGTGAAATTCGAACCCATGACTCACAATCTATGGCGGCTTTCACAAATTTGCTAGCTAAACTAAATAAGACAATTTACAATAGATTTTCCTTATAGATTTTATTGGACGTTGAATTCAAAATAATTGTCCGTTATTCTCCATCTCATTTTGTTCAAAAAATATTTAAAAAAATTATAATAAATTATTTTAATTAATTAAAAATTAATTAATTAACCTTTTCAAACTATAAAAACCAATTTGTTGATTTACATATGAAAATTTTTGGGTTATTTTTTGAGAAAATTCATTTTTTTTTTTTAAATAGAATGAAATTTTTAAGATGTTTTTGCCAATTAAAAAATTACTTAATGTTTTAAGTAATAGACCTTTGTGTCCTTTTACTAACCACAAGCTAGTTTTTGATGTCGTAGCGCTTTTAAATGTAGTGGTCCAGAAACTATAAAAATTAAAGTTTTTTTCACATAATATCAAAAATATTCAATTATGGAATAACAAAGAATAAGTTAAAGATGGAGAGGTTAGGCAGTTAAAATAATTTTACTTTAAATTTTCTTAATTTTAAGTAATTTTTAATAATAAATAAATATAAGTTAATCAAAATCTCCAATATTCTGCATACTGTTTTGACAGCTGATTGTTGATGTGTTTGCCATGTGATGTATGGAGTATGGAAGAAAAAAAACGATTTTCAACAACAATAAGCAGTCAAAACAACACTAAGGGCTGCATTGCGCTAAAATTTTATATGTCAGCCTAAATATGAATGGACTATAAGGCACCATAATCTTTTTTGCGATAGCAGCGCACCAGCTAGTATTTTGCAGACTTTTCGGAAATTAACTTTTCGGACGGGATCAAAAGTTCGAAAATTGCTGGAGTAAATTTTTCGACCTAAATGGACTACATTGATTAATAAAAATAAACATTTTTTTAAAACATTTCTTTCATTTCCAAGGACGTTACTTTTCATCCCACCTATAAGAGGGGTGACTACTGAAAGCATATAAAAGAGCAGACACCAATACATATGAAGAATCTCATGGTCCCCTTTAAGAGGGTATTATAATTTTGTCCAGAGGTTTTTAACGCATAGAAGGAAGCGTCTCCAATCACTTAAGATATATATATATAAATACTTGATCAGCGTGACGAGCTGAGTTTATATAGACATGTCTGTCTGTCCGTCTGCGGCTTTTATACACTTTCCTTCCTCAGTTTTAAAGCTATCTGAATGAAACTATTTCGAATTCAGTCAAAAACGACCGCTAAATCAATGGTCTAGATAAGATAACTCCGAAACCACTACACCGATCGAACTAAAATTTGTACTGTTTATAAACAATTATTACATGTCAGAGATCTCATATAAGATGGCTAAAAATACCTCAGGGTAGTTGTGAGTTAACGTTAAAAAATCATATAAGTAACTCATTTAGGAGTTTTGACAGGATAGTACACTAAAATGAAACAAATATGAACTTCTCAGATTGACTATTACACCATCTAAGCAATTCACATGAGAAACTCACATAAGAAGTCAGATAAGTGAAAATACAGCATTAAGAAGTACTGATTAAGAAAAAGTAAATGCATATATTTTCTTATATTTTCTTTTCTTTGATAATTTTAAGTGAATTTTAAATAGTTGTCAATAAAATTTTAAGAAATAACACAACCAAAATAACATTTACAAATATTTATACAAGGGTATAATAACTTCGATTTCTAACAAAATGATTCATTATCCACAGCCAATAAAGGAGGAAAAAAAAACAAATATTATAGCTGTCTTGTATGCCGTGAGCTCTGACTATGAATTCAAAAGCGAGCTAAGCAACAACAAAAGAGCTCTGCGAGCAAAGGCGTTGTGCTCCATTTTAGTCTATATAGAGGTATATAATCTGAGTTGTTGGTGGTTGCAGCTGATGGATCAAAACAAACTAACTATTAACCCTTTAAGGACCAATTTAAAATCAGAGGGCTATAAATATTTGAGGTCATACTTTAAGGGCCGATTTCATATTTTCTAAATAGCACTATTTGTCACATAAACTATATTTATTAGTAATATTGTCACAGTAAAATATAGTTAAACAATTGTCGAAATTATTGTAACCATTTTCAACTTATATCATTAAATTTATTTTTAAAATTGTTTTAAATGTTATTAACATTAAAATGTAATTGGATTTCTTTAGTTTTGTGTTAGCTCATGAGTACGTCCTTCTTTCAAAACAATTTCGAAATCAATTGTTAACATAAGTGATAACAAAAAGTCTGGTGTCTCTCGAGCTTGCAAAATCAACATAAGTTTTAACTTTTTCTTATTTTTAGGATTTATCTTACAAAGATATCCGCATATTAGTTTCTACTTTTAGAAAAATTCTAACAGTGTTTTTTTTTTTTCATTTAAGTTACTCACAAAGCACATGGTTATTGCTGGCGGATATGTTTGCGGATGCCTGTCCATAACATAATATTTACTTAGCCTAGGGATCAATCTTTTCAGAACAGAAGTGAAAGTCAATAGTTAATGAATAACACTTTGCCGATCAACAGGAAATGTGTGCGTAATTATGTGTGTATAAGTAGGCGTCAACCCATATCAATTAACTTTGTTTTAAAAGCACATTTAAAAATAAGTAAATAAGTAATAAGTTCAACTAATTTGCATGCGTAAGTGTAGCAGTTTTTAAAAACTAAAAGCGGATCGTTATAATTAAATGCCATCGAAACATCTGGCGTATCTGGAGATTTGCATATGGCAGCTGGGCCCAGCTTGTACAGTAGTACATACATATTACATATTCCTGATAACAAAAAATCGAAATAGAAAAACAAAATACCCGAGGCAAGGCTAGTGTGTGCTTGCTTGCTACTGCTGCTGCTCAAATTAGTCTTTCAACAATTTAAATGACATTTGAAAAACCAAATTCAGAGAGCTCGCTTTGCCATTGATCTACATAATGTGTTGCACTTGTACTTGCAAAAATCTGGTCATCCTTGCAGTTAAGCGAGAACGATTCAATTTGTAGATCAAATCAAAAGACAACGCTAACGAGCAGGTAATGAGCCATAATACATGTGTAATATAACAAGTTGCGATAGGTTTGGGTTAGCAAAAGTTATTACAAAAAATAATGTTTAATAACAAATGGGGCGGGGGAGTCGTTTTAAAGAAGAAAAAATACTTTCCGTATGCAATTATTATTGAGATGAGGTAACCAAGAGTTTGATTAGTGTGGGAATTTGTTGCTGTCAACTTTGAACTGTTAATAAAATAGGTTGAATTTCAAGCGATTCGTGTTTGACAGACTTTAAAATTTGACAACCTCGTGAAATTGAGGGGACGTAACTAAGAGTTGGATTAGTGCGGGAATTTCTTTCAAATGCTCAAATTTTCAGCGATTCGAAATTGACAAAAAATTTAAATTTGACAACCTCGTGAATTTGAGATAAGGTAACTAAGAATTGGATAAGTGCGGAATTAGGATTTGTTTCGCATTGCTGTTTATAAAATACGCTCAAAAATTTGAGCAATCTTTGTTTGACAGACTTTCAAATTTGACAACCTCGTGAATTTCAGATGAGGAATCTAAGAGTTGGATTAGATCGGGAATTTGTTTCTGTCAATTTTTAACTGTAATAAAATATGCTCAAATTTTCAGCGATTCGAAATTGACAGACATTTCAAATTTGACAACCTCGTGAATTTCAGATGAGGTAACTAAGAGTTGGATTAGTGCGGGAATTTGTTTCTGTCAATTTTTAACTGTAATAAAATATGCTCAAATTTTCAGCGATTCGAAATTGACAAACATTCTAAATTTGACAACCTCGTGAATTTGAGATAAGGTAACTAAGAGTTGGATTAGTGCAGGAATTTGTTTCGCGTTGCTTCTGTCAACTACCAACTGTTAATAAAATACGCTCCAAATTTCAGCAATTCGTGTTTAAAATTTGACAACCTCGTGAATTTGAGATGAGGTAATTAAGAGTAGGATAAGTGTGGGAATTTGTTGCTGTCAACTATCAACTGTTAATAAAATATGCTCAAATTTTGAGCAATTCTTGTTTGACAGATTTTAAAATTTGTCAACCTCGTGAATTTGAAATGAGGTAACTAAGTGTTTGATAAGTGTGGGATTTTGTTTCTGTCAACTACCAACTGTTTATAAAATATGGTCAAATTTTGACAGACTTTAGACTGTTAATAAAATATGCTCAAATTTTGAGCGATTCGAAATTGACAGACTTTCAAATTTGACAACCTCGTGAATTTCAGATGAGGAAACTAAGAGTTGGATTAGTGCGGAAATTTTTTTCTGACAATTTTTAACTGTAATAAAATATGCTCAAAATTTTAGCGATTCGAAATTGACAAACATTTAAATTTTGACAACCTCGTGAATTTGAGATAAGGTAACTAAGAGTTGGATTAGTGCGGGAATTTGTTTCGCGTTGCTTCTGTCAACTACCAACTGTTAATAAAATACTCTTCTAACTTGAGCAATTCGTGTTTGACAGACTTTAAAATTTGACAACCTCGTGAATTTGAGATGAGGTAACTAAAAGTTTGATTAGTGTGGAAATTTGTTTCTGTCAACTATCAACTGTTAATAAAATAGGCTCAAACTTTGAGAAATTCTTGTTTGACAGACTTTAAAATTTGACAACCTCGTGAATTTGAGATGAGTTTGAACTAAGAGTTTGATAAGTGTGGGAATTCTTTTCGTCAACTCACAACAGTTTATAAAAAAAACTCAAATTTGGACAGACTTTAAAATTTGACAACCTCGTGAATTTGAGCAAAAAGAAAAAAAGTGAATTATTAGTAAAAATTTTTATTGCTTGAAAAAATTCATCAAAAACTCAAATTTGGACAGACTTTAAAATTTGACAACCTCGTGAATTTGAGCAAAAATAGAAAAAAGTGAATTTTAAGTAAAAATTTGTATTGCTTGAAAAAATTCATCAAAACTCAAATTTGGACAGACTTTAAAATTTGACAACCTCGTGAATTTGAGCAAAATAGAAAAAGAATTTTAAGTAAAAATTTGTATTGCTTGAAAAAATTCATCAAAAAATCGTCAAACAAAATGTTTCAAGCGAAAAAAAAAATCCATGCTAAAAAATAAATCGAAAAACTGATCATTTATTCAAAAAGTCACGTTTCTGTACCCATACATATCCGCTTCCAACAGGAACTGCTTTCGCTGTCTTCAAAATCTGAGCAAAATCATAATTAATGATTGATTGACCCGCCCAACTGTAACTCTATTCTATGCTTGGACTACGTGACTGAAACAAATTCAAATTCCTTTTCTTTTGATTAGAACAAAGAGTCGCGTGTGTGGCACAGAAAACCCAAAAAAAAAAAAAAAAACCAAATCAAAATCTTAACTGCTCATAAAAAAACTGAAATAAAAACTAAAGGTCGCCGCCTGTGAAATTTTTAATTATAGAATCTAATTTGTTTGGCCACTTTGTTAACTCTGATGATTGATCATTAGGTCTATGGTTATTCCGTCTTATGTAACAAAAGTAAATAATTGCAAAAGCTTTGACCTTCGGCCATAAGCCAAAATCAATTCTCAAAGGAGGCAAACACAATTAAACATTTTAGTTTGTTTGATCATGAGACTTCAATGAACTATACAAAAAAATCTCAAACTGGTTGACCAAGTTAGAGGGAGCCAAGCTGCCGTTAAAGGTTCACGGCCAAGGACAAGGAAATCCCAGTGAATGGTCAACATACGTGCACATGAGTCACGAGTCCCCCTGGCTTCGTCTACTTTACACAGCTTCGCCAAACAATTTTGTGACTTCTAAAACCTTGGGGCGTGTGTATAATTGAATAACTTTAGAAGCCGTGCACAATTAAAAAATTTAAATATTTTATAAAATAAAAAAAACAACAACTACAACTACAACGAAATTACGTTTGTTTAATTATGCAGCCAGCCGCCACAAAGAACAATAGTACGAGTAGAAAATTTATGTCGGAAGAAACGTTTATTTTTTTTTTTTTTTTGCAACTAAAAATTCGGAAGTAAAAGGTTAGCAAAGTGAATGCAATTGTGGCATTTAAATGTGTGTGTGTGGGAATTTGAAAGGCTCGATGACAGGAACAGTATTGAAATAGTGTGATCAATGATTGATTACCAAACAAGAGTGTGGCAGAATTTTATTTCAATTATTTCTTTTTAAGAAGGGCGGAAATATTTAATAAAAAGATTTTTTCTTTTAAACTTTAACACAACCGGTCACCTTCGACAGCTATTTGCGCCAGTTGCTTAGTAAGTATCCATGAAAAGCTTCTCGAATAAGGCCTTTTGGATTCATCGTTAAACTGAAGGTCCTTTTTTTGAGCGAAAAATACTTAAACGTTTGCTATACGTTTTTGGGGTACAATTCTACCCCGGTTACTGAGTCCAAACGGTTCTTTTTACTTGTGCGATTATGAACCCTAGAACCGTCCTTGGGGTACAAATGTACCCCAATAAATTATTCTATCAAAATATAGCTTACATCGTTCAAAATACTGAAATGTTCACTATACGTTTTTGGGGTACAATTTTACCCCGGTTACTGAATCGAAACAGTTCTTTTCAATTGAGCGATTATGAACCCTAGAACCGTCCTTGGGGTACAAATGTACCCCAAAAAATTATTCTATGAAAATATATCTTACATCGTTCAAAATACTGAAATGTTCGCTATACGTTTTTGGGGTACAATTATACCCCGGTTACTGAGTCGAAACAGTTCTTTTTACTTGTGCGATTATGAACCCTAGAACCGTCCTTGGGGTACAAATGAACCCCAATAAATTGTTTACTGCGTTTAAGAAATCATTCTATAAAAGAATAAAGTTATGCTTGCTTTCAAAATACTGAAATGTTTTTGGAGTACAATTCCACCCCGGTTACTGAAAACTTGTGAATCGACACTCTTTCTGCTAATTGAAACAGTTCTTTTTACTTGTGCGAATATGAAGGCTAGAACCGTTCTTGGGGTACAAATGTACCCCAATAAATTGTTAACGACGTTTATGAAATTATTCTATAAATATTTAGCTTGAAGTGTTTAAAATACAGAAATGTTCGCTAAACGTTTTTGGGGTACAATTCTACCCCGGTTACTGAAAACATGAGAATCGATACACTTTCTGCTAATTGAAACAGTTCTTTTTACTTGTGCGAATATGAACCCTAGAACCGTCTTGGGGTACAAATGTACCCCAATATATTTTCTACGATATTTACATAATTTGTATATGGCTTATAGCGTTAAAATACTGAAATGTACGCTATACAAATCAAAATTTGAACCACCCGGTATATCCGGGTTAAAATTCCATGAGAAATACATTGGTTCTATAAATAAACACCAAAAGGCCCCAGCCTTGATCCTAGTATCAGTATAAGCCTAATTAATCTAAAACAAACTTCCCCCATCAAATTATAGAAACAGTAGCCACTCCAGCTTCCTAGAACCAGACACGCCTACACCATTTGAAAGATAAAATTCGTTTGAAATGATTTAAATTTTAGCTTTGTGTAATTCCCCTTGATATATACTCATAGTAATCATCTTAAAATGGTCATATATCACTAGAATAGCTAGAAACCCAGATTTTAATATAAAATGGAAAATTTGATCATTTAAATTAGATTTATTCAAATAAACAATCCCATAACCACATTATAAAATCTCTTTCCAAGTCACGTACTCGTAAAGTACAGGTACTCGTACAATTAAATAAATTCCCCCTTTTTCAAATAAATAATATCAGGTGAAAAGAATATTTATTACTTATAATTTTCAAAACATTTTCTTTAATGATATTATCAGAATGGCGAATTACATTTTTATTATAAAAATTAAACTTTAAAAATAACTTATAGTGTTCAGAAGAATTATAATTAAGAAATCTTCTTTAGTATTATAAAACTTTTGTATGAGCGTTTGCTCTTTTAATTCTTAAACAGCTGGCAATTTTTTGTGTTTCTCAATTGGACTCGGTAGGTGGCGCTGCAATTGATTTTAAATAGGTTTAATTAAGCTTAAAATTTGGTGTGTAGGTTGATAATATGGAGTAAGACATTTAACTGTTTTAATAACGATTGAAACATGGTTTAAAGCCATATCTCAGAAATTATTTAAGTTCTGAACCTCAAATTTGGTCTGCAGGTTGATCAAGTTTCTAGAATTTTGTGAACGAAACATATGAAGAACTATTCAACATTTGTTGCATATCAGAACATGTAATACCATTATCATCTTCTGCATTCTTTTTCTGTCAATGGTAAAAAAATCGGTGCCTTTATTTAGACAACAAAGAACTTTGGTGTTGTATCCAATATTGATGGTTTGATGGACACAATGGGTATAGTGGTGCTTATTCATTGACTATTCTAGCAATTGCTTAAAAGATGCGCTTATACATTTAAGTAGTGTCTTTTTTTCAAAACCCAGCGCGTTAAGATTTCACTATTGATAAACATAATGTTCCATTTAAATCCTTGAAATGATGAAGAACTTTGTAAAAACTCTTCTGAAGGGTGGACCGGCTATGAAGTAACTAAAGGCATTATGAAGATGGAATTTTTGTTGGGCCGCCAATATTAAAGCTGATTAAAAACAATGAAGACTTTCGAAAGACTTTGAGTGCAATAATTGGAAGGAACCAACCGAACCGAACCTCATCCTACATTTTGAAGGTTTACAGCCTTGTTATAAAGTTCCTCTAACTTGAAAGAAAATATATTCTGTTTTATTATTATTTTCAATTTTTACTCTTAGTTTTAAAAAATTAGGATTGATTCATGCGTAATTCAAGAACAAAAAAACAAACCCATTTTAAAATTTTAAGCAATTTGTAAATATTTTTTGTATTCAACTTCAAAATAACTGTTGAACGGCATTACCGAATGGTTTGTTGTACCGTGTAAAGAAATATTTACAATTTTTAATATTAATAAAAAAATATTTGTGTCATTAAATGATTTTAGCTTTTCTTTTGTTGTCTATTATTTAATCGAAATATAAATCATCTAAACTTACATCATATAAAAGCAGGCAAACTAACGTACAGGCGGGACAACTTCTTGTATATATTATTAGAATTTAGTCAATTAAATATTTTTGCTTTAAAATTTGGAAATGGACCACTGAGCCTATCAATATTTTCAATTTATTTTTGTCATTTTTTTTCTCTCAGTTGAATATGTGTTAATGGTAAATCGTGGAAGAATTTTGCAATGAATAATAACAATTTTATGACATTTATGGAATGTAACTTTTGATTCAACTGTATTCAGTTCTAATCTTTTGATTTTATTAATTATGATGTTTTTTCTTTATGAAAATATTTAGCCTTTTTTTTTTTTTTTTTTTTATTTATAATTATTTTTTTATTATTTATTATATTTTTTGTTCCTTAATATAGAAGAATTTATTTTATTTACGGATTGTCTATTTTTATTCCTTGGGCAACATTAAAGATACCGCGTGTTTGTGACACTAGGTGGTTTTCTATAGAGACCGCTGTGAACCGAGGTGTTGACCTTTAGTGGTTAGAGCAAAAACGGCAAAAAATAAAGGAACCCAAATTGGATTATCTGGATTACGTAGACATGACAAATGTTGCCACAACTATGACTTTGCCACCGCCAAAATATATGTTTTATCATTTATCAATAAAAATTACTCAGAACCCCATATTGATTTGGGTAGAAAGTACAATACTTTAAGTTTAGGCTTTGTAACCTTAGAAGCCCAAAAAAAACTTTTTGTTAGTTTTAAATTTTGAAATATATATTTTATTAAGTTGTTGATTTCTTAATAAATAAAAATAAAATCATATTTAGCAATTTTTTTATCAATTTTTTTTTTTTTTAGCTATTTCTATAATCTAAAATCTAGCAACTTTGAGTTCACGGAACTTCTGGCTCAACGCAGGTGTCCAACAACCTGCCACTACCCCAGCGACAAGAATAATTTTCTGGCACTAATTCCGTGCTTACACGATGAAGTTTGCTTCATGAAGCTTTTTCACTTCGTTTTGAAGCATCTTTTAAAACTTCATGCGCATTTACATGAACCCCCCCCTTCGCCCCCCCGTTTTTAAACTGCCTGGAAATACGAGTTATCGATAAGCAAATAACCCGCCAATATACCCTGCAATAGAATCAATCCGAAACAAAGCAAAAGGAGACTTATCGAAAAACTTTTACCACTCTAGGTCATGAGTCATACTAGCCAAAAAAAAAAAAAAAAAAAAAAAAACAAACACCAAACTTTATGAAGAACTTGATAAAGAAAACTTCATCTCGTGTAATGCGGACTAAGTCTTCTTCTTCCTTCACAAAATTTTCGAGATTTGAGGAATTTAATGTTACTCGTAATTTAAATGCTCTTTACACACACATATCCGAAAATTAAATCAGTTCTTTCTTTTAAAGTCCTTCCGATTTCCAAAAAAGAAAATTAATTTTTCATATTCAAAAAAATTAAAGTTTTATGAATTAATTTGGAATTAATTACCATTCAAATAAAACAATAACTAAATCTTTATTATTTTAAATTATAGTTTTCTTCCCCTAAATAAGTCATTTCACCCACTGTGCTATGTGAAGTAGATTAAGTTTATATGGTTATCCTACCGTATGATCTAGTAATCTAGAACTTATTCTTGTCACTTCATTTCGACATCCAAGTATAGTTCAAAATGCTATCTTGTGAGAGTTCCAGATTTTTCCCAGAAGTTTTCAGAATTTTGTACCTCACCTAAATATGCCCCTTAATTTTTAATGAGTTTGTTGTTTGAATAGTTTTATCTGAAAATGTCTCACCTAAAATCCCCAGCTAATACTAATTAAACGAATTAATATAATTATCACAGCTTTCGAATCTCTCTCTCTCTCTGTCTGTGTATTTGTGCCAGCTCATTCAGAGATCAGCGTCATCTTAAGGTAGGCATGAATGGTCCTTGGTTATGGCTAATACGGTTAGCAAAATCCCCCTCAGTTGGCCAGATGGCCATTAAATTAATTATGTTTTAGCTGCAATGACGCCAAACATTTTGGTTTTATTTATGGTTTGTTTCTGTTGAATTTTTTGTATTTTTTTTTTTTTTTTATTTTTTGAAGCTCGCGTTTTGGCACACGTGACGCAGAAACCAAAAACAAAACATCGCGAGGCGCCCGGCTATTTTGCATATTCAAATGAACAATTTTTACGGTTAAATAAAAACAAAGCAAAAGGCAGAAAAGCATCATCCAAAAAAAAAACGAGTCTTAGAAAGCCAATGGAGTGAGTTGACTTAGTTCAGATGTTGGACCTGTCACGAGATTGATATATCAACGTGGACTCCCCTGCCAACTTGGTCGACTCATCGGCGTTTTGGGAAAGCTAAACCCTCACTATTATACACAATAATTAGCTACAAAAATGATTGCCATTTGTAATTAATGCACATAATTAAGGCAAAAAATTTCAAGTAAATTTTTGAAATGGATTTGTAATTGTATAATATTAATTGCAGTTAATTGAATTATGAATAACATTTCGTTGATTCATAGGAAGTTTTGTTCTTAAGCCCTCTCTCAATTATGGGCACAGATTTATTCTAGGAAGTTCCAGCCAACAGACGAGGGCAACGCCGACCACAGCTGGGAAGTTGCACGCGCGCGCCTGAAGGTTGCCCCCGATTATGGGAAATAATAGAGAATTTGCATTATTGGCTGCACAAATGTATTGAATTCTCCTCAACTTTCAGGATTTTTCCACACAATCACGGCCTTATATTTAGCTCAGCATTCATTTTATGACTTTGCCTTACTTATTTAACATTTCCGAGGCGTGTTCACTTTTGGTTTGTACCAAAAATAAATGCTTCTTAATCACCTGATGGGGGCCCTGGGGGCTCGCCCCCCAAACCAACAAAAAAAAAAATGTGTCCACAAATATGTATATTTTCATTATTATTATCACATTGTCGTTAAAATTCGATAAACCAGTTTATTTGTACCTTCTTCCCTCCAAAACTACACAAAGAAAGTTAAAATTAAATTGCAAATTTTTAAATGCACTTGCTATAAATTTTTTGAAAATGTTTTAACACTTTGCTCGGCCTATTAAAGAGTTGGCCCTGGTGTTGTTAATGACGGGCCCACTTGACAAACGTTTTTCACTTCCTACCCAAACCCCACACTCTTGACCCGATTAGCCAAAAGAGGGGTGTGGGCAATATATGGTTATGCCAAAAATCAATAGCAAAACTGCAAATGACAGCTCCAAATTTTTCGAGCATGGGGAAAATCAGAACAAAAACAAAACAAACAATTTAAACCTGTGAGTGCACTGGCGCAGCTAGAATAAGGATCTACTATGGGGTTAAAGGACCCCAAATATGCATATATGCAGTTTATGTAATAAAAGTCAGCTATTTGCTTTAGAAGCAAAATTTAGAATTTCTGAAAATTTCAGGGAACAAATCATTTTAAATTACCTAATTTCTAAAAATTTATTCGACTGGTGCTTTGCTTTCATTGCAAAAAGGTTGAGTCACCAACCAAAATTGTTGCAAAAAAAAAAACGCAAATTGTAAACATTTAAAATTTTAAAAATTATAAATAATAAAATCAAAAAACCCCGCCAACTTTATATGCTAGAATTCCCTATAGGAAAAATTGATCAATTTAGTCGAACAATGTTTATCAAATTTTAACATTAAAGAGCACTTTATAAACATGTGACAGTATGTTGACCAACTTTATTATGATTATGCATTGGATAAATATATGACTGTATTCTTTTATGTTCTTAAATAAGAAATTTGTCTCCACTTAACTTGTTGGTGATTTGGTGTAGATGTAAGTGTTTTTTTTTTGCAAATCTAAGACAAGTTATTAAGTCAGGTTGAGCCTACGAAATTTTGAATACATATAGGAAATTCTTCAACGATATCAAATATGCAACCCTTATTAAAATGCGATTTATTTTAGAAGATATAGCCGCTTAAAGTTGACCGATTTTCAGTGTTTTAAAAAACCACACCATTTTTAGGTAATTTGGCTTACTTTCAGGTAGAAAATCACAAAAAAACTAGATAACGAATCGTTATACTTTTTTTCTATTGATTGATGTATTTATTATGTGTATTTAAAAAAAAAAATGTACAGTGTTTCATGGCAAGGCATGGCAAAATGGGGGCCTCTTCAACATGTTGGCTCCATCATCCGATCCACTTTTTCATCTTTGCGGCATGAGAAGCCACAAAAAGAGTTAGAATCCACTAGTTTTAGTTCAAAAATGTAAATGTGAATTGTAAAAATTATTTTGAAAAATTTAAAACATTTTTTTTTTTAAATTCGAAAAAAAACAATTTTTTTTTTTTTTGGTAATATTTTTAAAAACTTAGAAACATTGAAAAAGAAACAAAAATAATAAAAAATTAAAAAAAATTTTTTTGTTTCCAAAAAATTGATTTTTCCACAAATGTTGACTTTGATAACCCATAACCATCTAGTAGGCGTACCACCACTTTCAAACATAGGTTTTATAGCTTAAACAATTATCTATCATTTGCCAAAAGAACATTAATATATTTACAAAAATTTTTCAAAAAATTTACAACAAATCGATTTAAAGTTATGACCCTGTTTTGTTCTCCTCCGGGGCTCTTTTTTTCAGTTTTTTTACTTTACATGAGGCAAATACGCTATAAAAATAGAAAAACTTGACTTCAGAGGCAATTTTCCACTCCTTTGGCTTTACTTTTACCGCGTGTTTGATTTTTCTCAGTTGCATTGACTGTTTACTTCATCATAGCTTCTAAACCCATCAACTTATGGTTGTGTGCCCTCCAAAAATTCGAATAGGTCAAAAAAACTCGAAAATATGCTTTTCCGCAATTTCTTGGAAATGGAAACTAAGATTGACTTTGGCATATCAACTCGTATTCAGCATGGGTCCAGAGGAACAGTAGTTTAAAATGTTCAGGATACTCACAAAAGGTCTCATTTGTAGAACTGTGTTATCGGAGATGTTGCTTTCATAATTTCATAGAATTCGAAAACGAGATGCTTTATAAACTACAGCCGATTTTGGAAGTCTAGCACATAAGTAATCTGTCTTGATTGTACATATATATGTTAAGAAGAGTTGAGCGACCAACTGCCAACTTGCACTCACAGCGAAAGTTAATTCCCTTTCACACTAGAGGGATTTCTGAAACTTATGTGATTTTTGTGGCCATAAAACCTGCAGATAAATAAGAGATGAGCTTTATCGGCGTACCGGTGATTTAGTTACTGTGATTGGCCATAACGCAGTTACTGTGTTTAAGTCACAGTGTCTTGAAGTCATCTAATCACGCTGTTGCTTTAAATATGTGGTCACTGTGTTATTTGATAGGCAATCATCACTTCTGTCTGTATACCTCAACTCTAACTAATAGTGTGGCCTCACAAGAGAATTTCGAGAATTGCTAGTCAAAATTATTTTTTCTAAGATTGCTTTGATTATCGTATTGTGAGAGTGAAATGGTAAAAGTTGTCTTAAAAATGTTCTATAAATTTTAAAATTTCATGGTTTAAATTTTTTATAAACATCTTTTAAACAAGGGGAACCAGGGACAAACAAACAATTGGTCAAAAACACTTAAGAATCGATAGCTCTCTACTCTGGTCCAAAAATTTGATTTCTTTTGTAAGCCTGTGTAATCTAGTTGAAGAGCATTTTCTAATTGGTTTAGTAGTTTGAATGCTATAAGCCAAAATATTTCGAAAAAACTATTTCTGCACAATTTTAACTATGTGAATAAAGTAGCTTTAAATATTTATGGAAAATCGCGAAAACGCAAACAAGAGTTACGAAACAACCAAAAAATCAGTAAGTTTGAGATCTTCAAACTCACCTCTTAATTCGTTCATATGTTGCTTGGCATGTGGCAGCGAATGGTTGAAACCACATGTCAACTAAGTCCAATTCTTTCATTTTGGTGGAAAAAAGTTGTTAATCATTGCACGGTACCTTGCTCCATTGACTGTAACGAAGCAATTTTCATTATTTTTTAAAAAGTATGGTCCAATGATGCCGCCGGCGCACAAACCGCTCCAAAAAGTCCATATATCCGTGCATTGGGAGCTCTTTAGACCAAATTAAGCAATTCAATTTGATGAGCCAAAAATGAGCTTTGTCGCTGAAGACAATTTCTCGATGCGCAACACATTTCTCACATACCACGAATTTTGATAATAAAAGTGATTACAAGCGCTATTCGTTTGTTAGTCTATTCAAGCTGAAATGAGCATTTTATCACCAACCGTTTCAAAAGTTACTTAGCATATTAATCAACCTTTGCAAATACCAGTGACACAAATACCCCTGTAAATAGTAATTAGCTTTAAACAGCTACTTACTTTGAACGACGACAAAATGAACCGGCTATATCCACCATTCATTCTGTTTTTTTTAAAGTAATTAGCTACGTCTGTTTTGCTGGTCTTTTTTTTTTCAAGTGTGGGTTTCTGTTTTTGAGTAATTGAAAAGGTGTGTGCGTTGCGTGTAAATCACACAAAAATCTCTCTATTTTAAATCTGTGAAAAACCCCGACAGCTCAAATTCTTGCAATCTGTTGTTGGCTTGCCACTCAGCTGCCTGGTCTGGTCTGGTCTTCCCCAAACGCATGTGCGTCAAGAGCATCAACTACGACAACCTGCAACCTGCGTTACACACGAAACTGAGTCATGGTCGTCGCAGCGTTGAGACACTTTCGAAAAAAAAAAAAAACAACAAAATTTTTCCCACTTACATGGGGATTTTTGTTAAAGCAACATTCTGTGTTCTGTGTTGAGTGCTAATTTGGTATCTTGTTGCTTCTTCTTCTTATTTTGGGGTGTTTGCAGATCGGAAATGCTGCGGTTTCAAGATGTCACAAAGCATTGGGAATGATTTGCATAATACGGTATCAGGAAATGTTCTAAATAAATGCGGCTTAGCTTCTTTAGTTATTTTTTTGGTCAAACGGGTTTTGGCCTTAAATCATTTAGCATTATATTTTTAATTTGATCAACTTGACGCTTGGGAAAAAATGGCCCAAATGAAGGTCAAAATACTTTCTAATGGTAAGACAAATAATTGTAAGTCGTTATCTCTGTTGTTGTTGTTTGTTTGCTGTGTGTGTGTACGTGCGTGTAGAAAATGCAAATAAATATTAATTATATGGCACAGCTGGCGCATAAAATCACTTAACAGTTTCATTTGCACAGCTGCTACGGCTATCTCGTCGATTGCCTATTTTGCAGCTAATTAATGTCAATTAATTTGTTCATTTATGTAATGCAAGGCAAGTTCTAAATTTAAATCATTTTTTTTATATATTTGTTTTTTTTTTCGTGTTCAGATGGCGCGTGTTTACAACGAAATTCCATTGAACTTGAGAGAAGAGGGAAGTCAAGTTCGTTGCTTAAGTCTTTTGATTATGTCGGAAATATTTATGAAAAAATGCGAGGGCACTTTGATAAGTCAGTGGCCTTTTCTTAAATTACTTTTAAGCAAATACTAAATCTGTCAACTACCATCTGTTAATCTGTTTACAGCGTCTTTAAGATGCTGTTTGATAGCCCTTTAAAAGCAATAGAAAAGAGTGTATTCCGAATTTGGAGTAAACAAAACATTTCCTAACTGTAGACGAGATATGGATTTATCACGGAACACCAGAGACCACGAAACAGTCAAAGCAGTGGACTTTTTCGCTTGAAGTTTTTTTTATGTAAAACATCTTTAATTTCGGTACGGAAGATTTTTTGGTAGGGGTATAATTTAATTTCAAAATAACGCATAACGCTCCCACGTACACAGCATACACTCCAAGCAATCGCATCCCAACCTGTTTTGTTCTCCAACTCTGTACCCTATCACTATTTTCCAGCACTGTTTTTCAAACATTGTTTTCCAAATCTGTTTTCCAACACTGCTTTCCGAATCAATTTTCCACTGTTCCCAACACAGTTTTCCAACACTGATTTTCAACATTGTTTGCCACGCTTTTTATAGCGCTATTTTCCAACATTGTTTTCATAATTTTTTCCAACTCTTTTTTCCAACACTATTTTCCAACACTGTTTTTCAACCCTATTTTTCAACACAGTTTTAAATACAGTTTTTCAACGCTGTTTTTCAACATTGTTTTCCAACACTGTTTCCCAGCACTATGTTTCAACACTATTTTCTAACACACTTAGGTATTCACGACAACTTTTTATTTCCAAGCAATCGCATCCCAACCTGTTTTGTTCTCCAACTCTGTACCCTATCACTATTTTCCAGCACTGTTTTTCAACATTGTTTTCCAAGTCTGTTTTCCAATACTGTTTCTCGAAACAATTTTCCAACACAGTTTTCCAACACTGATTTTCATCATTGTTTGCCAACCCTTTTTTATAGCGCTATTTTCCAACATTGTTTTCATCATTTCCAACACTATTTTCTAACACTATTTTTCAACACTGTTTTTCTACACTGTTTTCCAACATTGTTTTATAGCTCTATTTTCCAACTTTTTTCTCTTTTCACCTTTTTTTTTTTTTCAACACTGTTTTTCTACACTGTTTTCCAACATTGTTTTATAGCGCTATTTTCCAACATTGTTTTCATCATTTTCAACACTATTTTCTAACACTGATTTTTAACACTGTTTTTCTACACTGTGTTCCAACACTGATTTCCAACACAGTTTTCCGACGCTGATTTTCAACATTGTTTTCCCACACTGTTTCCCAGCACTATGTTCCAACACTGTTTTCTAACACTGATTTCAAACACTGCTTTAATCACTCTTTTCCAAAACTGTTTTTCAACACTGATTTTTAACATTGTTTCCTAACTCAGTTTTCCAACACTGATTTCCAACACTGTTTCCGAGCACTATTTTCCAACACTATCTGTTAACTTAACCACCGAACAGAAAATAATAGGTGGGACGACTAGCACCAAGCGTGTGTGATGGAGCAGTGCGATGAGACGCCCTTTCATTCGTGTTCAGGGAGTTCGATTCCCAGACTTAAAGGCAACCATGTTTGATGAGATGAACCATTATTTTAGACATAAATATCTCAAAATTCCGTGAAACTGACGGTTTTTTCACTAATGATTGATTTTACTCCCCTGAATAAGTCATAGTCCGTGCTTACACTATGAAGTTTGCTTCATGAAGCTATTTTCGTTATCGTTTAAAATCTCAATGCGCATGTATAGAACGAAGTTTGCTTTTTGAAGTTCGATTTCAACTTGCATCACAACACGAGTTATCCGATAAGCAAATTACTCACAAATCAACCCTGCATCAGTTCTATCGCAACAAAGCAAATGAGAATTATCAAAAAAAACTTACCGCCATGCTTGGTCATGAAGCGTTGGCTCTCTCTTGGCCATATACACCTCTTCCCTACAAACAAAAAACTTCAAAACGAACTTTATGAAGAATCTTCATCGTGTTAATGCGGACTAAACATATATTTATTTGCTATATTATTATATTAGTGGGATTCCTGAAAATGATTTGCTTTTGATTTTGTGAAACAGCTGTTCGCAGCTGCTCCATACAAAAGGTGCAGTGTTACCATGAAACATGTATAAAATACGGCCACTTTACTGCATGTCAAATAGCTGATTCCCAAAATCATAAGTAAATCAAAATCAAAAGCAAATCAGTTTCAGGAATCCAACAATAATATTGAGGGTTATATTATATTTAGGATTGCTATAATATTAGAGAGTAATATTTGAATTTAAATAGAAACTTAAATTAATATAAATATCAGGATTCGTAAAATAACACACATTTTTCTTTACACATAAGATATTAACACAAAGTAAAATATACATGCTGTAAAAAATAATTCTTTTCAGACATGAAAATAAATAAATTTACATATGAAAATAATTATTTTTTTCATGTAACTAACACGACCACTATTGACACGACTGTTATTTACATACGTAAAGAAAGCAGCTCAAATTATTCACATGTCTGTAAATAACAATAGTGTCAAAAATGCTCGTGTTAGTTACATGAAAAAAATCATTTTTTTTAATATGTAAAATTTTTTATTTTCATGTCTGAAAATAATTAATTTTAACATTAATGTTTTTTTATCATGACGTGAAAATAATTTTTGTGCATTTTACGAACCCTGATAAATATTTATCTAAATAAATAAATTGATATATTAATATAAAAATAAAAAAAAGGTTTTCTCAAACCAAGTACGAAAGGATTGATTTGTATAAGAACTTATTAATTTCAGAATTCTTGGATTTTTAGATAGGATCAGAACTTGAAATGAGCCTTTTCAGATTGAAACAAAAATTCTGGGATGGTTCCAAATCTTTGATACTTGTTTGAAAAACAATAAGGTTCGACTCTTATCTAAAATTTCAATTCGGGGTTCGGGAACAAATCAATTTTTTTAAACTCAAATTTAACATCCGATCATTTTATTTCTGTGTCGGAAAAATTTATTCTAAAACGATTTTTTTAAAATGCAAAATTACCTACGGGTTTTGTGGTAACCTGAAATCAAAAATAAAATTTTTTTAAATTTACTTCTATAAATACCAATATTTTAGGATTTTTGGTATGAACATCATTTAATTCATTGATAACATAAACCAAACCGGATGTTTATCAGAAATGGTTTTGAATTCGTTCAGTACTTTCGAAAGGTCCTGTGTTGGTTTGCGATTTCCATTCCCTGAAAAAAAGTTTCTTTCAAAAAATCAACAAACTTGTCAAACAGCCCGAAAAAATAATAAAAACCGACACGTTTTTTTTTTTATTATTGTAAATGGCAATGTAAATTTCTGTTAAGCGCGCTACGTGACGAAACCTAATGATATAATTCCCCTCTCTCTCTCTCTCGGCGTCTTCATTAATCAAACATAATCCAAACATAGTTTAGTTTCAGTTGGAAAATATCTAACTAAACCGATAATGACAAGGCATTTAGTTGTACATTAACTCTAATTCAAACCAATCCAATCCAATTCCAATTTCAATTCTAAGGCCAAGTTCAAACCGCACCCGTTATAAGCATTAAGACAATGTTTAACCAACAACTTTATTGACAACTAAGGTCGTAAAAAAAAAAAAAAAAAAAGCAACACCCAAAAAGTTCAATGAACGCCCTCACTTGGAAGCTATTTTTATTCTGATATCTTTCTTTCACAAAAGCATGAATCACATGCCCAAAAAAAACGGAAGTCTAACTTATTTACAGAATTTCTTGTAAGTTAAATTGCAAACGAGTGTAATTTAAATTTAGAAAGTAAAAGCACGCGGACTCTCTGATTCTGATTCTGATTCTGACTAAGCTCGACTTGAACACCACCGCCAAACCAAACTCTGTGATTGCATGTTATATGCACATTTTCCTTGATTTACAACACGAATATCAATAAAAGTCAATTTTAACTTGCCCGTGCCCCATTACAATTGTAATACAATAATAATTATACATGTATGTGTGTATGTATATAGCAGGTTAAGAACCATTTAGGTGGTGTGGTGGTGCTCAGATGCTCTTTGTTTGTTTGTCTGTCTAACTATGATGTAAAGTTTTTACTAAAGTGAAATAATTGCTTCGTTCGTAATGAGGCAAGGAGAGATCGTGAGAGATTTGATTAATTACACAAATGAGAAAATTGTAAAATTATGGCAAGGAACTGAACTGAAATTACTGTATAGTTATCGTAATCAAATTATTTACTAAAAATAAAGAATGTTTCTTGAAATTATGTAATATAGAAAATTTAAGTGGAATTTTGTACCCTTCATCTTCAAGCCATAACTGGTTGGGGAGCCCAAGACCAGCCAAGTGCAAAACCCATTACAAGCATAAAAATCGCCCTACAGGTCGCTTCTTGTATAAGTTAGAGAAAGATTTGTTTACCAATGCCAACGAAGCGACCAATTAGTTTGTCTGCCTTAATATAATAGGAAAATGGATATTTTAATATTCCTAAAAATAAGGTTATATATTTTTACTATTTCAACTTTATTTAACCCTTATCTTTAATTAAATTGAATTAAAACCCTACCATGTTTACTTTGCTCCTGCCTTTCACATAGTTAAATGTGTTCTATGTATTGCATAAACCACTTGGAATCTATATCTTATCAATATTATTGACTGAATATCAATATTGTCAATTTGAAAGTCTTGAGTAATCGTTAAAATTTAATGTCTGCAAACCTTAATAAATTTATTTAAATTATTATTGCCTTAAAATTAACATGCAGCACTCAATATTTCACTTTAAATGCCAAGAATTTAACTGTCTTATAATTACCAACAAAATTTAACATGCCTCTCACGATAAATTATAAAATTTTAATATATATATTGTGACTATTTGACTATTAAATCTTTAATTTTGTACTTATACGTCAAACCCTTCTGTATTATTAAATAGTTTTCAAAAAAGAACCGACTTATATGATCAGAAAAAAATAATTAAATTTTAGTTTAGGAAGCAGTCCAACAATCGAAAAATAAAAACCTTTATAAGCCTGTCTGACCAAGTCTAGGTTGATCACACTGCTTTTTTTTCTGTATCCCGTCTTCATGTTGCGATCTGGCGCCACAATTGTCAAAATATCAACTCGAAGCGATGAGAGCAGTTGGACAAAGCAAATCAACCATCGATTTCATGGATCAAAAATTAAAAATCTAAGTTTAAAAATGTATCTGCTAATGTAAAGTAAAGTGGTTTTTGTCAGGGCTGCAAACCCCTCCAATTTCGACAGGGGTTCGGTTTGGGATTCGAACCCTTATCCTACGCTAGGGGTTCGGTTCCACAACCGGTTCCCTTTAAATTAAGAACCTAGGTTCCGGTTCGGGTTTGGGTTCCAGATTGCATTTTATATATTTATGTACATAATAAATAATTTAATAGAGTTTGAAGAAGAGATGCTACAGTTTTTAGCAGTCAAGTCACAAAAATGATCTGTCTAGATTGACTAGACAATCAGACATTGTATGTATGTGTAGAATAGTTCAGCGATACTGCCAACTTGCACTCTCAGCGAAAGTCATTTCTCTTTCACAGTAGTGGGATTCCTGAAACTGATGTGCTATTGTGGCCATGAAACCTGCAAAAAAAACACGGCCACTTTTGGCTTATAAATAAGAGATGACCTTTATCGGCGTATCCGTGATTAAGTTACAGTGACTTGTAGTCACCAAATCACACTGTTGCTTTTATATGCAGTCACTGTGATTTGATGATTGCCAGTGACAGTGACTTAATCACAGATACGCCGGTTGTCTCATCCCTAACTTAGTTGGCCGAACACGTTCATACATTTCCGCAAATTCCAGTCAGAGCTATTTTCAGAATGGGACCGCCACAGCACGGCTTTGACGGCATATTGTGAGAGTGAAATGCTAAAAGTATTTAAATTGTGACTTGGGTAAAACAATAAAGAAATTTAAATGACGTAACATTTTTCGTACGAACAAAATAATACCCAGAAATACGGTTTCGAATGCAAATTGAATTTCCTTGCTTGAGGTTGTGTTATTTTTTCCAGTCTTTTGTTGCGGGCTGATACATGGATACATTTTTGTTCATAATTATAAAATATTTTTTATCATCAAAGTGCAAAAATAAATTCTGTGCTAATTTTATTAATTAATAGCGCATATTTATCACAGTGGCTCGATTTGTCAAAACACGTTGCAAAATGCATAACTTTTGAACAATTTAATTTATCAACTACATTTTTTTATTCCTAATTATCTGAAAACTTAAAAGATTTTTTTAGCGTAAATTGTAAATATATCACGCATACGAAAGGTGGCGTAAAAAGCAGGAAAACTCAAAGTTTTGATTTTATTATCAAAATTAACGATTTGATAGAGAAACAAATTTTTTTTTAATAATTTCAATATATTTTTAATTACTTATTTTAGTAGATTTGAAAAACTTAAAAATATTTAAAAACAAATTTTTTTATTGAAAAAAAAAATAATTTTTGTCTTCATCGGTATTTGCAGCTATACCTTCATAGTGTGTACATTTAATTATGAATATGATATATTTTCTAAGCATGCCAGTATTCAAAATTAGCTTACACTTTTCCTGAAAATTAAAGTAAGGAAACAGTGTCAACAAGAGATGATTTTCGTAAAGAACTTGAGTTGTTGGTTGTCGAAGTACCAACGATGGCAACAAGTCCAGGAGGCTTTTTAATATGTGAAAATAACAGCTGAAAAATAATTAAGGGATTCAGATGATCAATGTTCTTAGTAGCAAAAGGAAAAATAGATGATAAAAAGTTGGGTAGTATGGCACTGACAGGTCTATTATTTTATACGAACGGTATCCTACTGTACTTGATCATAGACAACATATAATAGACTATTATCCTCTCCCAATTGATGAATTGTCGTAAGAAGCCCAAGAATCAAAGAACAGAAAATATCAGAAATATACATACGTACTCGGTACTCAAAAGCGAAAAAACGAAGATCTATTTAACATGTTATTAGCTTCATCGTATTGCTTAACTTCATCATTAAGGCTTGTGAGAGCCATTCCGGCAATCCAATCAATGTATAAGCCTGAAATGGTTGCCCTATTTGAAAGTATTGAAAATTGCTTTGATCACAATTAAAAATGTTTATGTGTATATTTAGTTTTTACACGTAGGCAGAGTTTTACAAGTAGGCAAGGGGCGTGGCCTTTTATCATAAAGTATATTTAATTGTATCTTATTAAAGGCCTGATGACATAAATTTTATGGGTGCATGCACAACGCCCGGTGCGATTACGCCCACGGGCGTTATCGCATACTTCAAAAGTGCTATAACGCCCGTGGGCATTATAGCACAATAGAAAGTGCGATTACGCCCGGCGGGCATTATTGCACTTTACCATTTTAAAAGAACATAAAAGAAAATAAAGAAAATATTTCTCGAATTCTAATCAGGTTTAAAGCGATTTAAATCGACTTAAATGTAAGAACAAATTATTGGTTTGATACCTATTACCTTAATCGTTTTTTTGAAAATTAAACATGTACAACATTTGAAATCGGAACAGGCCATATATATATATATGCTTATTTATTTATTTCTCTTCGAAAATGGAAAAAGATACAAAAGCACTATACTAAAAAAATAAATAAGAAAAAATATTACAAGTCTATGAGAACATTGAAATGAGTGTTAACAGATTGAATTTAATTAAATGTTTGAATATGGTCTTTAGTTATTTGTCTGCCATATAGACAAAGCAGTAAAGAGCTTTTATGTCAAAATTTCTTTAAAAATTTTTTTACTGCGTTCATATGTACTCCTTTGTTTAACAAAAAAAAAATTAAGATTGCTATGACATTTCGATACGGGGCTAAAGTGAGCTAAAAATAATGATAAGACAGATGAGTTTAAAAAAAATCGGCCGCCGATTTTTTTTTTAAACCCTTCTCCAACATATTTATCGCATTACATTTTTTTTTTGCTCACTTTACTTATTATCCACCCACCCTCATTCCAATTCAATGTCATATCAAAGATAACCGAGGATCTGATAATAAGATAAGGCGCGGGAGAATGCATTTGCTAAATAAACAGTTTTTTATTGACGACTCACTTTTGTATTTTGTTTGATTTTGATTAATAATAGGCAACTTAAGAGATTTTAGGAAAGAACGGGCGTTATCGCATCTTTTAAAAGCGCAACTACGCCCGTGGGCGCTTTTGCCACTCATCAGTGGCGTAATCGCACTTTCTATTATGCTATAATGCCCACGGGCGTTATAGCATCTTTGGGAGTGCGATTACGCCCACGGGCCTTATCGCACTGGGCGTTATTGTATGCACCCATTTTCGACACTACGCTTCATATAAATAAGACACAGCTATAATATTGTTTTTTTTTTTAAAAATTTAATAATTGTTTTTTTTTATGTATTTTTTTTTGTGAAAATAATTTTATCTGAGAATAGGCCTTAATGTTTGAATTAATTGTTAGCAGGTTAAAATTTAAATTAAAAAATTTATTGATCTACATCTCCACACAAAGCTCTACTGGCTGAAGAATGTCATGAAAAATTACGAATATATCCAATCGGGTGCAATTGTAGCAATAGTTTTTTTGTAGTTTGTTTCTTTACTATATTCACTAACTTTTGCAAACTTAAAAGCCTGAGCACGTACGGCCTTTTTTTAAAGTCAAGTTTATTATTGAAAATAAGTGAATTTACAAAAAAAAATATTTTTTTTAATTAATAAATTTTTTTTGTATTATGAATTTGTATTTTAAAAGATTGCCTTAAAGCAGGAAAAAAAACTTAAGGTTCTAACTTAAGTGTTTTTTCGGTGCTCATTTAATTTACTCTGCTCTTTGAAACACGTTTTCTGCATTTTTTTCAAAAATAAAAAATGAGTTCAACACAAAAAAAAATTGTCTAAAATTATAAACTTTTGTTATTAAATAGATTGATCAATTCCAAATTCAAGTGAATCCAACTGGTTTGTCAAATAAAATAACAACACGAAATTTAATTTTTGCAACGAGTTTTTTTGAAATTAAATGTTGTTCTTGATTTTCGGACATAGCGAAACTGAAATGGCTGCGTCTTCACAACGGGCCAATTTAAATGTCATGATAACAGAACCCTAAGGCCCTTAAATAGCTATACAGATAATCTGTTTAATTTTGTTGTTATTGCCAACTTATTGAAAAATTATAAACTTTGACTTAAAGCCTTCAAGCAAACAGCTTAAATCAGGGGTCGGCAATGTGAGCAGAGAAGTTGCCACTAGCAATTGAGAAAATAGTTGTATATTGTAAGTCTTCAAAAGCTCCCATTTTCCCTTTTCAACAGTAATAATTTGAGCAATTTCCACAATTTCCATTAACAAGTTTTTTGCTACCTAAGGTAGCTTAATTTTTGTTTAGCTAATTTACCCAACCATTAAAATATTCTCTGATCATTGAGCATGAAAATAAAAATTGAATATAAAATAGAATTGAACACCTTCTGGCCTGGCAACAGTGACCAAACTGCAACAACTACTGCAAGTACATAAATTGTATGACCTTTTTGGTCACTAACGTAACGACGACGCACAAAATTGTTTTGTAATATTGTTTTTTTTTTTTTTGCATGATTATTATTGTGCAATTTTGCTTTATTTTTGTTGAGCTCGTAAATTATGCAATATGCCAACACACATAAATCTAAGCCCGGAGGCTATTTTAGAATGCAGCAAGTTGAGGGGCGTCCGGCACGTGAATATCCATGCCACGCCCTCCCTACTACTATTTCCAACTATTTTGCATTTAATGCAGCAAAACATAAAACGTATAATTCTCAGTTCTCATTTGCAAGTCAATAACATGCACAGAATTTCTTTTCAAAATTAATTTACATGAATCAAAATTTCATTACGCAACTGCCGGCATTTAATTAACAATTGAAATTTATGAAATAATTTAACCGGCTTGCACTCAATTTCAATATTTGCATTGATTTCGTTTATATTTAAAACAAACTGCCCGGTGAATAAACTAATTAACATGCACGAAAAGCAGTTCACCTGCTCGAAAAGCAAAACTCCAACCGGATGAAATTGTAACTTACTTACCACCAAAGCCGAATACGGATCATTAATCATTTTATTTTATACATAGAACTATGACTCAAAAGACATGTCTTTAGCATGGATTACGTATTTATGGCCATTTCTGAGAGGTGTGAAAAATGCTTGTAATAAACTCATTAATAGCTGGAAAGACCCCGAAGCGAAAATGAGGTAGAAAAGCGTTGATGAGGGGGCATAACCTAATTCATGCTGGGTTTTCATAAACATAAAAGAGCAGCGCCATTTAGTCATATATGTATATTAATATATTTTTAATATCAATTAGCATTAAGTATTTTTCCTCTGACTCATTAATTGTTATACAAATTTAAAGAATTGAAAAGAAAAAGGGTTAATTATTTTGAAAAAATGAGCAATTAATTAGCATATCATTTGGAAAAGGGGTAGAACAAATTTTTCAACAAATTAGCATTGTTAAACTGTCATCAAAGTTTAATAAAGAACTGAAAGAACCGTTAAAATGAGTTTAATAAATTTTAAAATATTTGCAATAATTAAGTCAAATCATTTTGACATTACTTTAATTAATTATTTTTTTTAAATCCTAGGATGAAATTATTATTCACTTGATAGTTAGACTGAATTTCACAACAAACACTGAGAACTGCGCTCACTTATACAGGACATCTATTGGCAATAAATTATTTTTGTAAAAAACTCCACATAATGTTGGGAATATGATATAAATATTCGCTGTTTTGTATATTTTTTGTATTTTGCAAATCATACCAATTTACTGACCTCGAGCCGTCTTAAAATCGATGTTTTAATATCAGATCCAAATGGATAGCGAAAATCATCCAATGGATCATCAAAAACTCAAAAGAAAAATTCAGTGTACACTCAGAAACAAAATCACTAAATGAAACCATTTCAAACAGAGTCAATAGTTCGACTTATACGAATAAACTTGATATAAGAACAAAATTATTATTAAATTCCGTTATTTTGTAATCCCGAAATACTTGATCAAAGACCGACTCGGGATATTTTAAGTACAATTCAGATTATTTAAAATTACTTTAGACATTAATTGTTTTTTTTTTTTTCTTAATTAACAAAAAAAAATTTTTGAAACTTTTATTTTAAGTCAATTTAAAATGGTCGATTTGACAATGGTTTCTATGGTAAACTTGCTTTGAAAAATGTATTCTTTTCCATTTAAAATTATGAAGATTAATCAGGGACCGTAACTGTTATAACTTTTTGGATAAAAATTTGAAATAACAATTATTTTCTAATTTTTACATAAAATTTAAAAAATAATCGTTATTCTATGATTTTAAAATAAAAATTTTGTTTTAACAGTTAAATGTTAATTTTTATATAAAAATTTTGAATAACTGTTAAAAAATAAAATTTAAATTAATTTTTATTTAGTAATTTTTATAATAAAGATTACTATTTAATTGTTATGAAAAATTTTTTATTATAAAATTTTTATAAAAATTACTTATCTAGTAGGCGTTTGTAAATTATAGAATATCTTTGATAGAAGTATACAAGATTTACTTAAACCTACTAGATTAGTAATTTTTATAAAAATTTTTATTATAAAAAAAAAATTTTCATAACAATTAAAAATTAATTTTTATTATAAAAATTACAAAATAAAAATTAATTTAAATTTTTATAATAAAAAATTAGTTTTAACTGTTATTCAAAAATTTTTATTTACAAATTACCATTTAACTGTTAAAACAAAATTTTTATTTAAAAATTATAATATAACAATTTCAAATTTTTTGTGATAAAAATTGCAAATAAAAATTTATCCCATTTAAGGACTTGCCATTCAAAATTATGAAGATTCATGTACTCCATTTTATAAGGGGATCCATATTTCGTAGTAATTTTTTTCACTTCCATAACTGTTATTTTCGGTCCCTGAGATTAATAGATGTATTTGGAATACGTTTTAAGAAGAAGAAAACTCTTTTCAATTTATTTAAGAACGTTTATGAAAAATTACACAAATTAAGGAAAAAAGGGCATGATTTTTTAATTCCCTTATTACAGAATTACTTAATTTATTCAAGTATATTCTCTAAAAATTTCAAAAGGAAACGGTAAATATTTTCGGAGATATACCCATATTTGTAAGGACGTTTTAGGGCTACAGCCACTTTCTGACTTTACCAACTGATTTTGCTTAAGCCATATTTCAAATTCATGAATATCAGATCAGATTAGATCAGATGGTGATTTTCCTTCCTTCTTTGAAAAATATTTTTTGTTTTCATTCCCTTCATCCCCTTTAAACCATTTTCAAAAATTCGAAATAGTTTGACAGATATAGCTTTTTTAGTGGAGCAATGTTCTTGCTTAAGTGACTATAATTTTAACTGCTCAAAACTTTAAGCGCGTTTTTCTCGAAGCCTCATTTTCCGACCTGGTAGCCATGATTGCGCCAGTTCTACTGAACCGATTTTGATCAGCCATGTAGCAATCAAAGCAGAATTGATGTAATTCTGGCCCGTACCTCAATCTAGAGGAAAACAATTTTTTTACTATTTTTTTACAATAAACTACAAAAAAAACTTGAAAAAGCGAAATAATTTTAAAAATTGCCGCCAATTTTTCAAAAAAATATTGAAAAATATGATTGAGGTACGAGACAGAATTACATCAATTCTGTTGATAATCTCAATTATCGTTTTTGATTCCGTTAGCCTGGAGTCCCGGAATCATGGCTACCACCTCTACACCTTTTTTTGGAAGACCTTAATTGGCAGGCCGATAACTTTTTGAACAGCCCTCGAATTTTTACATTTTTTTTTTTTAATTTTTTATTTATTTAATTAATAACACAAAACAAAAACCAATCTGACAAAGCTTTTAATGGTTTTCTCTCCAGAATTTTTTTTTAAAAACACTTAAAAATCAAGTGCTAAGGTAGAAGACCCCTTAAGCTACAGTTTGGGGGTACAATTTCCCACTGTTCGTTTAAAATAACAGGAAATGTGGTTAGAAAAGCTTAACATAGGTTTAAAAAGAAGACACTGGTCATAGACCTTACAAAAATGATCTTACGGTTCTAATTGATGGTGTATTCATATAAATACGAATGGATACTGTTAAAGGACATGATTTCACACTTATCAATATTAAGGGAAAGAATATTGAGTTATCACCAATCACTAAGAGAGTGTAGGTTATTGTCAAAAAAGGCACAAATGTATCTTAAGCAGGGACCGAAAATAACAGTTATGGAAGTGAAAAAAATTACTACGAAATATGGATCCCTTAAAATGGAATACATGAATCTTCATAATTTTGAATGGCGAGTCATTAAATGGGATAAATTTTTATTTGCAATTTTTATCACAAAAAATTCTGAAATTTTATATTATAATTTTTAAATAAAGGTTTTGTTTTAACAGTTAAATGGAAATTTTTTTTATACTTAACAATTAAAACTAATTTTTTATTATAAAATTTAAATTATTTTTTTGTAATTTTTATAATAAAAATTACTTTTATTGTTATGAAAAATTTTTTTATTATAAAATTTTTTATAAAATTACTTATCTAGTAGGCGTTTTGTAAATCATCTTTGATAGAAGGAAAAAAAATTTATTTAAACTATTAGTAATTTTATAAAAAAATTTTTATAATAAAAATTTTCATAACAATTAAAAAGTAATTTTTATTATAAAAATACAAAATAAACTTAAATTTTTATAATAAAAATTAGTTTTAACTGTTATTCAAAAATTTTTATATAAAATTATCATTTAACTGTTAAAACAACATTTTTATTTAAGAAATTATAAGAATAACGATTATTTTCAAATTTTTATTTAAAAATTATAAAATAATTGTTATTTCAAAATTATCCAAAAAAGTTATAACAGTTGGTCCCTGATCTTAAGGCCATTTGAGTTAATGAATAGGTTGAATAACAATGGACAGAAATGACTCACAGCGGATCCTTTGATGTAACGTGAACAATATCAGACACTGATGATATAAATCGTTCTCATTGAGAGCGATTTACTTGAAATGATCTGACCCAACAAATAAAGTTGGATGAAAGACACAATCAGCACAGTTTATATAGGAGTAAATCATGATTTACCTAGTCAAAAGTGTGAATTATTTTTATACAGAAGTGAATCTAATACCTTTTTGCCTATATGCCTAGGCGACAAAATATTCGAAAAATTTAAAAATATACCATCAAAAAAACCTTAAATGCTATATGTTTAACCTTATATTTGGATTTCAGATAAAGCTTCCTGATGTACGCCTATATATATACAAGAAAACTTAGGATCCTTGGTAAGCCACTCTTCCTCAACCTTTCGGTGACATCCGAGTTAGAGATCCCAACTATACTTAAATTTATTCTTTCCACACAATAGTAAAGTATTGAGGACCTCCCTCGATATTAATAGGCTTAACAAAGGGAAAACATATGACATCGCAATGGGCCCGAGAGGCCTAAGTGGGAGATTGACTTTTACAAAATGGATAAGGAAACTTCTTAATAAGCGGGATTTGATTCAAGAAGGAGGTTTCTAAAACGAAGAATGGTTAAAATATATGAAAAATAATTTTAAGTGACCTTTTTTAAAATTTACCAAATAATGGCGGCTCCAGATCAAGGTTAATTATAATTCAAAAAAAAACAAAAAGTCCATAAGAATTTTTTGAACAATATACACATTAAAGCAGGGTAAGTTTTTTCCTGGATGATTCCAAATTTGTTAGATCCTCCATAAAAGAAATAAGAAAAGCAAAGGAATGCTTAAATTCAACTGAAATCCAACTTCTATATTCAAAAAATGCTTCCTTACAAACCCTACAAACTTCAGTTCAAAATTGTGTGCAAAACTTTACAAGTCCATTTAAATCCCATTGACGTATATATATTTAAAATTTAAATATAACTAAATATAATACATTGTACAAAAAAAACGTAATAATTATGCAATTTTTGAGCACAAGCTCGCTTGGGGGCACGCGTTCATTTGCATACAATTGCAACGACCCCGGGCCAAAGCCAAGTGAGATGTTGCCCTTCACTGGCATTTATAGCCTTAGCCTCAGCATCCAATTCCCATACAATTGCAGACGACTAACGACTACGGCTCTGTCAGCTGGAAAAGGCACACAGCTGTTTCTCCCCCTCCATAGTTTAGTTTAACACGATATTCTCAGCCTGGCAACGTGTTGCTAATGCTTGCTTTCAAATTGCTGCTGAATGCAATTGATCAGTTTTAATTATCATTCTTGTCCCCACACATGCGCGCATAGTTTTATATTTAATCTACAAGTTGTAAAACTGAGAAGCTTTCACGCGGAATCGATGGCTTGGTTAGTCTTTAAACAACAAAAAAAAAAAAACCACAAAGTAGAGTAAAAAGGTTGAGAATTTCTGTAATTTTAGACCGAGCAATTTGGTTGATTAATTTCGTTTTAAATCGTTTGGTATTTCGAAAGTGCTGTAGAACATGTGGCGAATAATGAAACGTTTTAGAAAATGCTTTAATGGAGTTGGAATTTAATTGAAATTGTTTAATAAACCGTTGGCATCCATAAATCTGTTGATAAAGTTGAACATTTGTTAGATTTTTGCATAAAATTATTAGTTGTCAAATGGGAATGAAATTGTGAAGAAAGCTTAACAGTTTTTGGCAGTATTGAAGCTCAGGTTTTGGATCGATCCTGGGTTCATCATTAATTCGATTGTTGAATCATTTTCGCCGCTTTAAATTTTTCAATGTTTTGACATATTAAAATCCAAGACCCTTTAAAACCAAAATCCCTTGAAGTTTTTATGTTTCGTTTTATTGAAAATAATAATAAAGAACTTCAAAAAATATATATAAAAAAATTACAAAATTATTTTAGTGCATTTTTTGAGCCTGAACGCGATTACAATGGGCAATTGTGTGATACAATTTTTTGTAATTTCTTGAAGTATGCAAAATTTTGAAACACTCGTTTTCTAGGCAATTTATCAGTGTCATTTTGTTTCTAATTTCGGAAATTGTTGAGTTCGTTTTTGAAATGATTTACCCGTGGTCAAAGGCTTTTTTTTAAACTTGTGTGGTTGATGTTTACCATTTTTTCCTTTTTGCTTCTGTAAATGTCTACCTTTGTAGCCTTACCCTAGTTTATTCAACTCTTCAATTTGAAAAAATAAATTGTCATGAAATATATTTTACCTCACATGCAGTATAATTTTTATTGATAAAATTTTGCAGCGTTGTATTCTGATTAGAGGTGGAGAACTATCGATAGTCGGCACCATCGATAGTCAACGATAGTTTTTTGAAAACCATCGATAGTCCACGATAGTTTTCGATAGTATGTTTATTTAAACGCTTAATTTAAAAATGCAAAAATTGTGGGTTCCGATTAGACCGTATTTTTGAACCTTGAGTCCAAAATGAAGATAATTTTTTTTTACGTACGTTAAAGTGGCCTAAGCGTCACCAAGCCGAAGCATGTTACGAGCGAACCTCGGGCATAATAGCAGACCACCTCCCGCCCAACCGACCGTCACACGAAAACGCGTAGGATAACACTAAATTAAGGCAAACTTCGGGCTAAATACGTTAAAAAAGAGGTTCTTATACCAGGAAGACATTCTCCTAAGCTCATTGCTCCGTAGAGTTTATTGTAATCAGCACAAAGCATAGTTAGTAGTAGAACGTTTAAGAGATTAGGAGATAACGTTACAAGTCGGTTTAATAGGAATACTAAGATTAATTTGACTAATCAACTCTGATAAGTTTAGATTTTGTAAATATCGTTTTTAAGTGCAAATTATTTTTTTTTATTTTAAGAGCTACCTATTTAGTGATGTGTAAAGCTTGCAAAAAAACTATCTAAAACTATCGATAGTGGAGGGCTACTATCGATGGCGACTCGATAGCGCCCAACCATCGATAGTGCCGATAGTGCCATCGATAGTTCTCCACCTCTAATTCTGATAACCGTTATTCATTATCTCTACTTTGGCTGCATGTCTCCATTTAGCACATTGTGCTTGATGAAACTGCATACAGTTATTTTTTAAAGGATCAATATTTTGCGCCTGCTTAAGTTAATGTATTATTTTAGTGTGACCCTAGCAAAAATGCATATTTTTCGTGGAATATAACTTTTGTAATGCTGAACGTTCCAAAAAGTTTTAAATGATAAGTTATTAACGAAAACATGTAGATTTGAGGGTAATTTACACTTCTTGCCCAAACTTGCCCGTTTTGAAAAAAATTAGGTTTATTACAAAGAAATTGATTTGGGTTATATGGCAGCTATCTGAAGTATTAGTCAAAATCAAACCAGATTTTGTAAGTCATCTTAGGAACTTAAAATATGAACACAAACCGAATTTCAGTTTAATAGCTTAAAAAACAAGAAAGTTTGTGCAAATCGGCCAGATTAGTTATAAGGCAGCTATATGAAATAGTGTTCCAAACCGAACGAATCTTGGAGAGTTCTTTAAGGAACTAAAACTATATGTTTAAAACGAAATTCAACTTATTAACTTAAAAAAAAACAACAAAGTTGGTACAAATCGGCCAGATCGAGGATATGACAGCTATATATATGGCAGAAAAAAACAAATTTGGGGCAAATATTTCAATAATGGGAGTTTATGCAAAAAAACAAAGTTGAATAAACCATTTTACACGATTAAAAGAAAGTTTCTATTACTACGTTTATACACACAAAATTTATCATGATAAATGCCCCAAAAAGTATGCACAATTTTATGTGCTTTAATAATTATCTATTTGAACCGACTCGGTTATGGAAACGTCATACATTGTTTAAACTGCGCATTTGGTCGTATTGTCGAAGAGGTTATAAGTTATACAAAATAAATGAGTGTTGAGGCAAATATGAAAGAAAAATGTTCCCTAATTGTTCCTATTTATGTACATAGCATACTTTAAAGGGCATTTTTCATAATAAATTTTGTGTGTATGAACGAAGTATATGTAAATCTACGAAATAACATTTACTAATTACGACACCTTATAACCAAGGCTGCAGAACTGAACCCCTTTTGAACCTGTTCGGTTTTGAATTATTTCATTTCTGGAACCGGAACACTAAATGAACTATTGGAACACAAAACGAAGCTTCCTTTTACAAAAAAAAAATAACCGGGCTCTAAAATAAACTAATATCATCTAGTTTATGAACTTAAATATTTTGTTGTAAAATTCCACCGTCAAAATAATTAAAAAGTTTGGGATGGGCTTAAAGTAAATTTTTTTGTTTTAACATTAAGCTTTTACTGGATACATAAAACTTAATCTATTTACTAATGGGAAATACAATAGGAAATAATAATACAAAACAGGAGTACAAGGCACAGCTTCTGGGGGTGTGCCGTCAATCTGCAATCTGGGCTCCGTAGTGGAGTGCATCTTTTTAAGGGGGTCTTCTACCTTTGGACAGGGTTTTTTGAGAGTTTTTTCCAAAAATTCTGGAGAGAAAACCATAAGAGCTTTCTCAATTTGGATTTTTGTTTTTTGTTATTTATTAATTAAATAAAAAATAAAAAAATATGCTTTGGAATTCGAGGGCTGTTCAAAAAGTTGTCAGCCTGCCAATTGAGGTCTCCAAAAATACGGTGTAGAGGTGGCAGCAATGATTCCCCGGGACTCCAGTTTATCAGAAATAAAATCAGTAAATGAGGTTATGATCAGAATTGATGTAATTCTGGCCCGTACCTCAATCATATTTTTCAATAATTTTTTGAAAAATTCACGGCCATTTAAAAAAAATTGAATTTTTTCAAATTTTATTTTTTTAGTTTAGTGTAAAACAAATAGTAAAAAAATGATTTTCCTCTTGATTGAGTACGGGCCAGAATTACATAAATTCTGCGTCCATTGCAACATGGATTATCAAATAATAAAAGTAGTTGTATTAAGCTGATCAGTGATCAAGTGTCTCTGCTGAACGCGCCCATTGACAGCTGGCCCATCGACCAAATTCATCTAGAATTTCCTCTGCGAAAGCCAAAAGCATCTTCAACCGCAATAACTGCCAACATTCTGGCAAGTATTATTCTTTCAAATATTTAGGATAAAGTTGACAGCAGACTTATAGGTCGGCAGAAGTAAATTTATATGTAATATATAAATTTTCGAAAATGATATAAAAATTCTACATAAAAGCCTTATAAAGTCTGAAATATTGGCTATTTATACAAAATTAAAATAGGGAAAATTATTTGGTGGGACCTAGTCCTTACTTAAGTCAAATTTCACAAATGGTACCACAAATACATATATTATTTTTAAACATTGTTTTATTTATCATAAACATTCAAGAAATTTTTTCTATGACAGGTATAAAATACTTAATATTATAAGGGCCGATTTCTCATCTTCCAAGTGAAACTACATTTTACTCTATTATTTGTTAGTTTATGTGACAGATAGAGCTATGTAGGAGTTGAGAAATCGGCCCTAAGAAACACAAAGTTACTACTTAAATATATATTTATAAAAATAATGTTAAGTTATGCGCTCATACTTTCTTCAAAACAATCATTAACAAAGGCCTTAATCAAAAGTCTTAACATTTCGTTAGATTCAAATTCATTTCCTTTTCTGACCCGACTTTAAAACGCCATTCGTCTTGGCCATGGAGATTTTGTTGTAGCCAGGTAGTATATTAACATTATGACGGGATAAAGATGTGCGTAATATTTCATATTCTTCTTTGGCAAGTCCCATATGCATGAACAATCCAAATGCCTCCTGAGTGGTATATTTAATGGGCATACTGGCTATTGTGGATTCAATAAGCTTCTTTTTGCTAGCACACGATGAACACGCATCCATTGGTTTGGTCTCTCCCTCGTTGGTGGGTTCCGATGATAATGATGATGACTTTTCGAAGCAAGTAAATTTGCTTAACCAGGCTGCATTCTTTTCTTTGAAGCGTGTCGTGTGACGATGACAGACTTCCCATCTCCTTTTTATATGGCCATAAATGCTTTGGATTTTGCGTATTAAATCTTTGCGATTTGGCCAAGTCTCGGCTATAGCACCCAATTCTTGTATAACAGCCTCAGCAAAATCATTTGAAGTTTTGGTGCTGCGCCACAATTCAAATATTTTGGAATTTTGTAAAGACATTGTTACAGTTTGTGGTTAAGTGATCCAGAGGCAATGCAATCCACAGGAAGACACAGGAAGCTTCAAATTGGACTTCTCCTCGAGTCTACAAAGAAAAGAATACAAAATATTAAGCAGATTGTCTTCATAAAGGATTTAAATTGGAAAATATTGTGAATAGAGAAAAGAGACAGGTCCCCTAGGGGCACATTTGTAAGTCAACCCAGATCTTCGTAGAATGGTTATCCCAGGTACTGGGGTCGTTTCCTTAAAAGTGCAGGGCTGTCGCATAGAAGATGTTGGATGCTTTCTATCTCTTCCTTTTTCGAACAGCTATGACATGTGGCCTATGTTGCAGTGCCCTGTTAAGTCCTAATCCTGTTCTTGCTTAAGTATAGAAGTTGGGAGGTTCGTTTGGTCTTGACCAGAGGGACAGCCAGGTGCAATGTCCCCTTGTTTTTCTGCCTTGGTTCTGGTTATCCTTTGTACTTCTGTCAGAATATCCTGAAGGGTCTTTGTACTTCTGATAACGCTTGTGTCGCTGATTGCGCTGCTCCCTCGTCGCCTGGTACGCCTGAGTGGCCAGGTACCCAGACGAGAGTGATGGAGTGCTGTTGAATTTGGTTGAGGGCAGTCACTGTGCTGCGGACTAGATTACTATTGGTGGCGCGAGCTTTAATAGCAGCCGGACTGTTGACGAGGATTGTCAAGTAACTTGGTGTTTAATATATATGCGTATAAAAACACACAAAATCAAGCGTCAGGGTATTTCGTAGTAGGGGCACTTCACTGCAGCGCTCTTACTTGTTTAAGGACTCATACATTTTCGATATAGCCATGTCCAGGCAGAAGCCTGTCTGTATGAACGCGTCGATCTCAGAGACTATAAAAGATAGAACCACATGCTTTGGCCTGAAAGTAGGTGCATACTATTCGCAGACCAAGTTTGATTAGTTTTTGTTAAATTTTAGACGCACGACTGCAGCGCTCTTACTTGTTTGTTTAGAGATTAGCCCATTTTCGCTTACATTTTGTTTGTTGATGTTATGCTTCTTCTTCTTCTTTGTGCGGCTGCTGATTTTGTTGCGGTTGTGTTTCCTTGTTGTGCCTTCTCGCCTTCAGCCTTCTTGTACTTTAACGATTAGGACTTAATTTTGTATTATTTTTATATAAATTATTATTATTGTAATACAAGCAATATTCAGTTCTATTTAGTCTTTCGCTTCAGCTGTTCAATTCAGTGTGTACACATGCTTTTAAGCTAAAAAAAAAAATAGTTTATCAAGCCAACATCTAGCGGTTTTATAGCCAACTCAATCGAAAGCAGTCGTTATCGATATATGTGAATTTTTGAATTTTTGAATTTATTATTAATTAAATATTAAATACATTATCTACAAATCGCTTTCGACCCAAAAACGACCAAAATCGTATGGAAATTGGTTAGTTTTTGTGTCTAAATCGATTTTTGGAACACCTGGGTATAGGTATTTATTAATTTTTCTAAAATACTGTTATAGTTAATATACTACTACTGTTATATAAATATAAAATATATTAAATTATGGGTCAAAATCAGAAAATAAAAGAATTAACAAACAGCTAAAAGGAAAAATTTTTTTTTTTTTAATTTTTACCAGGACGGAGCAGGCTAAATGTGTAGCAGTTTGTTTTTGAAAGGCAATATCTTCCAAAAAAATATAGATTTTAAAATAAAATTCAAACACTATTCACGAAACAAGCAGTTTTGTTGTATTTATGTATTTGTACCCATTTTGTGTACCTTTTAACATACCTCGGTATTCATTTATTGTACTAGGGGCCGATTTCTCATCCCCTACATACATTGCAAAATTTTTGAACGTCATAAAAGAACGCATATACAAGTACCAGTCCTTTACATTGATTTCAATAGCTGAAGGGTTCGATGTTTGCCTGGCTCCAATGAAAGCTTTAACGTGTCTTCAGTCTGATAAGCCTTATGAAAACTAAATTCAATGCAGCTAAATACATTAAACACTATTTTAATCATAAGTTTGGTTTTTAGATATTTACATGTACTCGAAGATACTACATAGACTTGGACTTCATAGATATAGCAAATAATGATAAGACTTGTCGGCCAAATATTTTAGTCCTATTTTAACTAGCCAAAAAATTCGTTGACGATGAATTTATTTAAACGAAATATCAAGCTTCCCTTTGGACCAGCTAGGTACCTAAATCCAAAAATTTCGAAACGATTAATTTTATATAATTTTTTTGTTGAGGTTTGAGTTTGGACAAAGGTATATAACTGATTCGATTCGGCAACGCCGATGTTTAAAATACCCTTGCAGTTTTTGAAAGGCGCTACCATTGATAACAAAAAAGTTTTTCTCACTAGAATTAGTTTTAAGACCGATCGTTCCTATGGCAGCTATATGCTATAGTCATCCGATTTTTATAAATTTTTCCAGAATTGTGTGGAAGCATATAAAACTCCTATACTATAAAACTCCTCCTATATATAGAACTAGTTTTTGGACCGATCGTTCCTATGGCAGCTATATGATATATATATATAAAGACTTTTGCTAAGTTTGGTCAAGATAGCTGATCAAGAATATATATACTTTATGTGGTCGTTTCACTGCGTTACAAACATCGTGACCATTTTAATATACCTTCTGCAAGGGTATAATAACTAGAGTTTCCCACTTTTCAGTGGTTTCAGCCTGCCAATAAAGGTCTTCTAAAAATAAAGGAGTAAAGGTGCTAGCAATGATTCCGGGACTCCAGGTTATCGAAAATTAGATCGGTAAATGAGGTTATGATCAGAATCGGTGTAATTCTGACTAGTGCCTCAAGTAGAAGACCCCTTAAGAATACCATTATTAATCGTATTTACATACAAAAAAAAGGTACTTTCTAGACAGATTTTTTTTTTAATTTAAGCAACAGATCTAATCTACCAATACCAAATAAAGTCCTTAAATATTTTTCGCTAATTATAAGAAATTGTTTAGTCCAGAAAAACATTTTAATAGATGAGTTAGCTGTAGGCCAAGCAAGTCTTCTGTACATGGCATAGCGACATAATTCCGACGACATAATTCCGCTCAGGTCAAATGAAAGCGGAATTATGTCGCTTTTTTTCTAGCGGAATTATGTCGTTTCAAAACAACATAAATCCGCGCAGAATAATGTTGTTTTATTCTAGCGGAATTAGGTCGTTTTAAAACGACATAATTCCGCGCGGAATAATGCCGTTTTTTCTAGCGGAATTAGTTTGTTTTTAAACGACATTGTTCAGCCGTCCCAATTAGAATATTTCCCCGCGGAATAATGTCGTTTTATTTAAGCGGAATAATGTCGTTTTATTTAAGCGGAATTATGTCGTTTTAAAACGACCTAATTTCGCGCGGAATAATGTCGTTTTATTCTAGCGGAATTATGTCGTTTTTTTTTAGCGGAATTATGTCGTCCCCCATTTTGAAAAGGGTCTTATGCCACCCTTCCTTGAAACCTTTACCGCTTCAAATAACACATGCCACAAATCTGTTTCATTTTAAATATCATTTTTATTTCTCTTTGAAGTATTTTGTGTGTTGTTGTATTTTTATATTTGTTTTGATCCGTTTTCGTATTAATAATATTATATTATTCCGTAGCACATATCAAGACGCTCCGTTTATAATTTTATCATATAGAAGTTACAGAAATATATTTATATATATTTATATAGGTATGTTGTATATATGGGGGGTTAGGTATATAGGGGTTTACGGAAATTGTCTTTTTTTTTTTTTGTTATTTTGTTTAGAGATAAGCCATATATATATATATATGTATATATAAATTGGTTTCACCGCCCTGTTTTATTGCTGTTTCTTCATTTTGTGAAATAAATTGATGCTTTATTTGGTTTTACGTATAAAAAGTTGTTTTTAAAATCCATAAAAATATTAGATAATAATTACAATATGTCTTAAAAGCAGTTTGTTTAAATCAAATTTAGTCTTTGCCACTAAAAATTAGATATATATATATATGTAAATGTCTATGTATAATTTGAGTAGTTTAATAATATCTTTGGGCTTTGCTAAGGTAATAATAATAATAATAAATGTGGAAATATAATTGGACAAACACACGAATAGGGGGAGGATCAACTACCATTTATATGCATATATATATATAATATCTGTTTTTTTTTTTTGATAATAAAACTTTTTACGACTAGTAAATATGTATATGTAAATATAGTTGTATGTATATGCAATTACTAAATTAATTGAGATATTCTAAGAATATATGTATAATTTTTATATATATATATATATAATATTCCTTCATTCTGACGCTCGGCCTGGTCTGGGGTATTGAAGCGAGAATACGTTTTGGTAATTTTATATAGCGTTTTTACTTTACAATTAAAAGAACTTCCGGGTATGTTGTATAATTTTGTTTTGTAGAATTTTTTGCTTTGCAACTCAGTTTTTTGAAGCTTGTTTCTCTCTGCATATATATGACTAGATTTTATATAATTTATTTTTTTTAGTTATTTTTTTTTTAGATACTACTACAAGATGTTGGGTAGGTACTACAAGGCTACCAAGTACGATATATATATATATATTTGTGTGTATATATATAGTATAATTATCAAGTGTAGTTGTAGTTGTCCATTTCTTCATCGCTGGGCTTGAAGTTCGTTTTGCATTTTGTTTTGTTTAAGTTTGTTGAGTTTATTAGTGAAGTAATCCCAACACTGTTTCATTGCCATTTCATTGCTTAGTTGTTGTTGTTGTTGAGGGGAACGTGGTTGTTACTCTTCATTCACTGCTTTTTCCAGTATGTTTCATTGCTTACAGTGATCCAAAAAAGTATTCGTTCTGCAGTAAGTATTCTGTAATCATATAGAATAAAGTAAGACTTTAGTGTAAAGTTTTTTTTAAGTATCCCAAGTGAAATTTATGAAGAAAAATGGAGGAAAAAAACCAAATGTAGCTTCTTTTATGCACTTTTCAGCTGAGTTTCCTATAAACATTTTATGCAAAAACTAAAATAATAATTTAACAAATGCGTTCAAATGCGTTTTCGTTCTCAAACCGATTTCCAAGCCCAAATGATTTTAGGAAATAAACACATGTCTTTATCATAGATCAAATTGTTTTTATTCCAATTTGATGACATTTTTCTTGAAACCCAGCCCTTTATTCTGTATTAAAAATCGACGACAAATAAATATGTATAATTGCTTATCTAATTAAATAGTTATTTCGCTAGGATCAACCCAGAAATAACTGACGAGTTCCCAAAATGTAGCCAATCTTCACATGACACACCACACCTTTCCTAAAAAAATTGCCTAGGAAAACCAACTTACTTCACACCTACTAACCACTATCCAGTCCAAACAGCCTACTTTCTGGGTCTGGACCTGGGAGACTCCATAACCCACTATACCACTATCTTCCATGCATTTCTAATTTTATTTCTAAACATGTTCTCTTTGTTCTCAATATGCGTACAACCGATTCAAAAAATTTCAGATATTCCAACAGAAGTCAAAAGTACAATAGCTTGATTCCGGATATTCTTAAACCAAGAACGAACCGAATGTCTTTAATATGGATTTTGTAATCCCGGAATTTTTGGTCTTAATAAAGCTCGAAATAGGCTTATTTCAATCACATGGAATTGTTTTTATCATTTTTTTTTTGCGAGTTTACCGTAAATCATCGTCTATATGAGAACATAAATATTATGCTCAACAATTTTACCGTAAAAAAATTGTTTTAAGTATTATCTCGGCGCAGAATATTTAAATTCCCCCATTATGTATAACGACTTTAGGAAGGTTAAGTTAAAAATATAGTCGTTTTTGGTATTCATAAAAGTGGTCGAAAAATTTTTAACAATAATGTTGATTGTTTTATTCTTAAATGATTTAAAAACATAAAAGTCAATTATGCAAAGTCAAGATGCAAAAAGGTTATAAGCCAAATTTCGAACCAAAACCTTGGGTTCAATTCCTAAAAAAAAAAATAATCGAACTGAACCTTAAACCTAAGACGGATTTAATTATCTAGACCGAAGCTTCTTCAGAAAATCAAGGGTTAGCAGCATTGGTATTTTTAAAGGGAAGGAAACCCTAAAATAACGAATCGCGTTTATTGATTTTTTTTCAAAAATTACACTATTAATACGATTATTAGTGATTAGAAATCACGGTTTTTTTCAAACCAAATGTGTGCTTGATTATGAATCATTTAAAAGTTGATAAAAATAAAATGTTGAATGTGTGTAAACAGACCAAATTACAATTTTATTGCAAAATATTGTGTTTATGTACCATTTTATAGCATGATTTTGCAAAATGAGCATAATTTCTGGTGAATAACTATAAACGCACCATCTTTTTTCAGTGTACTGTCCGTTACATATAATCACATCACTGTTGCCTTAAATGTAGAAATTGGTTCTTGTTATAGTTTGACTTCCGGACCCATTTTATGAATTGATTTTGCGAAATAAGCATCGCATAAACTTAGTATATATAACAGTCAGGACTGCAAACTGGGTTTTAATCAAACCGGTTAGTACCCGGAATTCCGACATTTCGCTTACTGTGAACCAAACCTTGAACCGAACCTCTTGTGAAAAAAAATAGTTCAACCTGAACCTGTTCCGAACCAAAACTTTTGGTTCAGCAAAAGTCTTAGTTAAGCGTTAGTTAAGTTTGTCTGATTACTAGAAGTTCTTTTAAAAAATTTAAATAAAAATAAACAAACTCGTATGTTCAAAATAAACAAAAATACATAATTTAGGACATTTTTTTTTTTATTTAAAAAAAATTAATTTTATACCAAAATTTTTGTTAAACTTGGGACGAATCAAGGCTCGAACCAAAACCTTATCCAAGAAACCTCGAACCTCATATTTCATTGGTTAATTTTGGTTCAAATATTATTTGGATTTGCAGCCCTGATAATAGAAAGTCAAATTCTTATGAGCGTTATAAATTACAGACTTTACAAATGAATTAATCTTAAAAAAATTATGAATAAGTATCAAGCCGGATTTAGAGAGATAACGTCTACAACCTAGTAGCATTCATAAATACACAAACTGCAGGAAAGCAAAAAAGGATAAGCTTTTTTATCGATTTCAAAATGTCTTTTGATAAGGTAAAAAGAAAAATTCTCTCAAAGATTATAAGCTTTTGAATATAATCTTTCATCGAACCGAATCCGCTGTTTGGTCAGGAGAAGAAATGTTAGACTATTTTAAGAAAGTAGTTGGGGATTGACAAGGATGCGCACTATTCCAGATGCTTTTTGCGTAATTTTTGGATGATTTGCACGAAGTATTGGAAGGAGAACTTTTTATATGATACCGGTTCCTATGGAGCACAAGTCTGGGGCTGCAGGCACTTTGAAGAAGTAGCCAATCTACAAACCCTTTGCACACCTATATTTTATAGATCTGCATCTTGTTTATATTGGAAAATCGCCTGCAAAACTACCTAGCAGGCAAACTTTTGGAGTCAGGTAACAATATTTTTTGGATAGCTGGGATGGAGAAGCTGTGGCTGCGGATTTATTGTTAAGAAACACAATAAGGATGCAGATAATGTACTAAATTAAATAGGTGAGTAACAGTCATCAATCTAGAGCAGGGTTCGGCAAGGTGAGCAGAGACGTCATTAGAGAAATGTTGTGAATAAGTTGAGCACATGCAAACAGCGTGCTTGACATATCATCAGTGTGCAACCGACACTTCAAGCTAGAGGTCATTCCAATTTGAATCTACTTGGCTTTGAGTAGTCGGTTTCAAATCGCTTAACTTTCGTCCTCTGATCTAGAAAACGGGAATATTTGTGTCACCTTCCTAAGAAAGTCAATCAGTTTTAGTTCAAAGTGTAATCGTTTAATACGAAAATGGCTCGAGATTTCCGGGACACCACTGATAGTTTATTTTAAAATGGAGTAATGAAGTCAATAAAATGTTCAATAATTTCTCACACCATTGTAAAGCTGTTTTTTTTTTTTTGTGGCCGTTTTGAATGATTCGTTCGATTCAGCCCTTTTTTATTTTCTTTACACCTTTTTTTCTAGAGGTAATGGACGGATGTTGTCTAACATTCAAAATTGTGACGTGCACCCCCAACCAAAAAAAACATTTGAAAAGGAAACCAAACGCATTCTTTTTTTTTTTTCCAACTAATATTTAATGAAATAATAAGTCATCGTAATAATTACTTGCTTAACGAATACTTTTTGTTGACCACTGTCAATGTGGGGTTTGTCAATTTCTTTAAGCATTTGCATGGTTCTGGGCAATTTTGTACAGTTTTCCTTGCCAATTTGTTTCATTCCATTTATTGTTTAATTTTTTTCTTGGTCTCTCTTTCAGGGCCAAATTTCGTTGTTTGTTCTTATTGCTGGAGCCTTTTTTGGAGCTCTCCGGGGGATGGTTGTGGGTTTTTTGTAACTTTACTTACGTTTAATAAAGTTACCCTCGGCATCTAACCAAATGCCCAAATCACCACCAACACCATGACCACTCCTTCTGCCGCCTCCTGGTGTGGTGGTGTTAACCATCCCCTTTCCTATTATTTACCTATGCAATGCATTCGAAATCTGTTTCAATGACTGACCCACCTCACCCACCAAACGTTCATTGTCCTGGATATTCTTACTGCCGGCGGAACGTAGATTCTGGGATTGGGTTTCCACACGGGTGACCAGTTCACGAAAATGGAATTTGGAATGGGGTGGCATGGCTTCATTTTCGGCAAAGATGACGCAGGAATTTTGTAGGATATTCAGTTTGTCACTCAGCTGGAGCCATTGGGAGGCGCTAATGGCGTTAACGGGATGCTTGAGGGAACCCTCCAGCAGGCTGACCAATTCCAAAATATTTTCACGTGAAATTTGTGTAGAATTGTTGATATCCGATGAGGATTGCAGTTTGGCTATGGGTGTGGCATAGATGGTCAATTTGGTGGGTTTATGTGGAACAGCGGGCTTCTGATGCGATTTGGCGGGCAAGTCTGTTATTTCCAACGCTGGCTGCTGTGGGGAGTGGGGGTGGAGCCAACTTCCTGATCGTCATCTGTGAAGATTTGTGTGGAGGAAAGACAGACGGTTGTTTTAATGGGCTGTGGTGGTGATGGTGGTGGTGGTGGTGGTGGGGCAGCTGGTGGGGGCTTGGCTTTGAGCCCATATTTGGGTGACACCTGGGTGGAAATGGAAGTGGTGGTGGTGGTGGTTTGGTGTTGGTTGTTGGCTGAGCCATTGAGATTGGTGCTGGCATAGTCGGGTGGTTGTTCCCACAGTTTTTTGAGGCTATTAATACTACCTGTGCTGCGTCGCTTGCCCAAATCCTCATTGGCTTCGGCCGTTTCCAAGGGATTCTCAATTTTGATTTCAGTCTTTGGCAGGGCTGGGTTTGTGGTCGTCGCCTCCACTTTGTCCACTTTGCGTAAATGTGATTTAAAGTCTATGATATTGGAGGATGACTCGGTTTTACGTGGTTCCACCTTTTTCAGGTGAGTCTTAAAGCCAGCTGCAGTTGCTCCATTATTGCCATTGGTAAGCTTTTGTTTATGCGGCAAATTCATGCTCTCCGCCAGCTCGGTGACCAGTATAGACACAGGATCTACCACTTGGGCCATGATGGTAGGATTAGCTGCACCATTGGCCATTCCTTCTTTGCCTGCCTTGATTTCTGTTATAAGTTTCTCTTTTAATAGCAAATTCTTCTCCTCGGGTGGTGAGCCCAGAGAGCTGCAGGAATCTGTGGAGGGTTCACGTTTTCTTAAAGATACACCAAAACGTGAACTGGCCTCCTCCACACTGGGTGCCGTATTGCTGACATCATTTATATGCTGATTATGTAAATGTTGTTGTATGGCCTGTAAAGCACTCTCCGGGGCAGGCGGTGGTGGTGGTGCAGGTGCCTCAAATTCCTCCGGAGGTGGCGGTAAATCTGCAGGCGGTGGTGGAAACTCCAGGGAGGGCGCATTTCCAGCTCCGCCTCTTTTGGGTGAATTACTGGAGCCACCCGCACGGAAGGAGGAGAATGTCATCATTGTACCCTCGGTGGTGGTGCGATGTCTTTGTAATTTATTTAAACTGGCTGCAGCATTATTTTGCATGGTCACTCCACCCGATGAGTTGCTGCGTATCATTTGCTGAGGTGGTGGAGTGGCTAAAGCCTGTTTGTTGTTGTTGTTGTTGTTGTTACTACGAGCTGGGGGTGTAACATGTCCATTGGCGGGCTGGGTGGGTGGTGCCTCACTTGTACCACCATCTTCCAGGCTATCCAAAAATGCTCCAATTCTGGCCACCTTGGGTAAGGTGCCATAACGATTTACCACCCGCTTGACATTCATCACCTCCAGAGCACCCACTGTTATGGGATGGGCCGCCGATAGAGGAGTGCCATTGGGTGTGCCATTGCCACGTTTACTTTGACGCGTCTCCAGTCCACGATTGCCCATTACCGGTGTGGGTCGCTTAAAGGAGCTGTGCTGTTGAGAGGAGCGTGGACCTATACCTCCTCCGCCTCCTCCTCCGCTGGAGATAAGTGAATGTTGCATTTTGGGTGTAGAGGTTAAACTCTGTTCCAAACTATCGCCCGTGGCATCGGTATCGGGATCAGCAGCAGGTTCGGTTTCGGAATCATAGCGTTGCGTCAAATTGTTTATGTCACGTGTGAGACCTACAAAAAATACCAAGATTCAAAATTAGTACAAAAACTTTTTCAAAATTAAGAGGCATGCTCAACGTGCCCATGTGCGCTCTGATATGGATTAGGATATGTGTATGTGTATGTGATTGTATTGGTGTGGTGTGTGGTCATGTGTTGTATTTGTCAAGCGGGGTAAAAACAAGAAACACCAAAAACAAAAGAATTTAAATTTAAATAAGCAATCTAAATAATAGGGGTAAATAATGGTTTAAACAAATACTGGGAAATTATGAAAAGAGAAAACAACTTAAGCTTAATCAAACACCAACTTATACAGAAAGGGCAACTCAATGCAAGATCTTAGATCTTTACAAAAAACCCTTGAACATAACACAGGAAATCTAGACACAATTTATACGATAGATAAGAGAAAAGTTTGAAAACCAAATAATAGAAACATATATTCACTTAAGAAACGGGCATTCATTATGGGATATACAAAATCAATGTCGTATCATATAGTTTAAGAATACATTTTCAGGCTATCAGAGTTGCCTTGGAAATTTCTAGCGATTTTCGATGCACAGCGTTACTTTGTATGCGAAGGGTACTATATAACAGTTTATTATATATAATTCTGACGAGCAGTCGATTTTAAAGCTGTATTCACACTGTTCGACCCATGAGACATGATAATCTTACAAGCATATTTCAAACATATTTTCCCGATGCAAACCTTCATATGGGAGTGAATTAACATATTTAAAAACGAGAAGGCAAAGCTAACTTCGACTGTGCCGAAGTTTTAATACACTTGAAAAACTTTACTCAACTGATTTAACTAGAAAAATATATATAGAATATGGATATCGATATTTAAAATCCTAAATCATTGATAATAAAAATTTGATACCATAATAAAAACTTTTCTTAGTAAAACACATTTTCCGACCGATCGGTCCTATGGCAGCTATATTCTATAGTCATCCGATTTTGATAAATTTTTTCAAAATTATGTGAAAGCATATAAAACTAATATATACCAAGATTGGGGACGCTACGATAAGAAACAAAAAGTTTTTTCTCACCAGAAGTAGTTTTTTGCCCAACCCGTTTTATGGCAGCTATATGCTATAATCATCAGATTTTAATAAATTTTTCAGAATTGTGTGAAAACATATAAAAAAATATATACTACGATTCGAGACGCTACGATGGAAATCAAAAAAGTTTTTTCTCACAAAGACTTATTTTTCGACCGATCGTTCCCAATGGCAGCTATATGCTATAGTGATCCGAATTTGATAAATTTTTCTAGAATTATGTGGAAGCATATAAAAAACTAACATATACCAAGATTGGTGACGCTACGATGGAAAACAAACAGTTTTTCTAACTAGAACTAGTTCTTGACCGATCGTCCTATAGCAGCTATATGATATAGTCATCCGATCCGACCGGTTCCGACATATTAGTTGCGTGCAGTAAAAAGGAGACTCTGTGCAAAATTTCAGCCTCGATAGCATTAAAACTGAGGACAAGTTCGCGTAGAAACAGACAGACAGACGGAAATGAACTCAGCTCGTCATCCTGATCAAGAAGGTTATGGGGTCGAAATGAATATTTCAGTTACAAACTTCTGTGCAAAATTAATATACACTTTTCAAGTGTATAATAATATGTAGCGCTTAGTCGCAGAAAGATAACCCAAGTTAAAATTAGTGGAATTTATAAAAAATAAAACAAAATTTTAGGTAAAATATTTGAAAAAAAGGGATGCAACATTTTATGGGTCACGATTTTAGATCTTTGATTTAGATTCATACTATATAGATCCCACTTTGAATGTCCATTCTATAACAAAAGAAACAAAAATTCAAACTCCAAAACCAAAAAAATAAAGAATTGTTGATAACATAGTTGGATTGATTTGATCGAATAAGCTTAAAATTTGATCGGATGAATGGTGACTGAATAAAACAGGACTAAATAATTTAGAATTCTTAATATAGGACTAAATAAATTCATGATCCCGAAATTTTTTTCGTCATATAATTTACTATTTCAATTTAAAGATTCAAATATTTTTGTGAGAGTCCTAAATCAAGGATTAGGAATTAAATTTAAATTAAAGCTCGGGATATGGTAAGATTATTATCGCGAATCGAGTTAAAAATTGGTGCTCAGGGCAGAACAAGGTTGGAACGGAATAGAATTGTGTCTTCACGATGGGATTGTCTATCCTTCCCTTAACCACTGCAGAAGATTAATGTTCGGATCTTGAAAACGCTTGTGCAGAAAGCATGAACTCAGATCACTTTGGAATGGCTATTAATATCATTTAGTCACTTTTCAGCTCCAAATTTAGTGTAAAAATAATGAATAAAAAAATATTTTAAAATATCCAGTCCAAATTGATATGGAATATCTATTTGATCATACAAAAGAAGAAATATAAAAAGTGACCTTCATCGCCGGCCCATTATTTCTATCATTTATTTCTTGTAGATGTGGTTGCAGCAGCCTTACATAAAAAATCAGTATGAACTCAAGGATATTTTTTCATTTTCATTTAAACAAAATTATAAAGATCGAGTTTAATGCGTGTGGTGTTTAGATTCGTGTCACACGCAGACTCTACACGAGAATTCGTGCATGCTGGAGCGTGTCGTTTTGAGCCCCTAAAACAAGAACATGGTCGAGAACACGATTTTACACGACACAAGCCTACACAAAATAACTCAACAGTATGAAAATATTCTGCAAAAATACTGTGTTACTATCGTTTATCAGTTAGTCACACTTATTTAAAATCGACTCGTTTAAACAAAATTAAAATCGAAAATTAGAAGGCGATTCTTAAAATTCTTTTTTTGCACTATTAATTAAGTCGAGAATGTCGAGACGGTTCGTGTTTAAGAAATTTTTAACACTGAGTGTGGTGTTTGTGTTTGAAATATGTCATTCGTGTTACAGTCGTGTCGTGTTCAAAAAATTTCATACGGGCCCATTCCAACTTTAAACAATATCAACAATTCTTAAAAAAATTATAAAAATAAAAAAAAAAAAAGCAAACAATTGATAAACAAACAAAATAAAACACCAACATAAATTGATAATAGAAATTCTTACTCCATTGACAAATACCTCGAAAAAGGATGTCGTAAAGAAAACTACTGCAGGAGGACGATTTCTTAATGGAATACTGTGGCTGTTGTTGTTGTTGTTGTTGTACGTGCTGCTGTGGCAGCAGATGTTGTTTTTGTTGTTGTGTACGTATTTGTTGTTGTTGTTGTTGTTGTGATGGTATTTGGGTAGGAATTTGGGTTTTAAAATTTCTAGAAAGGGTCTGACTGAAAATGTTGACAGATTTAAAGTGGTTACTACCATTCGTGTTGAGCTCATCAATAAAATTGCGTGCATCCTCCTCACGATATGTGGAATCCCGACTGCTGGAGAGCAGGCTAATACGATTGGCAAAGAAGTAAAGATTAGGCAAAGTAAATTTTGGATTACTCTCAAACTCGGATCTAACCTGGTACGCTTGGGTGGTGCAGGAGCTTGTTTGCCCTGTTTATTGGTGGTGCGACGCATCTGGACATTGCCCTTGCCCTGGCTGGAGAAGGTGCTCAGCTTGGTGGAGCTGGAACCGGTTTCTGTGCAGATTGTGGGTTTTTGGATTTAGGATATTCAAAACAGGGAAATGCCATTACCAAACTCACCTGACATGGGCGTACTCGCCTGCTGTGGCTGTGACTCATGGTGTGCGGAATTGGGCGGCGCCAGACCCTTCTTCACCATTTGCGGGGTGAGACTTAACGAGGCCGAGGCCGACGATGAGGCACTGGCAGCTGGCGTGCCACCCGCTATTGCTGTTGCACTGGCGGCTGTGGCATTTAGCTGTTTCTCGACCGCTTCGGTGATGGACGATTCCTGCGGAGCGAAGAAGGAGAGACGTGCACCACGTGGGTCATTATTGCTATCACTACTTGCGATTGCCAGCGATTCCGATTGAAATCAAAGCTCAATGCCATCGTCCTCGAAATTCGAATGATGATGATGGGGACGTCGTCGTCGCCCATTGGGCGCATCGTCGTCATCGTCGCCATCGTAATCATCATCTTCATCATCATCATCATCATCATCATCAACATCCCACATCGCCACCTCAATGTGGTCACCCACCTGAAACATATGCTCCAGAGCATGATGAATGCTCTTAAATGTGGGCCGATCCGTGGCATCCCACTGCCAGCATTGACGCATCAAATCGTACACCTCCGGCGGACAGCCGGGCGGTCGTTCCATGCGATAACCCTTCTCTAGCTTATGATAGACATCGGTGAGATCAATGCCCGGATATGGCGACATGCCATATGTTGCAATCTCCCACAATAGCACACCAAAGGCCCAGACATCCGATTTGGTGCTAAACTTATTGTAGGCCAATCCCTCGGGGGCGGTCCATTTGATGGGGAATTTGGCACCAGCATGCGCCGTATAGGTATCATCGCGCATTAACCGTGCCAAACCAAAATCAGCCACCTTGACCAGTTTGTTATCACCCACCAGACAATTGCGTGCGGCCAGATCACGATGAATATAATTGCGGGATTCCAAATAACTCATACCCGAGGCAATTTGTGTGGCCATATAGAGCAGGGCCACAGCATCCAAAGTTTCACGACCCGCTGAGCGTAGAAAGTCCAAGAGATTGCCATGCGACATGAATTCGGTGATGATATAAAAGGGCGGCTCACGGGTGCAGACACCTAAGTATATCAAGTAAAAGGATTAATCCGGAGAGGGAAAGTTAAGTAAAGTAATACCCACCTATAAGCTGCACCAGATTCGGATGTTTCATCTCCTTCATAATGGCCGCTTCTTCTAGGAAATCCTTCAAAGCCATGGTATCCTCTTTAAGTGTCTTCACAGCCACCGTATTGCCATAACGTTTCCAAACGGCCTCATAAACCTCACCATACTGCCCCCCACCCAGTTTATGCTTCATCATTATGTCTGTACGACAAATTTCCCATTCATCGGGCTCTGGACTTAGCGGGAAGACTGTGGGCTTATTCTGTTTGGGTGCTGGATACAGCAAGGGTGTGATCAGGCCATGACCTTCATGTGGCACACTATGATGATGCACCAGCTCGGCTAGGGTATTAAATTTTGCCTCCTGGGTGACAAAGACTTTGCCATCGGGATCCTCTGAGATGCGATAGTGATACACACGGCCTTCATATCTGGGGAAAGGTAAAAAAAAGGGGGTGAGAAGACATTATTTCAAGACTTTTTTAAGCGACATAATATCGCCGGAGAAAAAACCACAATTATGTCATTTTGATCATTTTATAACCACATTATTTCGCGTGGATCTTTTGTACGAACGTCATTTTTACATGACATAATTTAGCCACTTAAAAACGACTTAATTTTCGAGTCTTTTTGAAGCGTTAAAAGGTCTTCCAATACCAAATAATCTGGGGCGATCTTATGTCGTTTCTCTTTCTTTGCGATTTTTAATCGGGTCCCCGAATTTCAAGCGACTAAATTTGGACACAGAATGAACGACTCAGATCACCCAAAAATTTTCCAATACTAAATAAATAGCGGCGATCTTATGTCGATTCACTTTCGCAAAAATTTTGCGATTTTGTATCCGGTTCAAAAACGGTTTGAAATCGCAAAACTTTTGCGGAAATGGAAGCATGGCTCATAACGACATATTTTCATTACACTAACAGCGTCATAATTGTGTCGCTTTTAAGCGAACGTCGTTTTCAAACGACAAATTTAAAATTAAAAAAGGATGAACGACATTAGATTAGCCGAAACTTATTCAATACTAAATAATCAGCGGCGATCTTATGTCGTTTCACTTTCGCAAATATTTTGCGATTTTGAATCTAGTCCAAAATCGATTTTAAAAAAGTTTCCAAAAATGGTGCAATTTGAATCTGGTTTTAAATCGCAAAACTTTTGCAAAAGTGAAAATGAGAGTAGGGTTGATAACGACATAATTTAAAACAAAATTTGAACAAAGAATGAACGACATAAGATCACCTGAAACTTTTTCAAAACTAAATAATCAGCGGCGATCTTATGTCGCTTCTATTTAGTAAAAATTTTACGATTTTTAATCTATTCCAAAAATCGGTTTGAAAGGGATGGTAAAGACATAATTGTGTCGCTTTTCAAACTTCAAAATTTGAACTCAGGATGATCGACAAAAGATCACACGGAAAAGGCTCCAATACTAAATAATCTGACGCGATCTTATGTCGTTTCACTTTCGCGAAAAAATTTGTAATTTTGAACCTAGTCCAAAATCAGTTTGAAATCGCAAAACTTTTCCGAAAATGAAAATGGAAGCATGGCTCATAACGAAATAAGCGAACGTTGTTTTCAAACGACAAAATTAAAAAAAGGATGAACGACATTAGATTACCCGAAACGTTTTCAATACTAAATAATTAGCGGCGATCTTATGTCGCTTCACTTTGGCAAACATTTTGCGATTTTGAATCTAGACCAAAATCGGTTTTAAATTGTAAAACCTTTCCGACAGTGAAAACTAGAGCTTGGCCTGATAACGTCATAAGTTCATCACACAAAAAGCGTCGTTATTGTGTCGCTTTTAAACCAACGACTTTTTCAAATGATAAAATTTCGACACAAGGTGAACGACGCGATTTGGAATGTGTGGTCCAAAATCGGTTTTAAATCGCAAAAGTTACTAGGAAAATACCACAGTTGAACCCAGATCAGTTAGCTTATGTCTTAGAGCACAAAATTCCGAAAACGCAAAGGAAAGGGAATAAATATTTTGACAATGTCCGTCTCACTCTAGCCACCGTATTTTCCTGTGCATTCTATAATTTTGAGAAAAGTATCTTCATTCGTCCTATAAGTATCTTCATTCTTACTATTAATCAAAATTGAGAGGCATGGCCCCATGGCGAAAGTCAAACCGAACGAGCGAGGTGTCTCTTCTCCTTCTCCTTTCTCGTCTTGCGATAGACGTGGCCTTATCCGTCGTAAGTACGTCTTTTCTCTGTCTCCTAGGGTTCTGGATGACGGATGTGGCCTTGTTAATTATTTCTTAGACCCTCCGGGACAATAGTTTCTTCTATCACCCTCCCCTGTGGTGAACCTGAATGAACTATAGTTCATAAAATGTACTTCATAAAATGAACTTTATAGAATAAACTAGATTCTCCAATCTTCTGTGTATAGAAAAATGCGCAGCGACAGCGACGTCAGTACACCGATATAAGCTTGTTGTCAACAGTCTTTCTTTTTGTCTGTTGCAACGCGCACATACGTAAATCTAAATATACACAGGCAAATAATTTGCCCAAATTTTTTTGTGGAATATAGGGCTTATTGGAAATTTATCAGATCTTTTTGAGCAGATTATTTGCGGCTGGATCCATAGCTTTAGTTTTAAGTCCTCCAAAGTCTAGTGTAATAGTTATTAAGACAAATTTTAAAAATAAAATTTGGGCCTGTGTAAACTTAGCTTAAGCTAAAATGTGATTGTATCTTTGTCGACCACTGCTTTAAATCGACATAAGATAACCGATGATTTTCGAGTAAAATCTTTGCGTTCTTCCATTAACAAAATTATGCCCAGCGGCTGACTTTGACAAAATTACATCGATTGCGAGCGCTTTAAAACATCATAAATTCGTTGCTGATTCTTTTGAATAGCAATATGTTCGGTCAAGCAAATATCGTTATTTCTGTGGTCGTTAAACTACATTATTTCGAAAGAACTTTTGTCATTTTAGCTGTGAAAAATTTCTTCGATTCTAAGCATTTAAAAACGACTTCATTAAGAGTACCTTCCAACATCTCCAAAAACGACTTCCATACGCTTCAACTACATTTCAAGTACATTAATAAAATAAATATGTACTCAAAAGAAAAATTCTCCAAAGCTACAGTGGATTTTTCAAGAAACAACCAGGTCCATCAAAGGATTAGCGACAGATGTCGGAAGAAGCACATGTACCGAGCACACAAAAGCAGATCAATCGTGGACATACGATCTGGGGGAACGTAAGTACTTCCAAAAATGTTTCGTTAATTTTTAAATTTAGAACCGAGCTACTTCGAAAGAGACATCTGCATGCTAGCCAACAAACATTTTCCGAAGAATCACCTAGATTTAAAAAAAACATGAAGATGAGACCCTGTTAAAACCTGTTAAATATAACATACCTCAAACTGATGCTTCTTTGGCCCGGTGAACTTTCGCTTTCTCGCACCAAAAAACTGCCATTGATACCCGAACTCAGCAGATATTCGGCTGCATTGCGTGAAATGGGTCCATGATACCACGAATGCTTCTCCAATGAGTTAAGCGGCGTTACATAATTCGACGGCACCCAACCCACATTGCCCGAATCCGAATGCGCCTCGCACCATTCACCAGATTTGTTATAGCTCAATATTCGCACTTGTTCGCCCTTTTTCAGGCTCAACTGATTCTCTCCGCCCGCCTGGAAGTCATACAGGGCCACAAACAGTTGTGGATCATCCTCCTCTGGTCCCGGTGCCAATAGATTCTCTTTGGAAGTCCAACGATGTGTCGATTCAAATACAGAAGTTCCACCCAGCGTTGAGTCCTGCTGCAGTTCAGCGGCATCTGCCAGCAATGTGGCCGCCGTACTACCGGCAGGAATGTGTGGCAGCGGACGCGATTGGAGCAATGCTTCTGCAATGGAGAAAAGGAGAAAAAGAGAGTTAAGTTGAGTGAACCGATCAATGCGGACAACAATGCAAGTGGAGTTTATTCTGTCAAGGTAAACCCGTTTCTCTCACAAACACAGGAATGCGGACAATTTGTGGGACAACTGGGGAGCACACGCTTACTGAGGGAAAGACGTTGAGTTCTTTTACCATTGAGAAAATAAATTATGCATAAAGCGGCATAAAATTACACAAAACGACCAGGAACAGACACCCAAGTCACACACAACATGACGCTTTTATTGTGGGAAGTTCTAACAGATTTTAATGGATATCTCGATGCGGCTGCTGTCGGATGCATGTGAGTTGTGTGTGTGCGAGTGTACTCTAACAAATACAAAGTTGCATTGGATGAAAAATTAGAAAGGAAATTGCAGCATCTAACTAATTTTAAATTTAATTGATCAAAAGGAACATAAATTACATTTAAATAAAAAAAATTTCCTTCATAAAAATGTTACCACCAACATTGTTGCTAAACAAAATGTTGCTCTTGTTGTTTTTCAACACTTTTTCTTACCCATAAGTAAATAAATTCAAATTTTAATACAAAATCGACAGCTGTTTTTACAAACTTTGAACGGCTGTTCAGTACGTTCATCTTATTTTGACCTGACAATTTAAACTTCCAACAAACTGAACTGGAAAAAGGAAATGCCAATTGCCATGGTGAGAAGTGAGGGCCGCCAACTAAAAAAATAAACATCAAAGCGCATTTTCAGGGCACGAAAGGATTTACGAGCTTGATCGAAATAAAAGGGCCACAAATAAATGGAAACAAACATGCAAAAAAAAAAAATATATCCCCCACACGAAGTGCACTAAGCAACTCCACATATTTCGATTTTCAAAAGCTAGTAATAGAAATGTACAGAAAAAAAAAAGACCCAGAAAATGGAAATTTTTTAATTAATGTACGGGGAAAAGCTGAAGTGTAAACAAATATTTTCATTCCTGGCTGCACGTCACCTGTTTGCCTTGGTCCCCCCCCTTACCCCATTAGCCTTGTGAAAAGTTCATTTGCCTCGTCTCATAATTTGCCGCTTGCATGTCAAGCAAGCAAAACTCGACAGGCGGCTACTCAGATTACCATGCACAAACAGCTCTTTCTCTCGCTCTCAATCTCAATCTCTCTACTCCTTTGGGGTCTCTCTCCTCCCACTGGAGTCTATTTTTGAGACAACTTGCGTGTGTGTTTTTGCTTCCCCAAATGGCAATTGGCAAGTCCATTGAGGCATCACTAGCTTTTTTCCCATCGCCTCACATCGCCCGCAACTCAATCCTTTTTCTGTATGAATGTTACGTACTTATGGTTCCCCAAAAAGTATCTAATTACATTCTCTCTGTGTGTCGTGTAACAACAACATTCAACTCGACTATAATCCGCCTACAATTCCAGGGCAAATGTGGAAGCACCGTGGAGTGGGGAGGCTTTGAAAATGGTATTAAAAAAAAAAAAATAAATTCATTACCGCTGTTCACATATTAAAAAAATGCTGAAATACTTAGTACAAAAATAAGTGCCCAATGAGTGCATTTATCAGTTGGGCTCCCCCTGATCAATTTAATATTTTTCGTACTTTTTTGTATACATTTTATACAGAAAAATCAAAATGGAAATGGAACCCAAACCCTGAAGGTTTCTCTAAAAACTCGGACCCAAAACCAATAAATATATTTCTTGGGAACTGGTATTTGAGATCCGTTATTTTCGGAACCTTTCGGTCCTTCCTTTAATACTACAATAATTTATTAAGTTTAAATTTGGGATTAATCCCGAAACGAATATCTGTTCCGGTACCGAAATGAGAAGGTTATATTTCGGTTTCGATACGGTACCCAGATTTTTATTTCGGTACACCGGTATATTTCAACATTCAAATATTAAAATTGTTCCATGATATCCCTCGCATCTTTCACATATCATCTATCTGTCACTTAATAAATTTTAAGATAATCTTATCTAGGAGATAAGAAATCGGACCTTAACTTATATAAAATCTTTCTAAAAGGCAGAAAAATATTTCTTAATTAGGTTCGAAATAATAGGCCCTAAAATCTGCCGTATCCGTGCCATCAAAAGAGATCAATTACCATTTGTATCAGAGAAAAAATTTGAGCCACATTTTACTATCAATTTACTCTACGAAGATTAATTATATGAGCATATAATATTTTTATGGTGAAGAATGCTCAAATACTATTATACTCAGCTCTATGAAAAAAACGATCTAAAAGAAACACTTGCAAATATACATAAAACTGCCTCTAAGCTTTTCCTTACATTAAATTTTTGTCAATATTAAAACAAAACTTTCTTAAAATAGGTAATAATATTTCTAAATTTGAGAGCGAAATTTGGTTTAAATCAAGAAACTTCATTGAATATTCGCATTTTCTAGCATTTCTATATATTTAAGGGAGGATTTTTCTTAGGCTTAGAAATCCTTTACATTTAATTAGAGGGATTATATTTACCCAATAAAAGTTTTTCCACATTTTTTTAAATTTTTTCCTATATCTTATATATGTATCTTAAAAGAGAAATTGATTCTGGATATATAAATAGGAAGACTTTTTCTTAGTGTATATAATGATATTTAACCACTTGAAATAAATATTTTAAAATAAATAAAACCCAAATATTACCGGTATTAGCGTTTCGGTATGGTTCCGGGCTTTCCGGTTCCTATTATAACGGTTAATGGTTTTCCGTTCCCAAATAAAATTTTGAACATCGGTATCGGTTTCGATACCGGTAGGTGTTTTTAAACGGTTTATTTCAGTTGCCGGTTCCGGTATTATATATTCCGGTAACTTTTTGTTGAATAAAGTTCGAATACAAACATATTAATTTTTTGTCAAGTTATTGGTTTTAAAGGATTTTTAAATTGTTGACATTTTTTTTTGGACGGTCATCAGTAAACAGTTTCGAAAAAGCAACATCTTACCTCCTTACTAAAACCTTTGGCAGCTGTTGAGTTGTTTCTCACTCCCATAACCCTAGGGGTTAATCAGCATTCTCCAGTTTTGGCGGTTTTTACATTCTTGACTGAAATTCCCCAGCAACACTTGCAGGGAGACCCTACGCTAACTCTGGAGAGCAGCAAACCCCCCTGATGAGGAATTGTTTTCCAAGTCGCTAACCAGCGTTCATTTGGTGATGTAGGTACATTGTTTTTCAAATGTTATGGAAACATAACATTTACATGACCTCGAGCCCGATAGTCCCAATTTCTAAGCATTTTATTAAAAACTTTTTGTGTTTTCAAAATGTGAAGGCAAAAAAGAAAAAGACTTTAATGGTATTGAATGAATCTACTCAAAAATGTCGCGATTTTTAAAATATCGCTTTAACTGTTTTGACCACTAAAACTTAAGTGTTATGCGTGATCGAAACTTTAACATTTAAAATTCCTTATGTAGATGATGCTTAGTGGGACGCGATTTACATATGTTCCCCCTGAAAACCAGATTGTTGGCAGTGATCGAATATTTCCGCCAAGAGCTTTGCAGATGTAGGGTATTATTTTTAAAGACCTAATAGCTCTATTTGTTTCGGAGTACTTCTTAAAAAAAGGAAATGTATTCAAACGCCACTCCTTTTGAACACGGGTTGGCAATCCTTTAGCCAACTATAGGCGGCTATCGATTGTTTAAATGGCTATCGATTTAGGCTGATAAATACCGAAATAAAAACTAAGGTACCAATAATGAATCGGAATACCGAAACAAACTAGAACCTAAAGAGAACCTTTTATCGAATCATAAAATTCGGTACGTACCAGAACTGTAACCAAAATTTATTTCAGCTTAAATTCCTGATTTCAACCTTTTGATCCTGATCAATAATATATTTTCAAGTAAATTAAATGACCTTTTAAATTCTTCTTGAGGATGTTTTCTCATCTTTAGGTTTTGAAATCTAGGTGGATGTTAGGAAAATGTATGTTGCATACTTTTAGACCGAATTTAAAATATCTATGCCCGAGAATGATTTTAAAAAGCGGCTTAAATATAAGAAAAATACATTTGCTTAATACCCACCTGAATTTCAAAATATGAGAACATGAGAAAACGTCCCTTAATGTCACTTATTCCAAATGTAATTTTTTTTACGATCCCCAAAGGTATGTAACAAATGTTAAATCGTATATCTGATCCGGTGATTAGGTGTCTAAGCTGAGTGTGTGCTAGTTATTAGAAGCTGATCAATAACCATTAAGATTACTTGATGAACGGGAAACCAATAAATTATCACTTAGCAAACTTCTGTATATGGCCACTTGTGCATGATTGAAGAATATGGGAAAGCTTTAAAAAGAAGTTGAAGAAGGGTAAGGGCTGTCGATAGTTCAGTTCCAGCAATGAGTCAATGTTATGTGATAGATGAATGGTTATCTTATTCTTCATCATCCACTGTCCTTTAAAGGATTGCCTTCCGTGAATTAACGCGACGGACAGAATGTTTAAATATGCAAGGAAATCTAAGGTATCTATTTTAAGAATGATTGTCCATAAGACTGCTTGCTATGAATTGCTTTCTCAGCAGGGTTTGGTTAAAATCAGGGCTGCGACATTGTATACCGTCAACTGAAGTAAAGTGTGTTTCCGTAAGGTCGTTTTGCATCAACCGAAACAAATGGTAGTCCAATGGTGCAAAGGTCTGGGCTATACTGAAGGTACTTCCATCGAGATATACGGCCGAGCATTTTTATGGTGGAACTTTAAGTCGCTAGCTAGCGTTCGATGAAGTAGATCAGAAGATCGCACACCAATACATTCTCACCTTTTCGCCTTATTCTTCTTGACAAACGCTGTTCTATAGCATAACATATTGTGCATGACTCAAAAAGTATTGAGGCTGCACTCAGGACTCACTCTTTCTTTCTCTTTAATTTCTGCGAAATACATTTAACATGGGAATGCCTTTGATTATGTGATCAGAACATCTCTGGACTATGATCATGATTCAGACAAGCTTGATGCTTTACTTAAAAAAAGAACATTACATATCTTTGTTTTATAAAGTATATTAATTTCTTTTTTCTTTAATCTCTTACACCCACTGTGCCATATGTCGTCAATTGTCATGCCAGTTTGTTTGTATGTCTCTTCTGTCTGTGAAACGCTGTGTGTGAATTGTGATTGAGTTTGAGTTTCGCGACTGCCACCCGTTGGATTGTCTGTCTGTCTGTTTGTCTGTCCCTCTATATCTGAGATCTCGACATCCCGGGCTTAACGTTCAACTGAGGTTTTTGGTTTTGTTGGCTTGTAATCTGTAACCCCAGACACAGTTTTACAATGTAATTTTGTAATTGCATTTGCCATTTGCCCGTCAAAGACACACACACACACGAAATAGCGAACAAAAGCCAATTGCCAATTGCATCTGCTCTCCAAACCCCAAAACTCTATGATAATTTGGCAAAAAAAAAACATGTACAACAAAAATTCATGGGAAGCCGAACATTATTTGCGCCGTTTAAATTTTGTTTCTTCATTCCGGTTCGAAGGCATGAATATGAAATAAATAATCTATGACTCAATACTGAGTTGATACGTAATGTAAATGGAAATGCGCTTATCAGTCGAATGACGATGACTCTTTACAGAGATTAAAGGGGAATTGCGTTGAGAATTTGTATTATGTATGTAAATTAAGCGATTAATTGTTAATGGCCATTAATTCCAACAAATTACTTATTATTAATTGTCATTATCAAAATCTGTTGAAATGACGTACCGAGAAATTGAGACTGGAAAATTGTTAAGGGAGACTTGAATTAGCTTATTATCACACGGAAATAGTAAAGAAATTATACATGTAAACCATTAGGATTGTTTTTGGGAACAAATAAATAAATATTATTTGCAGTAAAGCTATTTTTCGAGGAAAATTCCGCATGTCATTTAGAATATACATTTTTTTCAAAGAAAATTTCTATGACAACATTTACAGGCAAATCTGCTGCGTTTAATAGTTTAAAAATCTTCAGCTAAAGTAATTTGAGAAGTCTCACAAAGATCTTAACATTTTCTTGGTACTTATTAATTTTCCCAAGGAACTTAACAAATCTTACTTCATTAGATTCTAACTGAGTTGAGATTCGGCACGAAGGGAAATACATTTGTCAGCCGTGCTTCCACACTTTCTTTTACTTTCCCCAAACATTTTGCAATTTGAACCAAATTTGCTTCCAAAACCGGTTTCAAATAGCAAAATATTTGCTATGGAATGGAAATGGCTACATGATTTTTTTTTGTCATTTTCCGGAATGTCGTATCCTTGAAGGCCGGAAAAATTACTTTACGGACAGATTTAAGAAAAATGACGGAACGTTATCATTTAAGGATAAACATAAAGGTTGGGGTTGGTGCGATCCAAAAACAAGGATTAATTTTTTGGCATTTTTTTCAAAATGTCGTACTTTTGGTAGCCCGGAAAATGTACTTCCTGGACAGATTGGTTAGATTAAAATAGGCTTGCGTTACTAAGACGGGTCGTCTGAAGTTGGAAAATGTAACTCCCGCACAAATTAAAAAAAGGCCGGAACGTTATCTTTTTAAGGATGGGTTTTAAGCTTTGAGATTTTACCGTTATCTTTTAAGTATGGATTTTAAGCTTTGAGATTTGACCGATCTAAATACAGGAATGAGTTTTAGGCAATTTTTCAGACTGCCGTACCTTTTAAAAGTCCGGAAAAAGTACTAATCGACCAAATATAAGGAAAATAGATAGATAGATAGATGTACAGACCTTTAAAATTAAATTTCTCGGAATTATAGGCACTTCAAGAATTAAAAATAATGTTCAGTATTTTTACGTTCCTTTGAAAGTCTGGAACAAATCATTTTTAGGTAGATTTAAGGAATATCCATGACGGTATTATGTATGAACGCACTAAAAGGATTACGATTCGCCGGAATTTTTTTAATTTTAATTAGTTTGATTTTTAAATAATGTAACCCTAATTTACAAGCACATTTTACTGTTACTTTTAAGCAACTTATAATGTAGTGAAGTGTACAATTGAATTAATTTTGTGTTATGGTTATGGTAAGAAAATAATGTGTGTTGCTACTTGTAGGGTTTTAACAAATAGCTTATTTAACGACGGAATTACTTGCGAATAAGGAACAGAAAATTTGTTTTTTGGTTTTTCCAACCTTCTTACCTTTGAAAGCCGGAAAAATGCTCTTTCCGGACGGAATATAGAAAAATCTGGGACGTTAATATTTTAGAACGAACTTAAAGGGCTAAGATTCGGCGGAATTACGCGATCTAAGAACAGAAATGAACTTAGGTAAATTTTTTCGGACCGACGTACCTTTGAAATTCCGGAATATATACTTTCCAGGCAGAATTAAAGAATATTTGGGATGTTATTATGGTTAGGATTATGGTTACATGCGATATAAAGAACAGAAAATTAGAGTTTGCCTTTGTTTTCGTACCGTCTTACTTTTGAAAGTCCGGTAAATGTACTTAAAGGAAAAGTCGGGACGTTAATATTTTAGAACGCACTTAAAGGGTTAAGATTCGTCGGAGTTCCAGGCAATTTAAGAAGAAAAATAAACTTAGGTCTTTTTTTGGACTGCCGTACCTTTGTATGATCAAGCTCATTTAACCTGAATATGCCCGAATTAATTCACGTAAAATTAACAAAATAAAAAGAGAGAAACAAAAAAGAGTTGGCAATATTCATTAGGATGCTTTTAGACTAAAAATTATTCTTTTTAATTAGATCTTGCGTCGGTTTTTTAAGTTTTATTTGATACATTGCATTTAATTATCGAGATTGTAGTTTTTTACCAATGGATGTTTTAAAAAGGCATTTGTGTGCGTTTTTGCGTGATCATATGGTCACACTAGGAGGATTCAGGTTAAGAAGTCATCCCAAGTGAGGGACTCTTTTTTTCACCCATTTTCGCGATATTTTCTTCTCTCAAAAAACTAAATTTTTGCGATTTTTCTTCTCTCAAAAAACTCAATTTTTGAATTTTTTTGCCCCTTTGGATGTTAATTGATTTTTTAAACTTGAAGTACGAAGTCAAAAGTCAAAATTTCGAAAAATTATCGATTTATTGTAATCGAAAGTGACTTTATTTATATATAAAATTGCATGCCCACCATTGTATTAGATCTTTTACAGATGTTCTAGTTCTTGTTCTGATTATTACAAATAATATTTGCATTCGAGACAATCTCGTTGGAAAGTTAAAGTTCGAATAACTTCCTAAAAATTATCGATAAATCGATAAGAAACCAAAGCAACACATGAGTTTCCGTGCCCATTTCGAAAGCAACACTTACCTTCTGACAGCTGGCAAGATCAATTTAATCTTTGCTGGTTAAAATGATCTTTTAAATATCGTTTTTCTCTTAATATAAATAGTTTCTTAGACGTATTCCCTAAGTGTGCCTTGGCTGCTGCGTTGAGACTCGCACCGAGTTCATCCCCCAGACAAGTCAATCTTTTTTTTATAGAGATCGTTTGTAATTTATCTATGTAATCTTTGCTGGGGATTGATATGAAAAAATGTGGAAATGACTGCCATTTCATACATTTTGTTCTCTGCTATAACTTTTGAACCAAGAATACCAACTTTAACCACATATTGTTATAGATTCGATTTTAAAAAATTTGAAAAATGTGAAACGGTCACTTGGGAATTCTATCTTATCTTAAATGCCCAATAAGATCGGTTAAAAAACACAGAAGCTTTGGAAGTAAAATGCTTTTCAGCTATCCAACCGGCAAGTGGGGGGGCCAGTGTCCCGACTGCGACGTCGCTGTGAATAAAAATACACAAAATTAAGGGAACAGAGTATTTCGACTCAATTAAAGAGCTCTTGAAAACTTTCTCAAATTTATAAGAACAGGGTATTTCGAAGTCGGCTTACTATAGCACTCTTACTTGTTTAATTATTGCTTTGTGTCGGCACTTGAAAAAGCTTAAAGTTTTTTTTCGATCATTAAGCTGGCTTGTATCGATTGTTTTTGCAAGAATAAGCGAGCCGGCTCGTGTCAATTGAATGCAGAACTCATTTGTTGTTAGTGAAGCTCTTAAAAAAAAGTAATGTTAGAAATTTTAATTTTATACAAATCTTTTTCTTTGAAAATAGAGTTGAGGGACTTAAAAAAAACTCATTCAAACGTACAAAGACTCACTCAAAAATAAATTCGCACAATTGGGTACATGTTTTGAATGCATAACTGTACGATAAAATCGCATTGTGGTGGTGGCGTAGACAGTAGACAGTACCATGGCCACTTGCCACCTGCCTGAGGCTTAAATGGCCCGGCCTGTATTTAAATACGCATTACCTTATACAGAATATGCCAAGTGAGAAGGAATTTCTGAAGTCTAGAAATTATAATAAATTCTTTTGTTGGTTTTATTTAATACACAAAAATGATTTCCAGTATGAAAATTGATTATGTTGCATTTGGAACATAAAATTGCAATCAATTTTCTTGCCATTTCACACTCCCCAATCACTGAAAGAAAGAAAAATTCAATCAAGTGTAGCCAGGTTGGCCAACAGATTGAGAGTTGTACCGAAGGTGTTATTTATACGTATGTGTGTGTGTGTGTATCTCTATACAAAAGTCATGAACGTGCCAAGTTGGCAAGCAAAGCCCCAGTACAAATCTCCATGCCATTCCCCTCCCCTCCCCCCTCCTATCATATAATAGTTGCAATTACGAACGTGATTTGTGCAAGAAAAAAAAAAAAATATTTTCCTACTTCAAAATTCACTTAAACAGGTTTGTCCCCCTTTTTTTATTTTTGCAGAATATTTGTATTTTGCCATAAATATTGTACTTAATAAAAAGTGAAAAGTGTTTTTTATTTGCCTTAATAATTTCGACCTTGCCGGCTTGTTAACTTAGACACACACACACACACACTCGCACTCACTTAATCGTAATACACCACAATTGCAGTGTTCATGTGTGCCGTGTGTTTACTTGGGGATTTCATTTAAATATATATTCAAAAAAAGATAGAGATAAAGCCAAGTCAATCAATCAAACTGGCGTCAAAATTTATGACCTCAAATAATCACAACAAAAAAGTGACGGAGAAACTACTCGAAAGTGAAATGTGGCAGCAGAATCTGCGCTTCTAATTAGTTTTCTATCCTAAAAGAAATCTATTTTTGTAATGTTTGTTTTCCCCTCATTTTTGTTTGTCTTCTCTCTCCATTTCTCCTCTCCACATATTTCATTTCGTCAGCTAATTTATGCAAACAGTTTTCAATGAGGCGCGACTCAAGAGGCCCTGGAAAATGCGGGCTAACGTCTCAAGAGGAGCAGCCGCCGGTTAGAGTTGGGGGGGCGGACACGCTTCACTGCAACTGCAAAATTGGAAAATACAAAATTACATAAATAAAAATGTCAAATGACAGCATTAAAATACTTCTTGAGCAATCAAAATAATGTGCGTAATGTGGAAAATAAATTTTAATGGTTGGGAAATTACCGCGAATAATAATTTAAATTAGAAAATTGAAATTTTTATTAAGTGTGACATAAATAAGATATGAAATATGGAATTTATTTCTGGAGTTTTTTTTTTTAGCATACAAATTGAAAGATTTAAGATTCCCTGTATTGAAATTATATATTTCGGTTTTTGTGGCACATTTTATAAAAATTTCTTTCTATCCTTTTTTTTTTTTTAATATTATGAGAATATTTTCATATACGTAAAATGCAGCAAATTATTGAATATCTTTTGAACTACGAATAATATTAAGATCCATTCAAAAATAAAACACGTTTTTAGACATATTTGACACAAGACAGACAACATGCATGCCTAGTAGAATATCATGTATCATGCGCCGAACAGTGTAAATTCAGCCAACATTCCTATATGGCATTAAATTCTGTCGTAAAATACTCAATTACAACAAGTAAGAAAGTCGGTCAAGCCCGACTGTAATATACTCTGTACCTGTTTGTATGTAACTGATAACTTTAAAGTGTGAGGTATTTTTCAAAATCTGGGGGTGGCAACTCTTTCGACTATCGTTCATCTGGTTGAAAAACGATGTAATGGCTCGATAAGTAATGATGAGTAGAATTACCCTCGTACATAACTCGTAAAATTATTAAATTTGTTTATAATTTCCTATTAACATAAACGTATCTATATTAGTCACGCGGGAATCACGCGTGATTTCTGACCGCAGGCCATCTCAATTGCATCGCTCCTCTCATACTTGGTCTTTGCCTCCTTACACAAATATCTATTGGAAGGATATCAACGTCAAGCAAATTCCAATTGGGAAATTACCTGTAAGCTATTGCCCTCTCGCTCTCTCTTTCTCGTAAGTTCTACCAATCGCTGCGGTGTTGTTGTTGTCGTTGCTTTGAATTTTCTTTTACGTATTGCTCTAATATCGTTCATCTGATCGAAAAACGAAGTATGGCGGGTCGATTCATAATAAGTAGTAGAATATATGTCTAGAATGTTCGAACTATCTATCTTCAAAATTGTGGGAGTTATTACGTTTTTTTTTAATTTGCGGGGGAGGCAGGGGGCGTGGCAAAAATTAAAACTAAACTTGATCTGCCTGCAAGTATAAGAAATATATGTTTCATACACCTTAAACCTCTATCTCTTACCATATCTGAGATCTCTTCGTTTATACGGACAGACGGACAGGCGGACAGACAGACAGACGGACATGGCTATATCGACTCGGCTGTTGATGCTCATCAAGAATATATATACTTTATAGGGTCGGAGATGCTTCCTTCTGGCTGTTACATACATTTGCACAAACCCAATATACTCTTTGTACCTTCGGTACAGAGTATAAACATAAAATCTGCCTTGTATTAAATTTTCTAAATATTAGAACTTAACTTCTTCATATTGAAAATAATATTTTAAAAATTTGAGAGCGTAGTTTGATTAAAATTGAGACATTTCATTTATAAAATTTAAATTAAAATTTGTCTCAGATTTGTATATTTGAGAAAAAATAGTTCTGAGTCTAAGAAATCCTTACCATATAGTAAGAGGTTTTTATTTGAAAAGAGAAACAGCTTTTTTAAGCATTTCTCATTTGATTAGCACCTTTATTTTTAAGAAAATCATTTCCAATTATAAATCTTTTCTAATTTTTAGGGCAATCTGAAACAAAAACTATAAATGGACACATTTTCAAAAGCATTCAGCTTTCAGAGCTTTCAAAAGTGTTTCTATTCATAAGAAGAATTGTGCCGAACGAAATTTTGATGACATCTGCAATGAGGTCCTATTATAAAAATATTTCTTAATAGAATATTGTTTCATTTTGGGCGAATTTAAAATTTTCTGTCTTAAATACATATTCGTTTGAACAAATCCCCATATTGGGGAACAATTGTACCCCTGTACAAGCGGTTAGACTGTACTGTGCTACGTATAACGTACATATAGTATTTTGATCGCTGTAGGCTAAAAATTTTCTGACTTAGGTTATAGTTAAAATGCCATATTTTCTTACCGAAACGCCAAATAAAATCTGGTCACACTAAAAGTTATAGGTACCCCAAATATAAAGTGCAATTCTCATAAACATTTATGTGTATAAAGGAAAGTCTTTCAAAACTTAAAAAAAAAACACAATTTTTCTCTCTCAACTAATTGTTTATTTATTGATAACAGCGCTGGGTAAATAGGGGCCCATTGCGATCATGCAGCCCGGACCGTTATTCAGCTTTGAGCGAAATAAAATGGATTTTGTTTTTGTTAAGCCTTTTAAATTTAATTTGTAGCCTATTGTACTAACACAACTTAATCTAATAAAACCTTTGCCAATTTTTTTTTATGAGTTTTCACTTAAATGTCGCACCTTTCACTCCAAAATTCAAACCACATTTTTCTTGCGGCTTATCAATTTCTCCAAAGTCATTAAAATAGACAGCTCTAAATTTTGTTGTTTTTGCTGATTTATTTTTTTGCACAAACAAATCAAGAAAATTACCCAGCATTTACCGTAGAAAAAAAAAATAAGAAAACAAAAAAAAAGCATGACAAATGCAAGTTAAAGAGGAAACCTGTTTCAATGAAGATAATGAAGCTTCTTTCGCTCTCTCTCTCTGTCTCTTTGTCGCTCAGCTGACCGGCGGCTTCTGGCGCTGGACATGGTCAGTGAACCGTTTTTTTTACAAAAATTATGTCCAAAAAAGCCAAATGCGAAGTTAATTTAAAGTTTTGCTGATCTTTGTCTGTGTGAAACATTTTTTAATAATTAATGTGAAATTTAATTCATTTAATTGCTGGCCCCTAATGGCTCCCTTCTTAACCCCACCAGGCACTTTCCGGTTTCTGTTGTTTTTTGGCTCCATTCAAAGTATTTTGTGTCTGGCGACGTCTGTCAATTTTTACGCCGTCTGGTAATATTTAAACGACATCCCACATCCGTGGCGTCGACGTTGTCGCAATTGCACTTGCTTCCAAGAATTGACAAAACAAAAAAAAACAAAAAAATCAACAACAACAACATATATGTAAGCTGAGGAAGAAATATGAAGGAGTCAAAGTCTGATTCACCAAGAAGTAGTTGTAGTTGATATGGATATGCGCCAGTATTTTCTGTGCCCTTAAATAGTTTTTTTTCTCGTCACTTTCCAGACTTTCTGCGAAAAAACATTTCTGGCCTTTTTTTTTTGCACAATCTTAGATATACTGTCGCTCGCCGCACCTTGCCTGTCCGTCATTCACACTGGCATTTTGATAAGAAGCTGTCGCGGAAAACTCTTTGTTGTATGAAAATTTATGGTTACAGGAAATGTAAAAATCTACTTTGTAAGCTCGGAAAATGGCAACTTAAAGTGTGTCTCTATATTTATGTGCGGTTTTAGTTTTTTTTTGACAATTATAAAGACTTTATACACATTTTTTGCTGATTTTTGACCAAAAGAACCTTCGCAGGTGCATTGCTCAGTAACGGCGATCCAAGACCGAAAAAAGTACAAAATATGGTTAATTATTAATCAACACATAATTTCAATTCCTTAGTTAAATAATTAGTGATATATTACTCCGAACCACTTTTAAAGCTGGTTCAAACCCGGTTTGTCTGCGGAAATATAAATAACTCCATATTGTCAATCCAAAAGTTATATTTCAAGTTTTAAGATAAATCATTTCTGAGATATTGTTCCAAATCAGTTTTAAACCACTTTTTAAGACTGGTTCAAAACCGGTTTTGATACCGGAAAATAACTAACTTCATGGTACTACACTCAAAAAAAAGAAAAACCTAATATTAAGGCTGAGCAGTTCCTAAAACAATAAATTGCCAATAACTCAACATTCATAGCAATTATTTACCTAAACGATGAGAATTTAACCTAAAACGGAAATTTTCAGACAGTTTTTTTTATGGCAATACGTCACCAATTTTTATGGTCACGTTTCCTAAGCGTTGGTAATGTCAGTTAATCTTTGAATGTGCCAAGTGCTACACTACTACTTCGAACAATAAGCCGCAATCGGGAATGCAAAATTATCCGTGATGTTTATTTGAACTCTTGACATTGCAAAAAATAAAAAATGTTAAAAAAAAAACAAAAAAAAATTATCTGGTTCCAAGAGGAATTGAACCCACGACCTTGACATTCTAAGTCAACAGTCTTAGCCACTAGACCACCACTTCTATTACAAACTCAGAGCATAACATACGGCTACATTCTTTTAAGTCATTTGGCGCATCTTGCCGTATGAGGTGCGTGGTCGTGTGAGCTGAGGTGCAGCCATTCCTGTGTTCCAATCCCCGACGAGGAAGGTAAATTAGAAAAGTTTTTATTATTGTTATTAAATGTTTTTCAGAGGAAAAAATACAATCGGTGAAAACGACCTAAAAATCTAAGGTCATCAGCAACCTTTAAGTTTTAAGGATATGATGTCTTTGGCGCAATTTTGAGTACAAATTGCCTAAATTTTTGAGTTATTTTTATTTCAAGGTTATTTCTCTGAGTGTAGTCCAATCACCAAGTTGTCAATTGCTTAAATAACACAGGGCAACAAAATGACCACTTTTGTGAGGTCTGGCCTTCTCGACGCAAAAATTCTGTTCAAACAGAGTTCTGCGCCTGATTCCAAAAGTGGCTCTCGGTTTTCCCAATCAGCTCTTGTTTGGGAGAAATCGCTCGGAAAAAATCCATTCGTAAAAATAGCGGATATGTTAGGCTATATGCTAAAATAGTTGTTTTAATCTTACGATTTATGCACTAGGTTGTAGATGACGGTTTATTTTGAAAAATTGGCTATAAATTGAGAAAAATATATCTTCAAGGTCCAATTTAGTCACTTGGGTTTGCTGATGCTAGTCGCTTGATTTTTTATGGCTGCATTGATGTATGTAGTACCGCATAAAAACTTATAAACCTACAAATTTGTGCTTGGACCCCCATAATTTTCATAAGCTAAAAAAAACAGCAAAATGGGTTTCCGGATGATCGAAAACAAGAGCTGATGGGAAAACGACCAGTTTTGGAATCAGGGCACAGAACAGGAACAGAATTTCAGAAGGCGACTGAAAATGGCTGTTGCCCTGTGTAATATATGCGAATTGTCACTAAAGCACTTTTACATCAGTTCAGTCTGGTTAGGAAATATTCTCTGAGATATGGCTCTAAGTCAGTTTTGATCCGGAGATCTTAAAACGGTAAAAAGTTTAGACCCATATTACTCACCTACACATCAAATTTCAAGTTTAAAACTTGGTACTTTGACCAGCTTAACTCAGCTAAGCGGTACTGTGCAGCTTCTTACGGTCGGGGTGAGAAAAATTTTCAGTGTAACCCTTCATACAGCTGTTTTAGTCGCACAAGGTGGCAACTCCATGAGCTTTCCGATGGGCCTTTAAATTTTGTTTGTCTGAGAACTGGCCCAGGCGTAGAGACTAGACAAAAATTTCCGAAAGTATTTCGACATCTATTTTTTTATGGAGTTTTCAACCCCATCGAAATCGATTTAGCTCAATAGTTTCACTTTGGATTCAAGTAAATCTTGTTTCATTTTTCTTAGTTGTGAGTGTAATCTTTCTATAGATTACTTTATTCTTTCTTTCCCTCTACTTATATATTTGAGTATTAAATATTGTCTTTTAATTTTTATTTATTTTAATTATTTGGAGTGTGATTACTTGGGAACTGCGATTTTTAGGGGTATTAATATATTTTAGCTATTAAAACAGATAATAGTCTACGCTGGTTAGCGTTTAATGAAGTAGGTCAGAGGCGATTTGCGTCGCATTATATTCGTACACCAATACACTTTCACTTTTCGCCCTACTCTTTTGACAAACGCTGGTCTAAAGTAGTATGCAATACTTACTATCCTGAACCTTCTTCGATGTTCGATTTGCATGACAGTAATTATAGTTTCCTGGTACATCTTGGGTGGTCTTTAGCCAGGCCCCTTTGAAGAGCATTAGCTATGTAAAGGTTGAGGTTGAGCGAGTTTAGCTAGATAGATCTCTAGTTTTAATCAGCGGTGGGCATGAAATTTTAGTTTGCGGACAGTTCAAAAACAACAGATAAAAAAATACCACCCCCCTGCTCCTAAATCTGATTAACTTATCTCATTTACACGGTCTTCCTTCAATCTATTAAATTATTTAATAGATTTGTATTTGTTTTTTTTTTTTACCTCACATCATCATTCATTCAGTTCATTCAACTTGCCTCGAGCAGGTGAACAGGTGGTGAAAATAATGTGCTAAACTTTTCACTTTGCACTGATTTCGTTTTTCATTTTTCATTTTACAATTTCAATTTCATTCATTTATCATAAAAAATAAACAAATTAAATTTTGATAAACTTTTCAAACAATCATTTGTACAATAGACAAACAAAAAAGATGCCTCTTAAATAAAAAATCTCTACCAAAAAACTATTTCAACTGGCCACGCTCGAGTAAAGCTGAAAAAAGAGCGTTAAAATAGAAAATCATTTGCTGTGAAAATGTTAAATGTTATATTAAGATAAAAAAAAGTGAAAACTGCGTAGTTTGTCTACTCAAAAATAAAAACAACAAATTGTTTACCTCCCCCAAGTGAGGTAAGACTTTAGATTATATAAAGAAGAAGAAGAACTAAGCAAAGCAAACACAGCTGAACAAATGGGAAATCCAACTTTTCTTTCCTAACATTATACAATAATTAGTCGTACAAATGAACGGATATGACAGTACCTCTCTGATGGAGCTTTTGGGAGTTCAGGTTATGTAAAATGGGGAAAATGACTATGACAATGACAGTCAAAGGAAGGAGGAAATTAGCATTAAAAAGCTTTTTGGATAATCACATTTTTATTGAATTGTTGTGTGAGTGCTTGATGAAATAATTTTATGGTGGGTGGTTACTTTTTGGAGGTATTGTCATAGGCGGCACTTTTGATGCCCCCAGGCCCTGTTATTACACGCTTGAGCAATAAACACATCAAAAAATGAAAACTTTGATCTTTAAATTCAACATCATTCATTTTTTTTCGGTAACAGCAGCAATTTTCGTTAATTGTTATGATGGAAAATTTTTCGTTGCTGAGCGGAAGAGAAGCCGTGAAAATGAACTTAAAATGTGGATAAAAGCCAATAACTTTAAGATTGATTGAAGAATACAGT
>JAEIFT010000576.1:0-161936 GCA_018904225.1 Lordiphosa mommai
TTTCAGCACAAAACTTTATACACAAAAAAATGTGACTTTTTTTTATTTATTCCTTTTTTTTATCAAAATTTCTGATATTTGAAATTGGGGGAAAAATCGGCTTTTTGGTAGATATTTTTAAGATTATAGACAAAGAACAAAAAAATCAAATAAAATATATATTATGAACATTAATAAAATGTCCTTCCGAGTGCTACTTAAATTTTCGAATTATAAAAGTAAAAACTATCGAATCGAAATGAATCAAATATTTTGCCTTAAACTATCGATAAATATTAAATGGTTAAAAAAAACATTTTTTATTAGCCAATCTCAAAAAATGCAAATTCAAAGGGTGAATATGAAAAAAAACGGTAATATTTTAAAAATTATTTATTTATATATAAATTTATCATAAAGTTTAAACTTAATAATAAGTGTTTTAACTAGCAATGGCTGCCAGGGCCTTCAGCTAGATTTTAAAAATTTTTTCCATCTAATGGACTACACTCGGTTTGTTAGCTAAGGATATATGGAAAAAATGGGGGTTGGAGTTTATTTCTGGTTGGATTGGGTTGTTTCGGAGTGAGTGAACAAAGAGGAGTTGCGAAACTACGGTACAACGGAGCGATCGGAGTGAGTTAACTCCCTTTAAAAAAGAACAAGTGAACGTGAAAGAAACAACCTTTACCCATCACTAATTTCTGACACAGAATACCTTTCAATTTGATTGTTCTATAAAGTAGTCTGTAGATTATTTAAATAAAGATAATGTACGTTTTTTAGATTGGGGAAAATTTACTACCAAGGTCGGAAAATGAGGGTTCAATATGAAACCGAATTCTTTACCAGATATGTAATGTTTTTCCATATAAATAAAGGAAAAATATTTTATATAAAATTAAATAATAGTTTTTGGAGTTTTTAAGGTCCGTTTCTCATGTTTATTTTATTTTCATGTTAAATATTTTATTAACCTCCATTGGCAACCTATTTGTTAGCTTCTGATACTTTTTCACAAATCTGTCAATTTCTTAAGGTTCAAAAAAGCAGCCCACTTCCCGCCCAATCGACCGAACAGCGCAGCCACCAACGTGTGACACGAAAACGTGTAGAAAAATATATGAATTAGGGAAAATTAAGTTTATAAAAGTTAATTACAGTTATATCAGTTAGAGTATTACTCTGTAGAGTTTATTTTAATCAGCACAGAAAACACGAGTCGACTCATGAAAGAAATAGTACAACGTTTGAAAGATATGGGCTTAAAGGGAATTTGTTTGGATTATCAACTCTGAAAAGTCGATATTAGAGATGGGAGCGTGCCGGGATTTCGCGGGAATCCGAATTTTCCCAAGTTTCCCGAAACCGGAAACCTAAAAAATTTATTTTTAGTAATTATAAATTTATCTTGGGACGTCCCAAAGATTTTAAAATACCTGCCTGACCTGCCTAAGGAAGCATTTCAAATCGGGCCCCGCAGGAATCCAGTCCCTTCAAAAATTCTGCAAAAATTATACAAATTGTATCTTCGAATGACAATTAACCATGTTTAATATAAAAGTGCTACCCCAACTTAAAGTCTAAAATAATTGGAGTTTAATAAATATCGGTTGACTAAATCGATAAATTGTGATTTTCTATGATTTTAAACAATTTAATTGGTATATTTAAAGCTACGGAAGGACAGCTCAAGTGAAACGGTGTTTGAATTTTCAAAACAGTGTCCAAGCTTGGCTTTCCTCTGTCGTTACTCCTGCAAAACGTTTTGAACAAGTATCCAGGTTTGAGTCCCTATTTTCTGTCAGTGCTGTCTTAGCAACTTCTTTTACCCAATCTTATTCTGCCCTTTGTATGTCTAAGAAATATATTTTTGCTGGCGCGCACAACTTAATTAAGTATAAGCAACGCTTCAAAACTCAAAATGAAAATGCCACAGGAATAGAAGAAAACATAGCGAAAGACAGATAGAGAGAAAGAGGGAGAGAAAGAAAGATATGCCGCCTTAGCTACGCGCTTGGCATAACAATAACGGAAATGAAAGTAATTTAAAGTGGTATTAAGTTGTTGTGTGTGTGTGTGTGTGGGTGGGTGAAGGCAACTTGTGTACGGAAGTTGTGTCCTGTCATATAAGTCGTCGTATGCAGTTTGGCAATTCTCTCTCAAATTACTTTAACTTTTAAAATGTGGAACCATTTTTATTCTATTTATAAATGACAAAAGCACACAACGCCATTCGCTGCGTGAAGCCAAATGTCATCAATCAAATGCCAAAAAAAAAAAGGAATGTAAATAAAGACTATGTACAAGGAGTTTCACCCCCTGAAATGAAATTAAATTCGCGTTGCATACTTTTCGGCTGGCGGCTTAAAAGTGTTTGTGGGCAACATGTGGCAGAAAGTCATGTAGGCGGCGGCAAAGTTTTTTTTTCCTTCCCTCCTTTGCCGCCACTCAAATTGAGGGAAAAGTTTAAGTTAAGTACAGAAAAAAATCCGACAGGAAACGTGGCTCATTAGGGCAGCCAGGAGCCGCCACACACACATGTGTGTGTGTGTGTACTTATGTTGTCAAAGCAAGTTGCTGCAAGAAGTCGTTCCACAGCCACAGTTGGTCCCCAGGCCAGCTTTGAGTTAATTGAATTCTTCGTAGTTTAAGTTTATATGGGCAAAGTCATAAAGTTTTACCCACTCACTCACCCTCCTCCACCATTGACTCTGACATATCTTTGCCGTTATTTATGCGATGTGTGCTTAAAATGCGAAGAAGGAAAAGGCTTTTAGTGTCGTCGCCTACGCACATACAAACCAAACACTCATGTCGCGACACTTAAACTGCTTTATTATATGCAAAAAGATTGATGCCAGAATACACGTGAAATATGAAATGAAATTAATATCATTTCAAGAAAGAATTGTGTTCTTCATCTCTGCAACAAATGGATTGAACTTATATTTGAAAAAAAATAATAGATCATGATTTTTGCCCTTAAAAGTATGCTATGTTTATATATATACAGAATTCAGGAAAATATTTATTTTTTATTAGCCTCAACACTTATTATTTTTGTATACCATTGACTGGTCCGACAATATGAGTGAAATAATAATTAAAGAAAATAAAGTTTGCATACTTTCAGGGGCAAAAACATGATTTTTATAAACATAATCGTAGTATGTCTGTTACTACCTTTATACACAAAAAACTTATCGTCAAAAATGCCCATAGAAGTATGCAAACTTTATTTGCTTTAATAAATATCCAATTGAACAGGTCGGTTATGGAAGAGGCATACATAGTTTACACTGTGCATTTATTCATATTGTCAGAGAGGTTATAATTATACAAAATAAATGAGTTTAAAGGAAAATATAAAAGAAAAATGTTCCTTAATAATTTCTATTCATGTACATAGCATACTTTAAAGGGCATTTATCATGATCAATTTTGTGTGTATAAACAAGGTATATTTAGTGCTTTAATTTAATATTTGGTATTGACCTTGTTGAACTTAGAATTATATGATCGTCTTTGTCTCTCTTCATCTCTTTCTGTCTCGGAATGAAACAAAAAAAAAATATTTTAGATTTTTCAAATTTTTACAACCAGTTAAGAATTATAAAAAAAAAAAATTAAAAAAAACCTCACAAAAGTAGGCAACAAAAACTGCCCAAAATCATATTCTCTGCCAGTTAATGGTATATTTATATGATTTTGTTTGTAAATCTCTTAAACGCTTTATGCCACATCCATCATTTCAGCTTAGTTTCACATTTATCACACATTTTAATCCAATTAGACGCTTCTGATCCCAAAAACTTTTACCCCCCTAGACACCCATTATCATTAGCTCACAAACACACACACACACAAACACAGAGCTAGCAGAAAATAATACAACTATTCCCAAAACATATGCCAAAATAATAAAATAAAAACCAATCAGCAACAGCTGCCGCCAACACCAACACAAGTGAGAGAGAGGAAGCGGGTGGGTGAAATGCAAAAATTAGTTTGGCCAAATGAGCAAAATCAAATTCCGTTATCCAGCCGCAAGAAATGTACCACTGTCAAATGAAGCTTACATGTCTGCGAGAATTCTCTAAACCTCATCCCGCAGGCAAATAAAGTTCTCTTTTCCCTTTAGCATTTTTGTCACCACAGCCAGAGCGAGAATACCGCAAAACACGAAGTGTGTTCTCGCTTCGCCCACATCCGCTGGGACGAGCAACATGGCACGAGGCGGTTTATTTTTTTTTTTTTTTTTTTTTTTTTTTGTTAAATGTCAAGGATACAACAATTTTCGAGCAAGGACAACGCCATTGAGAATGCTGTGTGTAATTAATTATTGTGCAGCATACATACTGCGGCGTTGAGAAGAATACAAAATGGCTACTTTGTTGACAGCAGCAGCGAAACAGCAGGCCGGAAATATGCAAGTGGTGCTGCGGCAGGTGGAACAAGTCAGCTTGGGATTTTTTAAGAGTTTTCCAATTAAGTAATTAAGGCAGTGACCATGCAGGCAACCACAAAAAAAAACCGCAGCTAATAATGCATTTACATTTACCATTTTGTGGCCTACTTTTGTGCGCTTCTTTTTCATTTTTCATGAAATGGGTACGAAAGTGTGTTTAAGAAACATTATTGCATGAATTCGACTTACACACAAAAGTTGACTATGAATTTGCTTTCAATACATGAAATGGTGAGGCGCAGACTACTTAACGCTGTGGGTAAGCACTATCTATTAGCAAACAAATGTTCATTTTGTAAATTGCCAATAGCTGAATTAACAAGGACACTTCTGATGTTGCAAATTATAGAAAGCATGAATTTCATTGCATAAACGTAGTAGTAGTATTTTCATTAAATAAGAATCAGTTTTCTTCCAACATTATCTTTTATAAGTTTCATCATTAATTAAACTTTTGTCACAGTTTTTTCGAAATCCATTCTGTTGTTCCGATTTTGCGATTTTCTAACTTTGGAAAGTATTTGTTCTGTGCTGTGATCAAACAAATTTTCTGGAAAGGCAATGCACAACGGGTTCAGTAATAGATGAACATCATTCATTTTACTTTGCAGCAGCTGCGCAACAAGAGCCGAAGCTACCTGAGAAACTAATACGGTCGGTGTGCCGACATGGCTGCCGCAGAACATTTTTGTATACATAGACTGGCTTAAACTAACTCAGAACATTTGAATCTGCGGTCACTCTGTGTATTTTGTACACAGGCCGTAAAAATTCGGCTCGACTAAAAAAAAAAGAATTAAAACGAAATCACATTCCACGGGACGTCATTAGTTTTTTATTTCCCGATGGGGCACCAACGAAAACTTCAATATATATAAGTCGTTCTAAAGATTAGGTCGTTGGCAATGTTCGCTCACCATCTTATTTCGTGTTAATGATTGATTTTTCAGCAACTATCCGCATTTATAGCAGTAAGAAAGATTTGTTGGCGTTAAGATACTTCATAATTTGACAAACGACGAACAGAAGGCTCGTGTCGATTGATGTAGCTACCAAAGCATCCGTTGAAAATTCAGCGGAAACAACAAACTAACGATTGAACCCGATAAAAATCTTTCTCAGAACAGTCGACCGACCGTGGGCAGCTAGCAAGCATCCGTCTTGTAAATTTTTCAGAATTTGGAAACATAAAAACAAAACCACGACGGACGCACGAGAAAACAAAAAGTTTTCTCACAGACCTACGACCGACCCCAGGCGCAGCATAGGCCGTTGAACATCCAGAATTGTGAAGCTATAAAACTAACAAACCAGATAGGGACGCTACGATGAAAACAAAAGTTTTCTACTAGACAGTCGACCGACCAGGCAGCAAGAAGCCCATCCGTCCCGCCGCCACTATTAGCCGCGGCAGTAAAAAGAAGACTCTGTTAAAATTCAGCTCGAGCTTTAAAACGAGGACTAGTTGGCCAGAAACAGACGCGACAGCACAGACGCGACGGACAGACGGCAGACGGCGACGCGCAAAGAAATGAAAAAAAAACTGCCGTGGTCACCTTTAAAATCAAAAGACGGGACGACCATGACTTTTCAAACCGGTTTTGAACCGATTTTTTTACTGAACTTTTTCCACACCAAATCTTTTGGTTTGGTTCCACAGAAATTCACGATATTCAAAAATAGAGATGGGTACGTGCCGAATATTTTTAAAATGACACCACTTTAACACGAATCGCATATTTCAAACAAGCACACAACATACGTTTTTTTGGGGCATAAAACTGACTTGGACGAGCTTGCACGAAATCTGATGTTACAACTCAAACACGTCTTGTTGGGTCGTGTGTATTCGTGTCATGAAATAACACTCAACACGCTCCTAACTCTACCTTATTGCAATGATATGTTATTACAGCCCCAAAGGATCAAACCGAGCTTCTTTTGGCTTGTGTGCTTTTTAATTTTTCTACAAGAAAAATTTGATCCGAACGTCAAAGTTTAAAAAGCTTGTACATGATACCTTACTTTACTTTACAGTTACCAATAGCTGGTAAAGGTGATCAGATGTGTACAAGTTTAAAAGAAACTACCTTTTTTACTTTTACAACCGGGCTTCACTTCTGTGGCCTCTTACCAATAAAAAAAATAGGTAAAAAGGGAATCATAAAGTTAAGAAAAAGCTTATAACAGAAAGAATTAAACATATTCGACCCTATTCTTGATTATAGTCATTGACTTCCATGCCCGAAAAATAGTGTCCTTGTAGCGTGTGACACTACTGTGCGGAAGGTTGTCAGTTCGATCCCACCTCGGAATTTATAATTAAAAGCTGTGAAGTACGCTTCTCAAAAACTTTGCCGTTCGGACTCGGCGTAAAACTTGTAGGTCCCTTTTTTTATAGAAAATTTACACACGAGCCAAGAGATTGAGAGAAGCTCGGCTTGGCCGTTAGAGGCTGTAACAGCTAATTTTACATTACGCTATTATACTCAGCAAAAATACTGTTTACCTAAATTGTCCCACATGTTTTTAATTTGGAGAGCATGCTGGCCGTGGTAAATCCAGTACTTCCACTACATCAGAGTCAATTGAAACTGCAGCTAAGAATGTGGTTTTTTGATTGTTTTGATATAAATAAAAATCCAATCAACTTCAAAATCTAAGAGTTTTCACAGGTGGGTGCCCTGTCCATTTAATCTAAAAAAAACAAACTTAATAAAACCATTTTGAAAGTCTTTGGGGTTTTTTTTTGTTAATTTATGCCAGAAAAAGGTTACGATTTAAAAAAAAAAAAAAAGGTTGCCTACTTTTGTGCTGATTTCAATTGGAAATTTTTTAAATTCTCAACTTGTTTAACCTCTCTTAACCGGAGGCCACATAATCCATCAAAAACGAACCGAAACCTATTTTTATAACTTTCTTGTCCAGTTTCCGTCATCCATCAAAATAATATGTATAAAATTTCAATCATTTTCCAACAGCTGCAGCACCTGCTGCTGCTGTTGTTGCTGCTGTTGCCGCCACCCTCATCAAAGTACTTAATATGCACAACTGAGAAGCACAAAACCCATCCACAAACTTAAATGCCAACTCACTTGAAGCAAATTTTTATGCATAATATGCAAAGAGGCAAAAAAAAAAAAAAAAAAAGTTTCTCCTGCCTTTTCTGCCTAGGCATGTTAATTACGCGCGGCACGAATGACGCACGCACAACTGAAAGCCCACGCAGGAATCGTAACGGCAACGCAACGCAGCATAAGCAGCGCCCTCTGGCGGGTGGCAAAGTCGCACATTTATTAATTGGTCGGGGGGTGGGGCTGGGACGACGGCATATTCGGTGATCCTGGCCTCGTCGCTCGTCAATGACATTGTCAGGGCCAACAGGGTGCTCCCTTCTGCTCAACAGGTTGCGTCCAGTTTCCGGTCTTGCTTCGTCTGCTGTGCTGCGTGCGGTCCCTTCGTCTTTGTCGGTGCCACACGAGAAGCTCTGCCATTGGTTTCGGTTGGTAGTTTAGTCAGCATCTGACAACGTTTCGAGCATAATGTGCGTGCGCTTGTCGATCCGTGTTTCTTTGTATCGGTGTGCGTAACAGCTGTTTGACAACCAAAGCGAAATAAACTTGTCATTAAACAAATTTATTTTTGCATTTCCAACTCGCTTGACACTTGATTAAAAAAGTTTTGCATAATACAACAGAAAACAAATAAATATTGTTTTGGTAAGTTTTTTTTTTTTTTTTTGTCGTGTCGAAGGGTAGACAACATATGGCCACGCCCCACACCAACTGCCGGTGTGTTTGTTTTGCTTGTTTATCCGCTCCCCCCACCCCCCCGCTGGGCGCTTCACCGCTTTTGTCAATATTGATTTTTGTGTGATTGTTATTTATTTTTCATTCATGAGCAGATCTTTGATGTAATTTAAAGCTTCCTTCTTGCCCGCCATATGTTCGCCATTTTGTGAGGCGACGCCCACGCGAATATTTCTTTCTTTTTTTTGCTTAATGGACTACAGCGACAGCTGTTTTCGGTTCAGCTTCAGGGCTTAAACTCATGACTACATCTCTACGTGGGTGTTGTTGTTGCTGTTGCCTACGATTGCCATTTACTTCCGTTGTTTAAAATAGCTGGAAAATAAAGTTGAATGGCTTTTTGAATTGTTGGAAGAGGGGCCGAATAGGGGGGAATAGGGATATAAAGACGCTTTAGGGAAAAGATAAAAGTTCAAATCACAGAGCCACATCAAAGTTCCCTTGAATTTATCAAATGTCTCCCGCGAACTTTTATTAAATTTTATATTTCTTCTTCTTTTCTTTTCAGGTAAGTCCTAGATCAACACAATTTATTGTATGTTATTCAGGGGTAAGTGCCCGTTTTTTTAAATTTATGATTTTCAATTCAAACAGTTTCCTTCTGGTGGTTTTAAAGTGGCCACGTAGTGTCGCCTTGGCTCTTTATTCGGCTCAAAAAGCAATACAATAAATTTACTTTTAAGCGTTTTGACTCATAAAATAAAGAACAAATAAACTTTAGTCAAAATTGAAGTTGTTGTTGCTGCGCTTTTCCGTTAGATCTTGGTACTTCACGCTGACTTAAATGTCTTTGTATTTATGTGACCCAGAATTCGAATTTAGGTTAGCACAAAACTCGTTAGTAATGTGATATACTTTGGCCGCCCATTTTTATAAATGAAAAAAGCCACGACAAATTTATTAAGAAACTCATGCCTTGAAAAAGGCAGAGGAAATCGTCCCTACTTGTGCAAAGGCATATATCTTTGGGAAGCACAAAAGCGTTAACTTTCTAAATTGTATTTAAAACCATCTCAAGCTGAAACCTGAAACTATCCCATATCGTATAAAACGTACTTCATTGTATGTCAACGCCATGGCAACCGTCAACTGTTAGTTCTCCTTACACGGAGCAAACATTAACCTGAAACGTAGAAAAAAAAATTTCGGTATGCCCGGCTACGGCAGTTCATGCAGACATTACCGTGGACAGCTAGACCAGACCAATTCGCAGTAATTCATTGCATAGGTCTGTAAAGGTGGACCCTACTTCTTTAGAAGCTACAGAGACGAATAAGAAGTGGCGTCAGTCTCTCATATTTTTTTGCTCCTCGGAAACTCGGTCTTTGAGCTTGTGGTGATATCATCCTTTTAAACCTAGTCTCCATACCGTTTCTGTCTATAGGAACTCAACGTTTTTCAAATATCCCTTCAAAATAAGTGAAATGGACAGAAGCCAAGACCGCAAGCGGCACAATAAAGGCCCAACTTAATGGCCTCATTGTGCTGAAAGAAAAATACGCTCTAGAAGCACCCTAACCAACCTAACCTGAACTCATTTCGGACCCCTTCTTATTGGAAAAAGGTTCTGTTCAATTAAAGTCATTGGCAGTGTTCCGTAGAAAGTCGAAGCGCTGAGCATGTATCAGATCAAAATGATACATGGAAAAGTTTCTGCTGAACGACATGCTACATTTTTGGCCCACGCCCTTAGAAGAAAATAGAGACACGGAATTAAAGTAGTCAAAGTTAGGTTTAATTATTTTGTATAATAATTTACAGCCGATTGAAAAGCTCATATTTGCCAATTAGTTCACAAAACACGCCTAAAGTTATCGATAACAGGCCTATCGATATACAATTACAGCCGGTGGTATTTGTATCACTTCAAAGGAGCGTACTATTTCTTCGATACGTGCTCCTCTATCATGGTACATCGAAATGAATAATTGATCAGGGAGCAAGTTCTTCTGCTGAACGCGGCCATTGTCAGTTTAAAACAAAACAGAAAAGCTTTCTAGTAAAAAATCAAATCTAATTTCGCTATATTTTTAATTCAAGAAGTTAAATGCAGTAAATGTCAAGTTTCTTCAACCTTCCAAATTCAAAGACCAAACACTTTTGGAAGCTATGGAAGAGGTCGTTTTGAAGGATAATTATAAGGAATATCGTCACCTAACTACTTAATATAACGTTAGTATCAAATAAATTTAACAAAATAACAACAATACGAATGTATTCAAGTTATCGTGTTCCCGTTTGGAAATTCCAAACTTTGTTAGGTTTTTAGATCGTATGTACTTAAATTCCGCTTTTAAAAAAGAATCCGCGCCGGGCTCCCCGTTGGTTTTGTGGCTGAAAAGCATTTTACTTCAAAAACTTTTGTTTTTAACCGATCTTATTGGCGATTCGAATAGATAGGATGTAACGATACTCAGGCCGGGAGAGCTCGTCGAGGCTAGATTACACAAAATAGATATTTTGTCAGTTCAGTGCACTTCGTCGCTCAAAACGACCCCGCTTACACTCTCACACTAATGCAGCACTTTACCTAATTCCTGTTCAGTTATTTACAAACCCTGTCAGGTAGAGGGTAAATTACAGTCGTTCTCATCCGACTTACTTACTTCTGTCTCTTTGATAGCATATTTTAACCGCAATGCGTTTACAAAGTACCCATATTTAGGGCTACTTTGATCTCTCTCTCTAACCACATTTCAAAGCTTTTGTTTCCTAGCCACAAAGTCAAGGGTCGAAATAACCACAAAATAAGTCATTAAAATTATGAAAAACTCTTTTTATTTTATTTTGTTTTTTTTTTTTTGTTTTGTGGATTTCCTTTCTTTATTTGTTTTGCATTATTTGTTGCCCTGAAAATTATCCCAAGGCAACAGCAAATGAATGGAATAAAAAATGGGGAAAAACCATTTCCCAATCAAAGCACAAAAATGGAAAACCGCAAAAACCAAAAACTTCAAACATGGCAACACAATAACAATAACAATTGCCAAACAAATACACACAGAGAAAGAGAGGGAGAGACAGAGACAAGAATAAGGGTGCGCGCAAAAGTTTGCTACAAAATCGAACAACAAAACTCATGAAATTACTTTGCAAATAGTTGTGAAAATACTTTGGGGGCCCAAACAACAGAAACAAATAATGAGCATTGAGCGATAAAAACTCAATGCGTCGAAGGGAAATGCAAAACGGAGATTGAAGTGGTGTAAGCGGGGGGAGGGTGATAGGCCAAAATATATGCAAAAAAAAAACTGCAAAGTTTTAGGGTTAAACTCCCGCAAGTTGGCAAGCGCAAAATGGCTGAGTTGCCCTGCCCCACCCCAAATGCCGCCCACTTTGCGGCAAAATGTTCAAGTGCATGCTCGCAAAAGTAATTTGCGAGAATTTCCGCAATGATTAAGACATTTTCTCACAATTTGCCACGACATCTCCCACCGCCAGCTCCTCCTCCGCACCTCTTCAAAAGATCAGCCGCAGGACTCATTCATTTGCTGGCAACATAAAATTAATTATCATCATAAAATTATGCAGAGTATCTGCTGCTGCCAGTTCACCCCCACCCGTAAATGTGCATTCAACAACAACAAAAATAAGGCATGGCAAAAAGAAAGAAAAGTTGCAGCAAAAGTTTTCTTGCCACGTTTTTTGAGTGCGTAATAAATGTTTACGCAAATTGCATATTCTCTTAGAGTTGGCCCGGAGTTAAGATGGTTGTGTGTGTGTGTGAAGGTGCCAAGTGCATCATCCTTATACTTATTTAGATGAGGTGCCTAACTTCAAGAGCGCAGGACTAAAGTTTATATTTTGATAATAGTTGGTACTTTTAACGAAGGAGTGTTTAGTTTGTTAAGTAGAACATTTGGGACTGATTAGGGATTAGTAGGAAAGTAAATTAGAGCAAATACTTAGCACATCATTTTTCAAACCAAAACTTACTTATAAAAACTGTACCGAAAAGAATTGGCACACTTCTCGCAGTTTAAGCATTTGTTCATGCCATATGAAACCATATCAAACCTTTTTCCCAAAAGCGGGGGGGATAATATAGCCTTTAACAACAGAAACAAAACAAGTTTCGTCCAAAATTTGATCATAAAATCGGAAACGAGTGTCTCTATGGTTCAAAGAGTGAATCAACGGCATAACTTTAAGTCAAACAAAATCAAAAAGTTTTGTGAAGCGCCAAGTAATTGTGATACATGTCACGGCGTATAGGAACATAAATTCCTTTTATCGTAAAAACTAATTTCAGAGTAAAATGGTGTAGACTGAGCAATCGTTGAGGTTATATTTACTAGTCTGTGGTTAGATTGTTCGGACCTTCCTCTAGAAGGAAGAGAATTACTTAACTCATCATTATGTTTTGATCCTCCATACTTCATTTCCCGATCAGATGAACGATGGGCATTTTGTGATTTATTAATAGATTACTTTTTAGTAAACTTTTTAAAGGGTATATCGAAGTCGGACAGGGTCGACTTTTACTTACACTCTCGTTTTTGTTAAAAAAACAGTGTATTTACATTATATTTTTATGCACTTGAAAAGTGTATATTAATTTTGCCCAGAAGTTTGTAACGCATAGAAATATTAATTTCCGATCCCATAAACTATATATATTCTTGATCAGGACAACGAGCTAAGTTCATTTCCGCTAGTCCCTCAGTTTTAAAGCTATCGAGTTGAAATTTTGCACAGAGTCTTCTTTTTACTGCACGCAACTAATATGTCGGAACCAGCCGGATCGGGTGACTATATCTTATAGCTGCCATAGGAACAATCGGTCGAAAAATAAGTCTTTGTGAGAAAAACTTTTTTGATTTCCATCGTAGCGTCTCCAATCGTAGTATATATTAGTTTTATATGTTTCCACACAATTCCGAAAAAATTTATCAAAATCGGATGACTATAGCATATAGCTGCCATATAAACGGTCGGTCCAAAAACTAGTTCTAGTGAGAAAAACTTTTTTGTTTTCCATCGTAGCGTCCCCAATCTTGGTATATATTAGTTTTATATGCTTTCACATAATTTTGAAAAAATTTATCAAGATCGGATGACTATAGCATATAGCTGCCATAGGACCGATCGGTCGGAAAATGTGTTTTACTAAGAAAAGTTTTTTTTATGGTATAAAATTTTTATTATCATGATTTAAAATTTTTATACCCCGTAACAACAGGCCTCCAAAATATAGCGGCGAGCGAGTTCTTTCCTTCCGCGTCCCGTCGTCCGTCGTCTCTCGTCTGTCTGTTTCAGGAACTACTCCTCAGTTTTAAAGCTATCTGACAATTTTGCAAAGTCTTCTTTCAACGCACATGTCGACGCGACTATATCTATAGCGTAAACGATCGTTAAAACTGTTCAGTTAGAAAAACTTTTTTTTTCATCGTACGTCCATCTTATTATTATAGCTTCACATAATTCTGGATTATATCGTCTTAGTATACCGCCTACGTCGAATTTTTATCCATCGTAGTCCAATCTGTATATTTTGTTTTATATGTTTCATTTTGGAAAATTTATCAAATCGTGACTATATATACTGCATATAAACTGTCGGTCAAAAACTACTCTATGAGAAAAACTTTTTGTTTTCTGTCGTAGCGTCCCCAATCTTGGTATTTAGTTTTTATGCTTCCACAAATTTTGAAAAATTTATCGAAATCGGATGACTATAGCTATAGCTGCCATAGGACCGATCGGTCGGAAATTTCTACTAGAAATTTTTTTTAGGTAGCAAATTTTTATTATCAATGATTTAAAAATGTTTAATATCTGATATCTATATCCTATATATATTTAACCGGTTAAATCAGTTGGAGTAAAGTTTTTCAAGTGTATTAAAACTTCGGCACAGTCGAAGTTAGCTTTGCCTTCTCGTTTTTGTGATCTGTTTGCTTTGGAATAATTAACTTCAATATATATTGCATACTTTTTTGGGCAACCTATGGAATGGCGGACTTTACTTTCTATTGCATAGTTCTAAGGGCTAGCTGTCCTAATTGGGAACTGTCATTTGTATTGCCTACAATTTAGGGCAGCCGTGCGTAGCACAAAGAAAAGAGGAAGATGTGGCTGACGGTTTATACACCATGCAACTGCACCATCGTACCACTTAAGTAAAAAAATGTCTTATGCAATTTGTGATCTATACTTAACCTTTAAGAAATTGTCGATAAATGAAAAGACTAATTCAGGAAATAATGGTTATATGACGAACCGAAAACTGAATATGGATGTGCAAAAAAATAACTTAATACATTTTTATGATAAACGGCAATGCTCTTTGACACAATGAAATAAAATCAAACCGCCTGAATACAACAGCTAGATCAAGGCATTATCCACTTAATTCAAAAAAGTCCTTATTAAAAACAAATTTTCTGAAATCTCTCACTGTTTTCATTTCGATATGAAAATTGAATGTAACAAAATGCTGAAAAAATCAGCACCCAAAATAAAGCAGGTTTTTGGTTACAACAAACTTGACGTTAACATTGATAGATATATTTTTTTTGGTATTATATTTGAAATTTGATAGAGCAACTCCTCTCACTGCCCTTTTCCAGCTTCTCTAATCAACTTCTAAAAGAAAAAGAAGCTTTAGAAACTGTTTGGCCAACTCGTGTTTCATGGCTTCTTTTGCAGTCCCCATCTCTCTCTCTCTCTCTCTCTCTCGCTCGCTTTCTGCGATTGCTTCATTAACTTCACTCTAATAACTCACACGTTCGTCTACCTAATGCCCGTGCCTTACCCCCGGCCCGGCTCATTAAAACTCAACCAAGCGTAAATTTCGTTGGAAGTTTATCTAATTTTTTTTTTTTTTTAGTTTCGCCAATTTTTAATGTTATTTCTATTTTAATTGCAAATACTCCTCAACTTTTTGGAGTTTGGGTGAAGTTTTTTGGCCCTATATAATTAAACTGCCATTTGGCACGTACGCGAACCTAATGATATTTACAACAAAAAAAGCTGCTGACACGTCGTGGTGGAGTCCTGGTCCTGGTCCTGGTCCCGGCGTTAGCTTAGAGTTGCCAAAGTCATTTTGAAAAAGGACATTCAAGACAGGCAAACCAACCGACCGACCGACCTGTCTGTGCGAGCCTTACGAAAAATTAAGAAATTCCTGCAGGATAATTGCTTGGCGTGTGCCTGGCATACGTGCAGGAGAAGTTCCTAGCCAGCTCTTCCCCTCTCTCTCTTCAACCACCTCTCCGCATCTTCATTTTAATTCGGCTCAAATATTTTTGCACATTATATTCGAGTGGCGTGCCTGGGGCAAAGTGTTAGTGCTGTTTTTTCCTGGTGGAACTTTAACTTCCACTTGAAGTTCTGCTCAAGTGTGTGGCAGGTGTAAAAACATCCTAGAACCGAAAAGAAATACGAAATATGTAATGCAAGTTTTTGTTTTATTTTCTTATTCGCTTGGCTGGGTTGTTGTTTGGCAACACATGCTCCCTGGGCCTCCTTGGGCCAGAGTTGCCAACTTTTTGCACATGTGCGGCCTGGGTGCACTGGAATGGCGGCTGCGGTTGCTCTCAGAGCCGAGTCGGAACACGATTTTTGAATTAATGCATAAAATGCTAGTGTTTTTTTTTTCCTTTTCTTTTTCTTTCGAGTTTTTAGTTGCTGTTGCACTTTTGTTGCTCTTTTGTTGCTGTTTTTGCTGCATTTGCGTTTTAGGCCAAATTGAAATTAAATGTTTTTGTTGCTACCCTCTTCTGCTATTTCTGGGCTAGAGAACTTTAGTGGCCAAAAAAATAATGGTAGGTGTTGGCAGTTGAAAACTTGGCTATGTGAGAAAACTGTGCAAGAAATATGTGAGCTAAACTTTATGATTCTGTAAATATGCATTAGTTGGCGTTGCGTCAAATAAGTGTAAGAGGCTAATTGCATAAGGCTGCGAAATTGTACTTATTCAAGTTTATAGAAGTTTATAGATTTTCAAATCTGTTTGTGGAAAGTGCTTTGATATGTCAGTATTTTGGGAAATTAATAATTAAAGCTGCTTCAAATTAGCATTTGATTATTCTTACGCATGTTATGTGGGGAACTTAAATTTTTTTCTGGAATTTCCTTGAAATTTGCTTTGAAATAATTTATTACAAACAATTTTGGGATTTTTTAACGTAAATATACCATTTGGAATATAAATGTTTTTGAATTCCCTTAATATCCTACTTAATTTTGTATTGTAAACGCTTTTTTTCATATTCATGCTTTTCAAATCTAGGTGGATATTAAGAAAATCATATTGCCTACTTTTAGGCCGCTTTTAAATTTATTTCATATTGTCTACATCGACACGCGTATGTTTAAACCAGATCCTTTCTTACTTTCCACTAAGGTTAATTAATTACAATGTGGAAAGCCAGCGGGCTTATTATATATATTTCAAATATATAAGCCGCTCGCCTAATAGAAGGCAACATTAATTTTCTTAATGTCCACCCAAATTTGAAAAACGTGAACATGAGAAAATGGACCTTAAAGAATGATATGCTAAACGTAGTACAGAATGCTAGTCCTTTGTATTGAATTGTAATGATTCCCAGTTCGGTTCAGACATCACAAGAACCTAAACCGAACCAGTGTTCTGAAGTGTTCGGATTCCGGAACGATTTGCAGCCTTGACTTTAACATTCTTCTTTGCAAGATTTGGTATAAAACTTAAGCAAAAGTTTTTATACCCTTTTAAAGGGTATTAGAAAATATGAAAGCTTGGGTTGACCGAAGTATACTTACCTTAATTTTGCCAAACTATTAACCAAAAAATTTTAAAAATTTCCAACTTTGTTTTGGACATTCCATATCTTATGGAAATTAATTTCGATCTTTGAAAAAAAAATTAGATTTCTGGCCCACAGTGAATTGGGTGGATGAGGATTTTGGAAATTTTCCCATTTCTAATAAAGAATAACGGAATTTTGACATTTTTTTATATACTATTAATTGATATACTATTTTCATTCGACGGACTCAAATCATACGTCTAAAACGGATTTATTTTATCATTTTGTGAATAAAATTACTTTTATTAATTCTGTCTATTATGAATCCGCAAAATCTTGCTGAAAGTGAAAAGCATACCATTCATAACACTCCCTGCAGAGTAGGATTGTCAATATCGTTTGGATAGATACGATTCGATGGATATTTGGAATAACTGAACATCAATATTTTTGACGATATATTAGAATATCATTTTATGTCTATTTACTTGGACAATCTTAACTGATTCTAAATGGTTCGGTCTGGTTTCATTAAATCGTACCATTATATACTTATGTACTATGCTAAAGGAACGAACGGTCTTAAACAGTTTTTAATAACCGAAATTGGGGAATGAAGGATGCATCTTCGACCCTAGTGTATATATATTCTTGACATTGTTTTCCAACACTGTTTATTAACATTGTTTTCCATCACTGTTTATCAACATGGCTTTTTCAACACTGTTTATCAACATTGCTTTTCCAACACTGCTTATCAACATTGTTTCCATAATTGTTTTCGAACACTATTTTCCACATTGTTTATAAACAATATTTTCAACACTGTTTTCCAACAATGTTTTCCAACACTATTTTCAAAAACTGTTTTCATGATTAAACAACACTGTTTAAGCACTGTTTTTCAGCATTGTTTTCATATGTGTTGTTCAACATTGATTCCATCACTGTTTTTCATCACTGATTTCTAACATTCTTTTTCAACATTTTTTCCAGCACTGTTTTCCAACACTTTTTGAACTTTGATTTCCAATACGTTTTTCCAACACTATTTTTCAGCTCTATTTTAAAAACACTGTTTTCTAAGCCTTTGTCTGGCCAACCGTGAAACATTTCTCAGTACATAAGCTCTTTTCAATTAACATGTTTTACATCAAAGCCGCCCCGTGAGTGATAACCACACTCACACTTTTCTTAAAGCTGATTCTCCCGAAAAAGTCCATTTCATAACCATTCCGTACGACAAGCAATCGCTCTATGATACTTTGCGCACATTGGTTCGCCGATCAGCAAGTAGACAGAATCTAACTTGGCTTTTAATTCATCGCATGATTTTTAAGTTTAAATTGCAAAACAAATTACAGACCAATAGAGCGCTTAATCTATTTTATACATTAATTCGAAATATAGGGGTCAGCACACAATAAAAAAACTCTAATGAAACAGTCTAATATTAAGTATAGTGTTTTGCAATCGATGACAGTGCACTAATGAAAATTTAACATCTTATCTTATAGCTCCCATCGAAACTATTAATGAAAAAGAAAATTGACAGGGATATAAAAACTTCGTCACAGTTGAACTCAGCCCCGCCCTCATCTCGTTTATATTCATTATAATCTCCAATCGAAAAGTATCCCTTAGTTTTTTTTTTTCTATACCCAAAAAATTATTCCATTTCAGTTCATTTATTTAAGTCAGCACTAAAAAAATAACAATTTGTCAAACCAAATGACCAAAACGCATAAAACAACAGAAACAAATCGAAACAAAAGTCAAATCTCAGTTGTTGAGAAGGTTGAGAAGGCGTTGAAAAGAACTAGAATCACCCCAAAAGCAGAGCAAATACGTGCGGTGGGGGCGGCAAATAAATTTGTTTTTTTTTTTTCAGAGAAATGCAAATATTGATTGATGTGGCCGGTGGAGGAGAGCAAAAAGATTTGATGATTGATAGTGTCACATAAATATTAACAATTCATGACGCACAAGAACTTGACGATGACTAGAGAACGTGCTACAAAAAAAAAAAAACAGAAACAAGAGAAAAAGTGGAATCTTTTGCTACTTCTTTGGCTTTCTCACGCAAAAAGTCATGGAATATTAATGAAGTTGAAGGTGTTGATGCTCCAAACAAAAGCAAGTGCTTGGTGTGAGTTTGTGTGCAAGCATAACTAGGCAGGAGGGACAATGGACAACTACCAAACGAGAGTCCAAAAATTGCATCACGGCGGCATTCAATGCAATGGGACACAATGGGTGTTAAATGCAAAACAAAACCAAGGAAAATTCCACTGAAATTGAAACTGGCCTAGGGACAATTGTTGAGAGGTGGCTTTTGTTTGTGTTAGTTTTGATACCCTGTAACAAAGGTACAAAAAGTATTATTGTTTATTTTGTAAGAATTTTATTTTATGACAATTTGTATATTGTTTCAGATCTTCTCTATCATTTGAAGCCTTTAAAAACTCCTTTGCAATCACCAGACATGATTGATTTTTGCTCATTTTGAAAAAAAAAATACCTCATATCTCACCTTAAGTCGACTGGGCGGGAGGTGGGCTGCTATTTTGTCTGTAGTTTGCGTGTAACAAGTTTCGGTTTGGTATAAATTGTGCCACTTGAACGTACTGCACATTGTACGTAAATTTTCAACTAGAAAAGTCAGTTTAAATTCATTTCCGATTCTTCAGATTTTCAATATATATTGAATATATAATTATCAATATTCCTTATTGATTCAACAAGTTTTTTACCGATCAGTTCAGAAATAGCCTAGTTATATCACATCGAAGATTCGCCGGCACCAAAATCGAACGTAAAAGGCACCAAAATCGAACAAAAAGGCGCTACAACAACAATCTGTTTTTTTTTTAGCTTCAATTTTTTAACTTTATTTTGTTGTTTTTTGCATTAAATTGCATTTTAAGAGGAATAATTATACTTGGTGTTCCACAAATCGCTTTCGAACCCAAAAATAACACCATTTCCATACGATTTGGGTCGTTTTTGGGTCGAAAGCGACATATGGGGATATTTAAATTTTGGCTTTTAGAGGGTATATCACATTCAGGCTTGACCGACTTTCTTACTTGTTTTTGTTTTTTTCCAGCTACGAGTTGGGAACATAACCAGATTATGAAGAGCAAGCTGAATGAGAGTTCTTTCCAGCATTTCAGTCACGTTTGACATTCATATTTGTTTGGGAATTATGTTTTGTTTTTGCTTGGCTTAGGGGGGGGAACGGTCGGAATGGTTTTGATGGGGGGGGCGAGTGTGACAAAGACTAAGCGTGGGCGATTCAAAAAAAGGGTATCCGGAGTGGTTGGGGAGAGCCAGAATTGCGTGTGCCAGGGGTATTACCATTTTCCTCCATTTTTCTTCCTTACACTTTCTGTCGCTGCAGTTTCTCGTTTAACTTTGTTGACACTTCATTTGATGAAGTGTGCTCTAGCTCCGGCTCCCAGCTCCCATCTCCCAACTCTGGCTTCTGCTGCTCTGCTCTGCTCTGCGGGGGAAATGGCATAATTGAATATGTCTTCGTTTCTCTCTCGAGTTTTCTTCAAGTTTTCTGCACAGTTTTGAATTTCTATCGCTAAAGCAATATGCATGGGGGAATTTTCAACTTGCCAGCGGGTCGGTCGTTTGGGAATTGTAGAAAATTGAAAACGAGACATATGATTGAGAGGTTCGACTGAGAGGAATTGAGTGCGAAACGAGAAAATGTTGTTGGCAACTGATGGTGGAATTATAATGATAATGGAAAGGGTATGACACATCCACACGCCACAAACAACTGCAGCAGACAGCAACGATTTGTGAAATTGTGAAATATACAAAGAAGCACTGCAAATGAGAAAATTTCAATAATTTAGCTGATAATAAACCTTCAAATTAAACCCATCAAAATTAAATATTGAATATAATAAACAGATGTTGGCTTATTCAACTAGCATTTTTGCTAATTTCAATATATATACTTCCAAGCTGCTCTCAAATTTATAACACAGAATTACACCCTTTGCGATTGACTTTGGAATTTTCAAGGTTTTTATTTTGGCCATTGCCTTTATAAAGGGGAAAAATTTGAGATATGCAACTCTCTTACTCTAGCCGAAGTCTTCAGCCAATTAAGCAGGAATTTATGTCTGGGTGTTGCGCTTTGTTATTTGATGCCTCGAAAGCGACTACTTAAACAGCCTTAAAAAATCTTTAAGAAATACTTTAATTGAAAGAAAATAAAACAAAATTATTTATGTTTTAAAATACACTCCCGATCATTGAAATAGACTCAAGCATTTTCTTAAGAAAATTCAATTTTTTAAATCCGTCATATCTTGGATGGAAACAAGAGTTGATAGAACAAATCCTGTGATGCAGTTGTGTTCAGGGCACATTAATGAATCATACTTTTTGATCAACGAGGCTGCACCTCACAAAAGTTGGCAAACCCATCAATTTTACATAATTTAAAAAATTTTAGGAGATATGAGGTTTTTTTTAAATTTGCGGAGGGGCGTGGTATAAATCCAAAACAAACTTGATCTGCCTGCAAGTATAAGGAGTCTTTGTTTCATACACTTCAAACCTCTAACTCCTACCATCTCTGAGTTCTCACCGTTCATACGGAAAGACGGACGTGGCTAAAAGGACTTGATGCTGATCAAGAATATATATATACTTTGTTGGATCGGATATGCTTCCTTCTGGCTGTTACATACATTTGCACAAACTCATTTCACTCTTATGGCCTTTGTATAAAAATGTTAATTTTTATGGATCAATGAAATAGACTCAAGGACTTTAAATTAATATAAATGACAAAATATTCCAATATCTTACTATTGATTTATATGTTTATGATACTTGATGCTTTACTAATTAAGTGTGTAGCCACCTTTATTTGAAACTAGCCGGCGTCGCTCGGGTTCTTAACCCTGAAAAGGTCTTCGTTTGTCGATTCGACTAATTGCATGTACATCAAAAGTACATCAAAATAACGATGACCTTTCAGGGTTAAAAATTTAGTTTTTTTTTTCTTTCACAAAATTATGAAAATTGTGATACCGTGATGAAAACTTTCAACTAGTAAAATATTTGACTTCGGAAATGGTCTTGAAACAGTGAATGCAGCTTCAATCATTTCTGAGATAGGGCTCTGAATCTCTTTAGAACCAGTTCAGCGGGTTCGGGTCCGGTCTTGAAGCAGTATATAATATCTGTCTCCATTTTACTATCCTACACATAAAACTTTTAAGTTGAAAGCTTCAAAACAAATTTGATATGGAACCACTTTTAGAACCACTGAGATATCTGTCTTCTTATAACTAATGTACACACAAAATTCCAAGTTCATTGGCTTAAAAAATTTCTAAGGTATGTTTCTGAAGCACTGTTAAGCCAGTTCAGCTGGTTCGGAACCGGTCTATAACCATATAACTAACGCCGAATGTCAAGTTCATAACTTGAATAATTTCTGAGATATGGCTTTGAACCACTTTTGATCCGGCTTTAACCGATTTCGTACCAGTTCAAAGACTTAGGACAAAGCCTATGACTCTTTCCTGATCGACATGAACATATTGTGAAAATTTCATACAGACTGGTTTAAACTGGTTCCAGAGATATGGCTGTGAACCACTTGTAAACCGGTTAACAGACTTGGGACATAGCCTGTGAATATTTTTCGATAACACTGTGAACATTTCATGAAGATCGGTTCATTGGTTTAGACGCATAATAGGCGTATGGCAAAATCGCAATCTATGGGCAATTCTAATGACATTTTACCAAGAAACCATGGGTCTCAAATAAAAATTTAGCCGCCGCCAATTAACGTTTAGGTTCATAAATGAACATTGTGAAGATAAAATAATCTGCACTGATCCCAAATCTGGCTTCGGTTCAACCCCATCGGTTCTTGGTTCCAAGATATGACGGAAAAACTTTATTCTCTTGGCACTTTTGGTGTCTTGTAGAGCACATATCTAGGCAATATTTATAGCCGAAAGGGTCAATTGACTTAAAGTCAAACTTTTCATTTATAGCAATTTTTAAAGTAAATCATCATTTTGCAAGTGCGTTGTTTGACTTGTTTTAAACATCCTTAGCAAATGGCTAAACTTGTTCTCTAATTATGTAAATTTTGTTGCATTTATATCAACTCTATTTTCTGCTATCTGCGTGGTTGTTAGGTTGCTCTCTTCATAAGACAATATTTTCTTTCCTCCGCTTTTAGAACTTTACCACAAAATTTTTATATAATAAGTAAAAGTTTAAAGAGGTTATGAAATGCTTCAATTACTTTCTACAGTTTATGAGAAACTAAAATTTCAGTCTCTGAGTCTATTCGAGTGATTGCATTATAAACTTATTTTTAGTCAAAAAAAACTGTACAATTTCTGCAGTCCATTCTTATCCTTGAATATTGTCTATTGTATTGCTCTAAGAAACGCAACAAACATGGCAGTGAATGCTTAAAAGGGAATCAAAAATGTAAAACAAAAAAAAGTACATTGAGTCTATTTCATTGATTGGAAGCATATGAACTACAGGTATAAGGTATATTACAGCCAGATTTGGCCGCTTTTCTTACTTGAAGTAGAATCAAAAAGTATGCCATTCAATTTGACTCAAGGTTTTTTCTAAAAAAAAAAAAAAAAAAAAAGAAAAAATAAAAAAGTGTGCAACATTTATATATTTTCTCCATCAAACACCTTCCTCCCTAAGTAAACACTTTTCTCATCAAAACCTTTCTTTAAAAACTTTGCTAAACTTGGCACTTAATGACATATAGACCCTAGGGACAACAAAAAAAAAAACTCTTTCGCCCCACAATAATCAAGTTCATAAGCACTTAAAACTAATCTCTATACATCTTTCTTTTATTTCTTTTACAGGTAAGTTTGATTATGAAACCTCAAGAACACAAACAAGACAAAGAATACAAAAAAACAAAACCAAAACAAAACAACTCCTGGGTAAGTGTAACAGAGCTTAGCGGCACCCTGGGGGACCTTTTAAGAAAGTCAGAACCCTTAATCCGCTGCAATTTTCTGTTTAATTATTTAAAAATAAAAAAAAAAGAGGAGAGAGAGCCTAGTTTAGAAAGGTCGCCCAAAGCACAAAGTAAATCACTTTGTTTGCCTAGCACTTAATGCCGAGCCAAAATAATCGGCTCAAAGTTAACTAAAAAGCACAACGCCGCTTGTCTTCGTCCTGTTCGTCCTGCGTCGCACATTTTAATTGGCAATTTTCGTGCACAGAGGTTGACAGGCAGCCGAAGCAGCAGCAGGCCAGGCCAGGCTCCTGTGTAACACAATAAGCCGCGACATGTCCCAGCTGCTCCCAAGCTGGCTGCTTCCTGAGCATAAACAAACGGGAGCACGAAAGAATGGTGGAAAGGGGCAGCAGCACACAGGACCTGTGCTCTGCGGGCGCCCACGCGTGCTGTTGTCGCTTGTCGCATTTTTTCTTTCCAATTTTTTTTTGTGTTTGGCTCGTAAAGCGAAAATTGACACTTTTAACAAGTCGAGAAAAAAAAAAGTTGTCGAGGGCTTAACCCGAAAAAAGCAAAAGGAAGAAGAAGCTCGAGAGGCAGCAGAGAGGCGGGGATAGCGAGGTTGAAGTGGCAGATCCGTTAAGTGGCATTCCTGTTAGTCAAAAGCTAAACAAAAGGCAAACCCCTCCCCCCCAACCCTCCTAACAGATCCCTTGCCAATTTACGCGTTGATAAACTTTTTCCTGTATACCCTACATTGGAGGGGAAGTAGGCGAAATATTGTGAATTTTGTGACTTTGAACATTGAAATTTGAGATGCTAAGAGAATCAAAAAAAAAAAACATAAATGAGAGAATTATATTTCTCCCCTTATCATAAATGTCGCTAGAATTGACTTCATGCAACCAGTTCCCAAAATTCCCTTCACTCAAAGTTCCTGTGAGTTTTTGATGTCGCAGTAAATGGTCACACTTTTTTGATTTATCTTTATTATTAAAATTACGCACAGAAAAACAATTGCATGTTTTTTATCGTGCATTTTACCGATGGAATAGAACGTGTTCCATCCGTTTTTCCATCGGTAAAATGACCTTGCTGAAAACTTCATATTTTTATACCAGTGTTGGTCTCTATAGTAGTTCGCGAGCCGTAAAGCGGCGACTGCGATTCGTCAGATTCCAAATGTACAAAAAACTGCGCGCTTTGTTGATGTAGCTTTCGAATGTTTGCCTGTTTCTGTCTTACTCTGTTGCAAGCTTGCGTCAAAGAAGCAAGTATCGATTGGTTGGTATTTACTTGTTGAACCAAACTTAATTCCATGTGTTCTACAAATCGCTTTTGACCCAAAAAACCATAAATTTCCATACGATTTTGGTCGTTTTTTTGAAGAATTGAACCAAAATCGATATAAAGAAAAAATTTAATTCGTTATTTTGATTCGAAATTGCAGTATATACTATATGGTCTCTTAACCTAACATTTGTAATGATTTTCTTACTGTTCAGAAAGGGATTAGGTACCTGATTCAAGCAATAAAGCTGAATTAAAAAAAATAGTCTGTACACAGAAAAAAAAAACTGTGCCATTCGGGCTCAACTCAACACCAAACGGGCTCAATAATGGGTTGATCCCGGAATGGCTTAAACTGAGCCCTAGTCGGGATAGTCGCCCAATAAAAGTTCAAAAAAATTTAGAACGCCCGAGAGAGATTTTTTTTTCTTATAAATTTGCATATATATTAAATATAATTGTATATTTGGATTCACTTAAGACTTCTTTAATTTGAAGAAACATATATAAATAAATTAATAAGAACTTACTTTAACTTGCCTTGCCTGGAAATCGAACTCGGGACCTCGGGACTGAAGAACGTCTGCGTCTCAGCGCACTCGACCGCGCCGCGCTTGCCAGACTAGGCACCCAATGACATACAAGAGCGTTTGCTCCAGACGACAAAAGAGAGAAGCCAAGAGAGCGAATTTGCTGTTGCTCTCAGCTTGTTCGCTCTCTCACTCGACATTTAACCCCGAATCGGATTAAAAACAATCCCAAACGGGATCAATTACGGATAATCAATCCTAAACGGGCTTAAAATTTCAATCCTTTCGTCGGGATTAAATCAAGCTTTTTCGGCTTAAAAATATCCCGGCATTTTTTTTTCTGTGTACATGTACAATGTTTCGGTTCTTTTCGGTCATTTCGTTTCCACAAATAAAGGTTCTCAACTTCCGATTTTAAAAAAATTAAAAATATCGGTTCCTAGCTCCAATAGGTTCTTTTCGATATAATACGGTTCCGGTTCGGGTTCCGGTTTGACTCCCTGGTTGTATGTTATTCGGCGAATAACTTCAAATTCCATCAAGCTTCATTCGACTTCATTTCATTTGGCAAAATATTTGAACCGGTTTCTCTAGTCGAATCTTTAAAATAAAACCTTTACCAATTCCGATCGGCTCAAAAAATTTTTTCAAAAATTTTTATTTTAAGGCCTGTACTCAGATGAAATACAAATTTATTTCGGCTCAATTCTTTATATAAACAAGGAAACTTTTAAAAACCATTTAGCTTTCAAAGCTGTTTGAAAGTGTTTCTATTCATAAGCAGTATTGGGCCGAACTAAATATCTATACCATCTCATTAGAGGGTTTTAGGAAAAAGGTTTTGAGTAGAGAGCAACAGCAGTACCAAGGCTGCAAACCTCTTAAATTCTAAAGATGCTTCGGTCCGGAGTTTCGAAAGTCCGGTTACTGAAGTTTTGGTTTCAGCTTTGGGTTCACAGGTTCTTAGATCGTTAAAACATTTTTGGCCCCTATTTTTTGGAAAACTGAAGTAAACAGGTATTCGATTCGATGTGACGGCAACTTAAATCGAATACTGAAAGTTTCCTAAATTTCTGGCATTACTAAAGCACTTGATAAATCGCAGAAATTTTAAGCAACTTAAAGGAAAATCAATAAACACCAAAAGACGATTATTTCAACCAAAAGAGATATAATAATTTGCCAAGAAACTGCAGAAACCACAGAAACCAGTGGCTCCTTTCAGGAAGTGGTCGTTGACTTGACTTTTGTCCGGCAATTTGAGGGTTAATAACATCAAGTGAATAGACAAGCGGCAGTAGGGGGGGACCCAACCCAAAGGAGCCCTCTCAACTATGATATCCTGTTGTGTGACAACAGAACCATGAAAACATGAACATTAATGGACATTTTCCATTCATATTGGACATTTGCAGTCATGTTTGGTTGGGGAGTTGGGGGAGTAAATTAGGCAATAACACCCTCCTTTTCCTATTCCCCATACCCACCTTCTAGGTAATAATACATAATTTCTATTGATAGAATGCCTACAGCAGCCGAAAGTCACAATTGTGTGTGTGTGCATGCATAAATTGATATCTTAATGGGGAGGGTGGGGAAGAAGTGAGAGGGGCGGGGCGAGATGGTCAGGTTAATTTTGTGCGTGTTCATTTCGACGTTTTGGGAGTTAGTAGGCAGGGAAGTTAAGATAGAATATGGAATTTTGTTCGAGGGTAGGTAAAGAAAGTTATTAAATGGGAAATAGGTGTAAGCAGGACGTGGTTTTAAAAATTCATAAATTTATTGGCTTACATCGTTTTAATCAAGTTCGAATATTAAACTTTTTGCCGAAACAGTCCTAAAATAAATTGATAAGAGATTCAAGGATAATACCCGGCTCGCTAAGCTACGCCGCCAGCTGAATATTTGCTATATAAGCCAAAAAATTATAAATTATATAAAGTAAATGGATTGTAGAGTTGTGCCGATTTTCATGAACTAGTTCGAATGAACTATTCATTTAAATGAACTAATAAACAAGGTCTCAGTGTTTGAACTATAGTTCATTTTTTTAACTATAGTTCATGAACTATTCATTTTATGAACTGTAGTTCATTTTTTGAACTGTAGTTCATTTTTTTAACTTTAGTTCATTTTTTGAACTTTAGTTCATTTTTTTAACAATAGTTCATTTTTTTGAACTTTAGTTCATTTTTTGAACTTTAGGTAATTTTTTTAACTTTAGTTCATTTTTTGAACTTAAGTTCATTTTTTGAACTTTAGTTCATTTTTTGAACTTTAGTTCCTTTAGTTCATTTTTTGAACTTTAGTTCATTTTTTTGAACTTTAGTTCATTTTTTTAAACTATAGTTCACTTTAGTTTTTTTAAACTATAGTTCATTTTATGAACTGTAGTACATTTTTTGAACTATAGTTCATTTTTTGAACTGTAGTTCATTTTTTGAACTGTAGTTAATTTTTTGAACTTTAGTTCATTTTTTGAACTTTAGTTCATTTTTTGAACTTTAGTTCATTTTTTGAAGTTAAGTTCATTTTTTGAACTATAGTTGACCTTTTCATTGAAAACCATTCGTTTTAGAATCGTTCAATAATCAAATGAAAATTGAAAAGGTAAGTTTGCTGCAGATTTGGTTATTAAAATAAACTGTAGTTTAAAAAACGAACTATAGTTCTAAAGTGAATAGTTCACAAAAATGAACTGTAGTTCATAATATTTACTATAGTTCACAGAATGAACTATAGTGCACAGAATGAACTATAGTTAAAAAAATGAACTATCGTTCAAAAAATGAACTATATCTCGAAAGTGAATAGTTCATCAAAAAATGAACTAATGAACCAGCTCATTGAAATGAACTAGATTCTCCAACTCTAATGGATTGAGACAATTTTATATAAACTCTAATGGATTGAGACAATTTTATATAAACTTGTACGTTGGGTTATTTCCCCTCTTAAGCTTTCACACAAAGTTTTACGTACGTAAAATCCCGCTCCCGCGTTTGATATAAAAATATTGATATTGATCCCTCCATTTTTCGAATTTTGTGGTAGATTTTCCCAAATTATTTTTTATTCATTTGTCTCGTAATTTCTTTTTCAAACCTTGGGGATGGATTTTCTAAAGATGTTTTCCCTTTAAGATTTACAAACTGAATTTCATATAGGTTGCCCCGAAAATATCGCCTTAAGTATGGAACCAGTCTATTGTTTCTTGTTTTTCTATTTTTTTTTTTTGGTATTGGTTTAAAAATACGAGTTGTATTTGATTTTCCGAGGAATATAACAGAATTGTACATACATATTTTGGGTTAAAATGTGGTTTGTTCTTAAAAACCACCATTTTCCGAACTTGGGGGTGAGTGTTCCCAATTGTTGTCTTCCACGGCTGCTATTGTAGATGGCTCGACCCTGACTTCACACAATTATAGTCTAGTGAGGTCAAAGCACATCTAGGCGGCCGAAACATAATAATTTTGTGCTCTCAATTGGACCACCTGTCAAACTAAATACCTAAAAGTAGGCTACATTAATTTTTCTTAATATCCACCTAAATTTCAAAAACATGAAGATGAGAAAACGGTCCTAAGTATTGAATTAAGTTAAGACTTTCTGAAGATTGCTTTGAAAAGTTCCAAGCAAGGTGTATCTATAACTGGTGCGGCGGTTTTTTAAAAGCTTTATTTTATAGCTTACATATTTACTACGTTTATCATGCTTTTTGCCCTTCAAAGTATGCTATGTTTATAAATATAAATAATTAAGTAAAATATTTATTTTTTAGTAGCCTTAAATCTAATTATTTTTGTATACCTTTGACTGGTCCGACAATTATCTTGTTCAAAAAATAATAATTAAAGAAAATAAAGTTTGCATACCTTGAGGGGCAAAAAGCAAGATTTTTATAATTATAAACGTAGTAATTGTCAGTTTGCTATTTATGCACTCTTGCGCACTTTGAGTTAACAAATTTTATTGTTCGCCACACCTGTTATAAATACATCTTGGTTCCAAGTAGACAACCACAAGGAACTACCATAATTTTAGAGCTTTTAAGCGCATTTTAGATTTTAATTTTTATTTCTATTTTTTTTTTTGTGTGTAATTTAAGCTGTGCAAAAATTAAACACCCAAAGTACACACACAAAGTGGTGGGGACGTTCATAAATCACTTTTTGTTCTGCTTTTCTGTATGCGTGTGTGTGTGAGTTGTTTTTTTTTTTTTTTGTTTTAAATTGCGCTCAGTGATCAAATTCAGATTTGCTGTCAACCGAAACTGGCCCCACCGTTCACTGGAACTGCGGCGCCCCCCCAAGTGGCGCGTCATCACACCCTGGTACATGGGGCCAGCCAGCTCAGTCAGCCAGTTCATATGTGTGGCGAGTATCGGTTTACATTGAATTACGTCGCTTGACTGATGACAGTGTATTCGATTCTCCTCTTGCCACGTCCAGTCCTGCCTTCTTCCTTTCCACCGCGGACAGAGGCATCACTCGGTGGGTGGTTCACACACTTAATGTTCATTAAATTTATGAAAATTCAAGAAATGATTTATGATACAAGTACTTTGGGGGTTTGAGCACTGATTTTAATGAGCTTGAAGTTGAACTGAATTTAATGGTGATGATTTATTTTTGGAAAGAAATTTGAGAAGAAGAAATGCGACGGCAAAAGCGTTCCAATTATTTTCGATTTTTTTTTGATTGGAAACTTGTAAATGATACAAATTTAATGGAAATCTTTAACAGTTGCTATAATGAGGGTAATTTATTACATTTTGCTGCATACTTTTGGGCACTCAAACAAAGCTGACTAACTTTGAAACTATATGATCGTTGCGCTGCTGTCAATTTCGTACCGGTTGAAACTAAGGTGGGAATTTTGTAAAATTCACTTCCATATATGAAAATTGTCCGGACAAGTTTTTTTTTTGTAGCCACCCCATACATATGATAAATCGAGTTCTTAAGTTCTATGTACTGAAAGATTTTTTTAAGAGCCAGAATTTACTTTAACTTTAGATTTCCATTCTTGGGCTACTTCTTATCTAAATAAAAATTTCCATTCTTTTCTACCCTCTTCCATTCACCCAAATTTGGTTCCCTTTCTAAACTCTCTTATCCTCATATCACTTGTCAAATTCAAAACTTTACTTAAACAACCCAAAACCACAAAAAAAAAAAACAATCGATAAGCGACAAAACGCCCACCAAATTTCTATTTCGGCGATATCATCAATACTAGAATGAAACATACCGAACGAAACCTTTTTTATATTTATATTTATGCATTCTCTCTCTTTCTGATTTCCATATTATTTCTTCTTTTTTTTTTTGGGGGTTTTTGTTGTTTTTGTCAGTGCTAGACTCGTTGTGTATGATAACGACTTACGTGTGTTTATTTTTAGCCAATTTTTGCCTTTTGTTGCTTTCGCATTTAATGCAAATGTTTTGCGGGCGTTCGCGCTCATCCACTGACGTCAGGTGGAGGGGCATTAGTAGGGAACAGCTAGCCAGCCATGTGGTTGGGCCGTGTGTTGTGGTTTTTATCATCTGAGAACTGTGAATCGGTGAGCTAAGGTGATGTAGAAGATAAAACGAAGGGGAGGGAAAACCATTCGGTGTAAATTTTCTATGCCAGATATTACTCATTCAATATTAAAACAAAAAGCCGAAACTAATTTCAACTGTAACGAAGTTTTAATACCCTTAAATTTGACTAAACTGAAATCCTCCTAATTGGGGTATCTTAGGCTGGGTTTACAGTGAATTATGATAATCTAGAAGGCCTTCATGTTGTCATATTTTCATTGTGAATAGCTTGTCATTTGACATAAAAAACAAGACAACATAAAGGACTATGATATTATGCGTAGAACAGTGTAAAGCCAGCCTCTTTCGGTATATTTTAGGAACATTTCGGAAAATTTTATAGATTTTTTGACCTTACCTTTAGTTTGAAATAGTCCCAATACTGATTAATTCTTGAAGAAAAATTTTTGAAAGTTAAAATTGTGCATTTCCTTTTTGCTATTTTTGATTCTCTTTCACTTCTCATATACACTTTTTCGCTGGTTCAGTAAGACACGGCTGTACACATGGAAAAAATGTTTCAAAGTTAAAATTGTGCATTTCCAATTTGCTATTTTTGATTCTCTTTCACTTCTCATATACACTTTTTCGCTAGTCCAGTTAGACACGGCTGTACACACTGAATAAAGTTACTGCGTTTATAGTTTTACTGGCTTTACGGTCAAATTGGGACCTCATACCAAATCGAGAAGTTAGGCTTCACGAAAATTGCATTTCACAACAAATATTTCGTGTTCCTAAGAAGTAAAACGTTCCATGGCTTGTCAATGTGTATTCTGTATCTACTTTATCTTACATACAAGAGTTTGCCTTCATTTAATTTATTTCTTCAATTTTTTATATATTTTGAGCCACCCTGTATATACTTTATGTTTTGTCGGAAGCCAGCTTCTGGCCAAGTTTATAAACACGTGAGTGTCAGAAAGCATTAAGAAGCTGGTTATGATTCACAGCTACAAACGAACATTTGCTTTTCGCATCTCCTCTCTAACTTGAAAAGCTTAACCCACTTTTTTTGCTCTGACGTTACGTACTGAGGTGTTGTATGTAGTTAGTTGAAACCTGTTTCGGTATAATGCGAATACTGGAATTTCCCATAAATCACACAGAAACATGAGATGATAAATGCACTTTCAAAAAAACAAAAATAGCCAATAATTTATTAATATAATTTGTGTAAAAATTATGATACAATATGTGAACGTTTTCATTGTATTATAATGATTATCATTACACAATATATAATATGATATTTTGTTGTTTTACAAAGTAAAGAAAATATTTATATTCACGAAAATGTGCTACAGTGTACACTCGAAAGAATAAACTGAATTAGAGTTAGGTAAGCATTTGTAGCATTTAGGGCTGCAGGAGGTCCGGTTCGCAGGTACGAACCAAATTTTCCAAAGGTTAAGGTTAAAAAATTTGAGGCTCAAGGTTTTTGTTCTAAGGTTTTTTGGTTCGAACATTGGTTCGTCCAAGTCTTAACAAATTATGAAAGAAAAGCAATTAATTTGTGAAAAATATTTTAAAAAATATCCGAATCCTATATTTTTGTTTATTTAAACATACGATTTCATTTATTTTCAATTTAAATTTATATGTAGAATTTCTTCGACTATTTTTTGATCTATTCAGCCTTTTGGATCAGATAAAATCTATTTTTGGGTTGTAAAAGGCTGCTTAACTAAGACTTGTTACTTTTGTTGAACCGAACCGAAAGTTTTGGTTCGGAACAGGTTCAGGTTCAACTATTTTTTTACAAGAGGTTCGGTTCAAGGTTCGGTTCACATTAAAAAAAAAAGTCGAAATTTCGAAACTTAAACTGAATTTTTGAAAAATATTTTTGTTTTTATAACTGATAAAAGAAATGAATTTTCAGATTTTCAGCTCTTGAAATGAATACCACTTTGACCAAAATTTCCAAAAAATCTTTAAATACACTTAGGCTACACATTTGTCGGAATCGGCCGGATCGGATGACTATATTATATAGTTGACATAGGAACGATCGGTCCAAAATCTAGTTTTAGTGAGAAAAACTTGTTTGTTTTCTAAGTTAGCGTCTCCAAACTTTATATTTACTTATTCTATATGCATTTACACAATTCTGAAAAGTTTTATAGAAATCGAACAGCTATAGCATATAGCTGCCATAGCAACGATCGGTAAGAAAAAAACTTTTTTGTTTTTATCGATAGCGTCTTCAAACTTGTTATTTATTAGTTTTATATGCTTCCACACAATTCTGGAAATTTTTATCAAAATCGGACGGCTATAGCATATAGCTTCCATACGAACGATTGGTCAAAAAACTAGTTCTAGTGAGAAAAACTTCTTTGTTATAATGTTAGCGGCTCCAAACTTATTATTTATTAATTCTATATACATATACTCAAGTCTGGAAAGTTTAATCAAAATCGTACAGCTATAGCATATAGCTTTTGTAGGAATGATCGGTCAAAAAACTGGTTCCAGTGAGAAAAACTTTTTTGGTTTTAACGGTAGCGTTTTCAAATTTCGTATTTATTAGTTCAATATGCATTTACACAGTTCTGAAAAGTTTGATCAAAATCAGACGGCTATATCATATAGCTTCCATAGGAAATATCGGTTGAAAAACTTGTTCTAGTGAGAAAAACTTTTTTGTTTTCTATATAAGCGTTTCCAAACTCAGTATTTATTAATTCTATAAGCATCTTCTCAAGTCTGAAAAGTTTGATAGAAATCGGACAGCTATAGCATATAGCTGCCATAGGAACGATCGGTTGAAAATCTTGTTCTAGTGAGAAAAACTTTTTTGTTTTCAATGATAGCGTCTTCAAACTTGGTATTTATTAGTTTAATATGCTATTTACACAGTTCTAAAAAGTTTGATCCAAATCGGACGGCTATAGCATATAGCTTCGATAGGAACGATTGGTCTAAAAAAAAAGTTCCAGTGAGAAAAACTTCTTTGTTTTTAATGCAAGTGTTTTTTTACTTAATCATCGAGAATATTATTTGCTTTTAAACAATTTTGTCAGGTTTGATCAAAATCGGTTAAATATATCGTATAGTTCCCATACCACAATTGGCTACTGGCTTGGTCAGATTATTAAAAATTTGCGGGATATGATGCTACATAAAAAACGCTTAAATTTCTGAATTATATATGTTTACCGTGACGTTTCGAGGATTTTAAAGATTTTTCATCCTGCCTTAGGAATCAGTTTAAGCTACTGAGCCCATCTCTAGTTCATATAGTTTAAAAAGTCGTCTCCGAGCAGCAGTTTAGCTCGATAGCTTTAATATTGCGAGACTAAATATAAGAGAAAATAATTACAAAATGTTTCAATTTTATCAAAAAGCCATTCAAGTGCCATTTGGTTCATTCAAGCGAGCATTTACTGTAAGCATGTACAATGTACATTATGTGCCGCCGCTGAAGCTTTTTAAAATGTTTACTTATGATTAATTGATGGATGTATGGAATGATTAGGTGGTTTGATAAACAAACAAAAACACACACATACACATGTTACACACACACACACACACACATAAGCACGACGAGCATATGATGTCAAAAATGTATTATAAAGGGGGAGTTTCCCGGATCTAAGAAATGTGACTTGTACAAAAAAAAAAAAAAAAACAAAACCTCATTACAATCTGTTTTATTTGTCGTTATCTTCAAATGAAAAGCAAATTAGATAAAGTAAGGCAAAATGCGAAAAGAAGAAAACAATTTTCTGGGAAAAATAGCAATTTCTATATTATATTCATCCAGCGCACAAGAGAAAGAAGTAATCAGCTGATAAAAACCAGAATCACATGTGTGAGCCAGGGTATGAGGAGGGGAGGGTGGAAAGTCAGTAAAAGGAATTTTCAATTGAAAACGAATGCGTATAAATGCGCCCATATGGAAATCACCACACACACACACACAACCACATACACAGAAGGGAAAGAGAGGATGAGGGTTTGGTGGAAAATTGCGACTTTTTATCGAGTTTGCGGCATCTTCTGCTCAGCGTCGTCGTCTACCCATGCATTTTCATGCGGGGTGTGAATGCGGCAAAAAAATTATCAGCAGCAGCAGAGTTGGCGTTGGCGTTGCGATTACAGTAATAGGCAGCGACGCGCGCGTTGACGTCAGCAGAGCCACCCTCTCTTACACACTACTAGCTCTCTCTCTCTCTATCACTGTTGTGTGACGTAGGCGCTCACACAGCATCTTTTGCTGCTGCTGCTGCTTTGACACAGCATTTTTACGGTGTTTGTTCAACTGTTAGACAAAAGTTGGACTTGGACTCTGTTGCTGCTGCCCATTCTCCCTTTTATTTTATCGTGTGTGTGTGTACTTCTCTTTTGGCTCATTTCATTCCATTTTCATTCGTTTGCAGGTCATCAAGAAATTAAATGCTCATTATTAGAGTTTTTTTTTCTATTCTTATCAGCAGCCGCCGCTTAACTAGTTTTGCCATTCCCTCATCAATTTGTGAGGCGTCTTTTGACCACACGCCCCCTCAAGAGCGGCCCGCAGCAGCCCACATGTGACACACACACATACAAACAAAGCAACATTTTTATTGCATGTTGGCCTGTCAATCGGCAATTGTTGTTGTCAACGCCGAAAATTATCGCAACAGCCAAAGGAAGTAAATGTGTATGTACATAAATGTGTATCCAAATAAATAAGTCAACATGTGTGTGTGTGTGTGCGAAAAAAGACAGGGAGACAGCATGAAAAGTGCGAGAATTGTTAGTGCTGGGGGGGGGGGGCGGTAGGTGGTTGAGGGGGAGTTAAGAGATAAAACTGTAACTGTTAATGACACAACACACATTTCATACTTTTTCATATCCCAACATTTTGTTATGATTTTTGATGACACACATTAAAAGGGGGGAGGGAGGGAGAATGGAAGGTATGGAGGAGAAGTTATGATGCCTCAGTGTGAGTGAATGAAATTGTTAAAGCAAACATTACGAAATATTCAAGTTTCTCAATGTCAATCAAACTCGCAGTTCTTTGGAAAATCTTTGAAATCATTGAAAATGTTGATTTTTGATGTCTATAAAACACTTTTAAAGCCATTTGATAACAACATGTCACAAAAATTTGATTTGAAAGGTGGATTTTCTGTTAGATTTGGGGCCCCAAAACAAAAAAGTTAATAATTTGAAATCTTGATTTTTAAGAAAATTATTATAAAGCTAAAAGCTTAAAGATCACCAATTGTTAACAATAGTTTATCCAATCTTCACTGTCAAAATATAGAATTAAAATGCGATTTCGGGTCTTAAGTCTACTATCTGCGAAATAAGTTATATTTGAAACGATGGTAAATTAGGTATTGACTTTATATAATTATTACAAAATTTGGAGGTCATTTTTTTTTGTTTCGAATTTTTACGAGTCTTTAAAGTTAAAAATTAAGTAAAAAAAAAATACGAAAAAATAGTTGATTTACTTTGACACTTAAAATTTCTTAAAAACTAATGCCGATCATTCTAAAATGGGTATAACCGATCTTTAGCTTTATTCTTTATCTTTAAGCAACAGTAAGCATTTTCAGTTCCGTGGTCATTTACTCAAGTTTTGACACTTTACCCTATCACACCTTAAAAAAAAGGCTTTATCGTAATTTTGGTCCCCAAAACTAACAGAAAACCACAATTCACACGCTCCGTTTTTGGCTGTAGCATAGTGAAATCCCTTTAAAAATTTTTTAATATATAAAACTAGCTAAAACAAACAAGTAAGAAAGTCGGTCAAGCCCGACTGTAAAATACTCTGTACTTGTCAAAGTTTGTATATAACTGATAACGTTTAAGTGTGGGGTCACACAAACAGTTTTAGTGCTGCCCATCACGATTGCGGCCAGTGCTCCCCAGCGTAATTATTTGATTTGCTTATAACTCGACTATCGTACATTTGATCAGGAAACGGTGTATGGTGGATCGATAAGTTTTGATGATTAAAATATATTTCTAAAAGGTTTGAACAATCCATCTTTAAAATTTTGGGAGATATGACGTTTTCCCAAATTTCGGGGGCGGTAACACGGTTTTCTTTTATCTGATCGAAAAACGATGAAAGGGGGGGCTCTATAAGTAATGATGATTTAAATATATATCCAGAAGGTGTAAACAATTTATTTTTAAAATTGTGTTAGATATGACGTTTTTCAAATTGCATGGTAAAAATCGAAAACAAAGTTGATCTGCCTGCAAATATCAGGAATCTTTGTTCCGTACAACTCAAACCTCATCTAAACGAAATATTCATCCGATTTTGATAAAACTCGAGGAAATTGTGTTGTATCAGATAATATTCATAATTAACAATTTAAAGACGCTTCCATTGGGAACAAAGAAGTTTTTATTCACTAAGGCCATTTTTCAGACCGATCGGTTCTATGGAGTTATACTATATAGTTGTCCGATTTTAATCAAACTTGCCTGAATTGTGTGGAAGCATATACAATTAATTTATATCAAGTTTGGTGACGCTTGCATTGAAAACAATCACAATTTTCTAACTAGAACTAGTTTTTGGGCCGTTCGCTCCTATGGCAGCAATATGCTATAGTCATCCGATCCGGCAATCTAGATGATTTTTGTGATGATTTTCCAAACAGTTCTGCAAAAATTTGATAAAAATCGTATGACTATATCTATTGATCGTTCAGAAAATGGGTCTTAGTGAAAAAAATTTTTGTTTTTCAAAATAGCGTTCCTAAACTCAGAAATTATAAATATTATAAGCTTTCTAACAGTTTTGCAAAATTTGGGAAAAATCAAATGACTTATCCTATAACTGCCGTAAAACCGATCGGTCGGAAATTTAAAAAGAAAGCAATGAGATTCTTAATGATTTTGAATATTCCAAATCTGGCTTCTATTTCCCTCATATATTTTATATGCAAGATCAGTTGCAGCGAGCTTTTGCAAGTGTTTTACAACTTTTCCTTTCTTTTTTTCAATTTCAAATTTACAGCCGGCTGTAAATTGCCGGGAAATATCATAAAAATTTATGATATAAAATAATGATTGATGTGCAATAATGTTGTTGCCCTTTCAGCCGGCTGCAGCAGGTTTGAAAAAAAAAACGATAACATTTAATTAAAATTATACCAGACATCTTCTTGCACAATAAAAACCTTATTAGCATAAGACAAGTCTGACGGCTTAACGGTCGTCTCGAAAGCTTATATAAGAAGTGAATTTTCGCGCCCTCCAGAGACGATTATTACTAGACATCGGATTTTGGGTTTTTACAATATATTAAAACTGTGCTGATGTTTAAAAAGCATAGAAGGAAACATCTCCGACCCCATAAAGTATGTATATTCTGGATCAGCATGACAAGCTGAGTCGATATAGACATGTCCGTCTTTCTGTCCGTCCATTTCGTTTGCTGTGTTGTTTTCTTTTCTTAATAAATTCTTCATCTCCACAAAACGTTTTAAAGGGGTTCAAAAAGGTTCTGGTTTTAACATACAACATAAGGCTGCACATTTCTGTCGGAATCGGCCGGATCGGATGGCTATATCATATAGCTGTCATTAATAATGCTCTTATATTGTTTTTTTTACTAGGTGTTGTGGAATGAACACTTGAAACTTGACACTTGATTTATTTTATCCACGTTAAATGTATGTTTGTAATAGCAAATCGAGTAAAGGAACAATATATGAACAATAAAAGAGCTTATGACCCAACTCTACTAATAACGGTGAGTTTCGCTGCATTTTAGACTGGAAAGAAATATGTTAGTTACCCGTCTAGCTTATACCTAGCGTCAAATATCCCTTATATTTGGTCTATTTTACAAATTGCTAGTATAAAGTTGGTTATAACGTGAAATATAAATAAACTGTTGACCTGTTTATACACAAAATTAAATTCATGCTAAACGCCCTTCAAAGTATGCTATATTTTTGAATATTAAAATGAGGGAAAATATTTATTTTAAATTTTTGTAAGCTCAATGATATCGAAAAACTGTAAGTTTGGAAAATTAAAGGACATTTAAATCTATTTATTCAGATTTCACAAGAATCAGATATAATTTTTTTTACAGTTTAGAAAAAAATTTTAAATTGATGAAAAACTTAAAAAAAAAATTTTCTATGAAGCCATATTTATAACTCATAAAACTAATGATGCAGTTCGATTCCCAGGGCCCAAAATAGGGGAAACCCGTTAAAGTTGGTTATGTTTTTTTCGATTTGCACAGTGTAATTATTAAAGGAAATAAAGTTTGCATACTTTGAAGGGCATTTATCAAGATCAATTATGTTGTTGTTAGTAATCCAATACTCGTTGAATTCCACTTAAACTTTGCTAACTGAATGTAATAATTCCACTATTGGATCTAGTACAAGAATAATATAAGAGTAATGAGCCAACTCTTTTACCTAGAGCCAAAAAATTTTATTTCAAAGTACATTTCAAAAGTTTTGAAAATATTTTTAAACAAATTCCCAACTAAATTTTAATATATTTGATGTTCATTTTGACCGTCTCACGCTGTCATCTCTAAGCCAATATAGGAATTTGGACAACAACAACAACAGCAACAAAACAGAAATCATTCAACTTCAACCATGAGTTCAGTTCATATTATTTATATGCCTCTTAAGCTCTTTCTCTCTTCTTGCCAGCCATTCAACTTTCGCCCTCTTTTTTTTTCCTCTGGTTGTTGTTGTTGTTGTTTATGTTTTTGTTATGAGCCCATTTGAAGTTGCCCGCAATAAATTCGATTAGGTGGTCAGGTGGTTGTAACGGTGTGTGTGTGTGTGTGTGTAGTACCACTTTTTTTTGTTTATATAGTTTTTGCCAACCAAAAACCACTCATCATATTTTATGATTTATTTTTACGAGCTGCAAACATCCACACGAAACAATTTGGCTGAAAATCGCAACGCAAAACCGGCCCAAGCAGACGCAGCAGCAGCAGATGATGAAAATTTGGTGTTTCTCACGCTAAGACAAAAACAAAAACAACAAAAATACAAACCACTTGTTTATTTTTTTTTTCATTTTGAATTTTTGGCAAAAGCTTCTCGGTCAGAGCCAACAATTGATGAATGAAGTGGCAGGGACCGAACCACTGTGCGAAATTTATGTTTTTTGGGTGGTGGCGCTTGGCGGCGGCGACGACGGCTGACTCAACCTCAGTCGACGTAGACGTCGCTGCTCTCTCAACTGTGCCGACTGACTCTCTCTCTCAGCTGTTATCTGGTTTTGGGGGCGAAAAAAAACACCCCCGCTTTTTGCTTTTCCGGTCTCAAAAAAGAGAGTTGGTAAGATAGAGAGAGAGAAGTTCCGCTTGCCGGCGCTTTTGCTATTACTATAGTTGAACCACCGCCTCCTCCCCCGCTTGATTAACAACATCACAGCCGCCCATTCATACACTGTTACACTCTCTTTTCTCCTACTCTCTGCGCATGCCAGTGGCTCTCTCTCTCTCATATTGCGGGCAGCGCTGCCGCCTTTGTGCTTTGTGTGTTTGCTGTGTCTTTGGCCAGTTTCAGTTTGATTTTCATTTTTGTCGTGGTTAGTTCGCAAAAGCGTCGCGGCGGCAAAAGTTTCTTTCTCGAGACCAAAAAAAAAATAATAAATATAAAAAAATTGTTCCTCCTCTGAGATCAGCTGAAGTTAATGTTTATAACTGTAGTTGTTGTGTGGTCTGTGTATGTGTCAATGTATGAGTAAGCTAAAAAGCTGACAACCACCACAAGAAAAATATATATATATATATAGAAAAACATATATATACAAAATATTATAAATTATACAAAAAGTGGAAATATTAAAGTACGTGCGGTTGGTTTTTTCGTCTCTGTCTCTCTCTCTATATATGCCCCGTTGTTTGAGAGTGTCTGTGTGTGTTTGTGAGTGTATATAAAAATAGCAATAGAAAGTTATTAAAGCATTTTTTTGCCGAACGACGAACGAGAGGAGCCCCAAGCCCCAAGTAAAGAAAAAATAGTTAAAGCTTTGCCGCCGCTCTCTTATGCTCTGCTGCCATCTGCTTCTGCCGCGTCAGCGTCGCACTTGAAAACGTCGCAAAAAAAAGTTTGTAAACAGCCGAAAGCTTTGTTTATTAGTGTAAGTGTCTTTCTCTCTCTCACACCACTGTGTGCTGCGTGTGTGTGTGAGCCGCCGCCAATTACAACAACAGCCAACCAGCAACCTAGAAGCAGCTGTCAAACATCCAGCAAAAAGTAAATAAAATTAATTTAGAAATTTTTTTATAATTAAGATTTCTCTCTCTTTTGCGTGCGCCCACCCAAAAAATTCCGCCATAAAGTTCAATGTCTGAATTTTTGTACAATTTTCTCTTTCATATGAAAATATGCTTGAATTTTCATTTAATTTTTGCCAGATTTTTAAAGGTTAGCCACTTTTTTTTTTTTTTTGCGCTACGAAAATGCCAAAGCATCAAGATAAAAGTTCACCCAGAAATTCACACACACGCACACAGCTACAAAAACTGATTTCCAGTTGAGTTGAGAGAGCGCAATAATAATAATAAAAAAAAATTCTCGCTTCTTAATCATCAGCTGATTCTTTTTTTTATTGTTCTTTTTGTTGGTTGGTTAAGAATTTCATATGTATTGTGTATGTTTACCCCCACCACCCACCCTCAAAAAACCCCCCTTCTCAAAATGGTTAGTCTATCTTTCTCATACCTATGTTTGATTTTGCCTTTTGTTTCTAGGCTTACCAGTGGGTTAATCAGCTCAGCACCATTGAGGTTAGTACACAACAACAATTTTTTAAATATATGACTTACTACTACTACACAGCTTACACTTTTACACACATTTGCAAACATTTTACAAACCCTTAAAATATTTCAAATTTACGAGTTGTTCGTGACACGTGTTTATTTCTTATTTTACATTTTATTCGTTTTTACTTTCTGTCAATTTTTTACATAAATTTTTATTTGAATTCGCAAATCTTGCTTGCAAAATGTTTCTTGCCCCCGTTTTATAGCACTGTAGCAATTTTACTTGTTTTTAAAGTATTTTTAACAGGGCTACAAAACCCCCTGAAATTCTGAAGAAGGTTCGGTCCGAATTTTTCAACTCGTCATATAGGTAAGGTTTGGTTCGCGAATCAGTTTTTAATCGTATGAAACCCCCCAGAAGCTTTGATTTAATTTAAATAATGCTGGACAATGTATTTAAAGACTCATATAATTTTCCAAGCTTATTGATATGACAACCAATTGTCTAATGATCCACCTTAGTGTCTTCAACATTATCTTTTAAAGTTAAAACAATAATCTAACTTAACTATTGGGCCATATTTTTTCAATCGCTATACAGCATTTTTAAAAAAGATGAAAGAGTTTTTCTTGTTTTAAAAATATCAGACACTTAACGTTTAAGAAACTATTTATTAAGGATGAAATAATTAAAAGATTATACCGAGAACCCAAATTTAAAACTCAGTCCCGTCCCGATCCTGACCCGTCCCGATCCCGAACCCAAATTTTAAATTCAATCCCGACCCGTCGTTTTTGGGACCCGCGGGAATCAGGTCCCGAAACTTGCCACATGGTTTTTTTCCCAATATAGGCTACACATTTGTTGAAACCAGTCGAATCTGACCGCTTGATCATTGCTCAAAATGGAATAACTTCTAAACCACTGGACAGATCGGACTAATCTTATTACTGTTAATTAGGAAGACCAGGCTGCGTATACATTCTTAAGAAAAGTCGAAAAAATTCGTGTTTCGGCATATATAAAACATAAAACGCACATGCTTGTTTATTGACTTCAACAATTACAAGTAATTCCACATTTCCACTTTGGATGATGACGGTTTCAAGTTGCTTGTCATTTGTTAAGTTCTTAATATTATCTGTGAAGAATATACAAATAGCAGGTATGCCGACGGCGGCGTACATAACAGCCGTTCAACAAAAGGAAATGCAGAAAAAATGCAGCTATTTATTATTTTCATAATTCAATTTCTTAAAAAACCTCAAGACTGCGAATCGCTCCTTGAAAATTTATTCGCATTTCGTTGAGGTTTTACTCAACGCGTTTTCCTAAATTCTCTGTCTAACGATTCTTGGTAAAAATATTCGATTTTATGTTTCTGTTTTTTTTTTTTGTAGTTGATATGTTTAATTCTTATTTTCAGCGGCTTCTTTCACTAGAAATTGTTAAATAAGTTTCAACAATATCTTATGTTATAAATGGAATGAAATACCCATTTGTGTTAATCTTATCAAAATACAGTTAATCCATATTTTTTTGTTAGTTTGGTTTCTCTGATCTGTAGATTTTGATCGCAGAAAGAATGTAGTTTTTAATACGAGGAAAAGACACCTTGTTTAGCTTAATAGTACCTGTCTATTTCTAAGAACAATGTCATATTTTAAATATCGATAACATCGATTATTTTATCAACAAAATATCAATATCGAAAGGATACATTTTACAATATCGAAAAAAATATCGATTTAGATATTTATCAAATATCCGACATCCCTAATATCCTAACCCGGTCCAACCTCAAAAATGCAAAGCCCGAAAAATTCAGACATTATGCAATTAATAAAGATTTATCAACAAATTATGTTTATTTTTACTTTAATCATAATTTTTTTTTGATAAACTTAAATTAAAATGGTTTAAATATCGTTTTTATATCAAACATAATAATAAAGAAAAAATGTTGTTACTTTAGAACAGCTAATGGATATTGCCAATACTGTTCCGTCTGTTACATCTTTCTCGTATTCAAATTATTCGCTTTTAAAATCGTTATCATTTTGTGTTGCCAAACAGTTGTTTACTTTTCTTTTCTTAGAAAATAAAGAAAAGTGTTTTTTTATGTAGGTGATTTCCCCTAAAAGCCTTATCAGCCTTTTTGGATATGATGACTTCACTTCAGCCATTGCTTTGGTTGATTAGTTACTCATTCGACGTTCATTCATTTAGAGAGAACAGATTATGTGTGTGCGATGGCAGTGCCAAGCACGAAGAGTACTGCAAATGTTCTCTCTGATGGGAGAGGCAAGTGAACGTGAACGCGTGACAGAACAACGACTGATTAGCCTGCTTTCCTCCCTCCCGCTGCTCTGCTCAGAGTGCACTTCTACGCTGGTGAAGTCCAAGGTTAAGCCTTTTTTTTGTGACTGTGCGATAAAGAGGGCCACTTAAATTTTGTGTTGGTGTCGCGCACCCTTTGTCTTCTCGCAAAACAACCCTCGACCAAAAAAAAAAAAAAAGTGGGCAACAATGAACATTTCTTTACATCGCCCAAAGGAAACTTTCTCGTTCATTGCAGCCAAAGTCATTGCACCCTCTCGACTGACTCTCTTAGGGGTTTACACCCACCCCACCCACCCCTCGCTGCGTGCTCGTTCTTTGTTTTTTATTTCGGTAACAAAGTAAAAGTTACCTCATATCACCCCCTCCCCCTTTTCCCGCCCCCCTTTTGGTGGAGCTCATCTTCATCTTTTTAGCATTTTCTGCTGGCGTTTTATGTCTGCCCAAGTTCTTGGCTTTTTTTATGGTTTGTTGGCAATTCCTGGATTTACATACAATTTCTTCCTGGCCGTCAAGGATAACATCAATTTGTTACGGTGGTGCTGGCTCGTGAGAACGTGCTTAAAAAAAAAAAATGCAAATCCAACAAAAATAATGCTGAAAATGTAATAAAAACACACGCAAGCAGGAGAAATAAAATACACAAAATTATACATATGATGTAGACAGATAAAAGAAAAGTCCACACAAGCCGCTTTATTTCGGGCTTTCCTTCAACTGTTTGTCTCTTTGTGTCCTTTTGTGTAAGTTTATATGAAAAATTAATTGAAAATCCATTTAGGAAAATATCAAATTTAAGTTATTGACTGCTTCAAAGTATGAGGTTAGCAAAAGGTTGGGTTTTTATATTTTTCCGAGAAGTGACCATTAAGGATCAAATTTCCTTTTGAACAATTTTAACAATGCACGGAAATGGGCGGACATGTCCCTTTTTTTACACTAAACTAAAAAGTCAAGGGTGGGGTTAAGCCAAGCAGAAAATATTTAGAAGAAACCCCCACCCCCCAATTTGCAATTTAACTTCTTTTAACGACCTTTATACAATTTTTTGGTACTAAGCAATTTGTGTATAAGAGTCATGTGACCCAACTCTTTTGTAAGGGAAAAATAAACGTTAATCCATTAAACGGGATTTACACGATGAAACATTTTTTGAGCCACTTTTTATAGTAGGATTAAGGACTATGTGCTTTATTTTAATGCCTTTTGTAACCAACAAGAAAATATTCTTTGGTGGAAAGCTTTAATTTTTATACCTCCTAAGAAAAGTTTATTCGAAAATTTTATCGTGTTAATTCCGCTTGAGGTATTAACTCCAGATGGAAACTTCGTTGTGCAAATGCGTACTAAGTATCGTGTAAAGACAACAAGTCTAAGTTACTATCGATAAAAAGTTTATAGTCAATCGATAAAATTTGCAGAAGCTACAGCAAATTGAATATGGAAAATAATAGTCAGCATTTTTGGCATATTTTGCTATTTTATTTCCTAAAAGGAAGAAAAGAACGCGATACAAACTCGAAAGAAAGTATGTCACCTATACGGTACAGTTGCAATAAGTATACAATAATATCAGCGTTTATTTCAAAAAATTTAGCTCTGGAGATTTCGAGATGAAATGTCCGCCCTTTGGAGGCTGATGACAATCAAAACCGCCCTTATTCATCATGAGAGATTTGCTGAGAAGCTTAATGAATCACATAAGCCAGTGGAAAACCTACTAAAACTACTTGGATATGTAAACAAGCTCGATTTTTGGGTACCACATGGTTTAAAGCAGCGATGGGCATATTCCGGCCCGTTGGGCCTTCGCAGCCCGCCCCGTTATTCCGCTTAAGGCGATATTAAATGAATTTTGAAGTTGCTACGCCCTTCAGTAATGTTTTGGTGCCCACCCCTGATTTAAAGGAAATTTACCTTTCTAAGCGTATTTATTTTGTCGTATTTCAAACGAATCTGAACTAGGTATAAAAAAAAAGTTGTTTACAATACCGAAAGCTGTTATGAAGCAAGAGAGATAAAACGGCTCAAACCAAGTCAAAAGCCGAGATAAAGAAAATTCCGTCTGTTTGGCGGAATTGCAATAGTGTCGTCCATTTTGAATTGCTTCTATGGAATGAAACCATTAATTTGGATGTATACTGTCGTCAGCTATCCAAAAAAGAAATCAAAAAGAAGCATCCCGGAATAGTCAATTTCATGGATGTCCTTTTTCATCATGACAACGCTCGATCTTTTTGATCACTTGTCAAAAATTATTGGAGCTGAATTGGAAAGCACATGATGGCACATCCATCATATAACCCCGACCTTGCACCTTAAGACTATCATTTTGCTTAAATTTCTTTAAAATTCTTTAAATGGTAAATCATTCGTTTCTGATGAGGCTGTAAAAGGAACTTGGTTTAGTGTAACATATGAAGAGCTCTTAGCGTTGCTAGTTTGAGGCCTCAAATTATTTGCGTGTGGGACCTAAGCTTAAATTTTGTGAACAGAATCGAACATATTTTCTTTTGAAGCCTCGAGGGGTCAGAAATTCAAATTGCTGGTTTCATGAACCGAATCTCAGGGGTACGGTTTGTTCCGCTTTGTATATTTAGTTTTAATTAAATAAACACCTTACAATAATTCAGGATTATATAATCGAACACGAATGCAACAGATACCCTAAGTACCTTGAATTAGAAATGGGCGCGGGAAGGGAATTTCCGGGATTCCCGCGGGCCCCGAAAAAATCCTCGGTATCTTTACGGGACGGGATTGAAGTTAAAATTTAGCGTCGGGATTGGGACGGATCGGCACGGGTCGGGACAGACTAAGGTCGGGATCGGCAAGGGACGGGATTAATTCTTGATCCCGAAATTTTTCAGGTCCTAATTTATTCTTCGGGTCCCGGTTTATTTTTTGGATCCCGTTTTTAAAAAAAGTTCTTTATCACACTAATTGTATGGTCAATTAAAATTTTTGTTCCTCCATTTAAAGAATTTGTATTCTCACCAAAACGCTAGCAAAAGTATAACAGTATTGTGCCCCCCTGTTTAATTATATCAAACAAAACTTAGATAAGATTGCTTTTTTATAAAAAAATAAATAATGAAAACAAGATTTTTCGTTTTAAATAACAATATATTTAATTTTCGGAGATATGCTAGAAGACCAGTTCAAAATCATTTTAAATAAGTTTTAATAGAGAAGGTGTGCAAGTCTTTCATTACCCGTTTGAAGTGATTTTTGTTCGCTATCTGTGAGGAATTTAATGTAGTAATAAGTTGACAGTTATATAGTAGATGAGAAATCGGCCCTAAGAGCTGGGTTTTATTCCCTTGCTTTAAGTATATTTAGGCCAAAATTGTTAAATTATAAAATCAGTGAGTGAAATCCAAACAAACAAAGTAACCGATTAACCACACGGAATATAAACTATGACATTATTTTTTGGTAGCAGCATTCATCAGCCACCCTATATGTAGCCAAAGGCATTTGTATCTTGCTCTTCTCAAAAAGTAATTGAAGGTGGTGCCTAGTTTGATCAGTTTGTCCTCAGTTGTTACTCATATCAGAAGAATACTAAAATATCCAAAGATCTCATTTAGGGTAAGGCGACATTTGGTGAGCGTTTCACTATTACAAGTATGTGAGTCAAGTTCCTTGAGTGTCCAAGTATATAAAGACGTTTCTTTCTTTGAACGTGAATGTGATCAAGTAAGTGTCAGCCATTACCTCTGCTTGCTGTAACTACAGTAAACAGGAAGGTGGAATGATAAGTTCAAGTCTAGGTTGGGCCCCAAGCAACTCAACCCCTAGGGGGAGTAAACGCCCCCTTCTACCTTTTTTTTTGTGGAGCTTAGAAACATTCGATTAAATATTTTAATGGTATTAGGGCTTGGGATATAAACTTTCCGGGCAACGATTTCTCGTAGGAGATGGAATATGGTTGGTGTACAATGTACATACATAATATTCCTGTTTTCAGTTTAATGTCCCCACTATTAATTTCTTTCGCTGTTTACTTTCAGTTTGTTGTTGTTGATATTTTTTATTTATTACCAACCATATTTTGCACTTGTCTCTATATATATGATTAGAAAACCAAACAACTTTAGGAAAAATAATTGTGATTTCCCAGAATTTATCAAGATACTTGGAACTGTGGGTGTGTGTGTGTGTGTGTGGGTGTCTGTGTGCAATCAGTAGCGCCCAGTCACGTTCATTTACCCGATAAGAGTCTCTGGGCACCGTAATAGTTCGAGTCAGGCACTAACGATAAACACAGAAATTTCTATGATTTGAAAAGTTTTTGTTATCAGCTGTAAAAAAAAAAAAAAAATAATAATAAAAAAATTAAATTATGTCAACTGTTTGCAATAAACACCTCCTCCCTCCCTCTTCTCTCTACCCTTCAAGTGGGTTGTTAACCGATCAAGTGACGACAATTCTGAGTCTGGTTGAGTGCAGCAGTAGCGTGAATGAGTCAGCGCGTCCGGGAATTACATATATACGTATTATTCTCTGATTGCAAAAGAAAAGCAAAAGTCTAGCAGAAAATAAACCAAATTAACTTTAAACGGAGAATTCAATTAGGGGAATTTCACAAATGTTTTGAGAGTGAAATATAAATATTTATAAAAATATAAAATTGAAGAGTGAAATAAAAATATTTTATTTATTTATTTTATATTTTATACAAATTTTTTATTTCCCATAAACATTTTTTAAATTATTTTCTTTAAATTTTGTACATTAAAAATAACTAAATTGCGTTCCTTCCTCTTCTTTGCATTCCCAGCATCTTTATCATTATTTTCATTCTTTTCCTCAACGCAAAAAAAAACAAAAATTTAAAACGTTGCCAGGTGCTTTTTATGAGTATTTTTTTTTTTGTTCTCTTTTTTGATTTTTTGAGACCGGCATTAAAACCAAACAACAACAATCTCTAAAGGTCAATTTCGTTTGCTTCGTTTGCCGTTTGAAATGACTCATTTCCAATCCACATTAAGCTGGCGGCTTTAGTTTGCCATAGTTGTTAAATTTCATTTGTTGTTCTTGTTGTTGTTGTTGTTTCGTATAATTAACGTAGGCGTTTTGTTTGCACTCACCGACAACAACAACAACGACGACGACGACAACGTTGCTCTGGGGACACATTTGTCTCGTGGCAACGCCAGCTCCCTCTCTCTTTCTCTCTGGCACATGTGGCGTATGAGTGATAAACATTTTGTGTATTTTCGCCATTAATCGCTCGTAGAACTAACAACAACCACAACAACGACCTTTGGGGAGGTTTAGCAGTTGCATTTAGCGTTTTGTTGATTTTCTAAAGTGTTTTGTTGGGTCAGGTTCCAATCCAGGTGAGAGTGAGAGAGAATGGAGATGAAACTTGGTGTTTACATTTAACTAATTGTTAATGGTTCTTGTGGCATAAACATTGCAATGGAATTGCAATAGTGAAAACAAGTAGAGAGAGATAGAGACACAGAGAGAGTCAAGTGAGTCACAAGTGATTGCGTTTTGACTTAAAAAAAAATTAAAAGAGAGAGGGCGTCATAATCTTATAAAGTGTACTTGAAGACTGGACTAAGAATAGATTAATCCAAATCAATGAAAACAGAAAATAAAATACCGAACCCCTAAAAGCCGGCATCATTCATAAGCCGCAATATATATGTATTTTGTTTTCCTTTTTTATATTTTTTAAAACTCGTTTTTGATGTGAAACATATTAATTGAAAGGAGTTTATATACCGGGTGAAAAGCCACGGTTGGCCAGGCGATTGCTTAGAAAACAGTGCTGGGAATCAATATTGAAAAACAATTTTGAAAACAGTGTTGAGAAATAGTGTTAGAAAATTGTGTTGAAAAAATTTTGCAAACAGTGTTGGATAACAATGCTTAAAACAGTGTTGAAAAACTATGTTTTTGAAAACAATCAGGCCTGTTCCCGTTTCCGAATTCGATAAAATCATGCGGAATCGGAATTGCTAAATGTTCTCGCTTCCTTAAAACCAGTTGTGATATTCAGCTTCTAATTTCAAATTTTCAATTATCTTCATTTAAATCTTCTGATGGCAAAAAGTTTCATGCGAATTCTATAGTCGATTCTTGAAAATCACTACTCTTTACAATTCCGATCGATCGAATTCGGAAACGAAAACAGGCCTAAATGTTTAAAACAGGGTTGGAAATCAGTTTCGAAATACAGTGTTGAAAAAAAATGTTAAAAAAACAGTTTTGAAATACAGTGTTGAAAAACAATGTTAAAAAACAGTTTTGGGAAACAGTGTTCGATAACAATGCTTAAAACAGTATTGGAAAACTATGTTATTGAAAACAATGTTTAAAACAGGGTTGGAAAACAGTTCAAATTCAGTGTTGGAAAACAATGTTAATAAACTGATTTGAGAAACAGTGTTGGTAAATAGTGTTGCAAAACACCCCAAAGGTCAAGTGGTCTAGAACATACTAGTACAACCAGGGCTGCAAACCCAAAAAGTTTTTGCGGAGATCCGGTCTGCGAGGGTTCGAACCAAAATAAACCATTGGTTAAGGTTCAAAAATTTAAGGTTTCAGGTTTTTGTATTAAGGTTTTGGTTCGTCCCAAGTTTTATCAAATTTAATTTAACGAACACAAAATAGCGCGTCGGTTTGGTTTGGTTCGGTTATGTTAAGAACCGGTTTGCACTCCTGATTATTTCGTATTAGGGTATTTTTTGTAACCGTAAGAATATCGGTTACGAATACGGTTATTAAAAACAAAAATTTTCGGTTACGGTTATTTGACATTATTTTGGAGCGGTTGTGATTCGGTTATACAAGTTTCGAATCGGTTAACGGCAATGAAACGGTTAAAAAAACGGTTAAATTTTTTTCATACCGGGTTTTTTTTGTGACCAAATGTTTTTTCTTAAAAAAAAAAAATGAAACAGAAACAAATTTGATCCTGCATTTTTTTTATCACTTTTTGAAGACAATATCTGGCAAGTGTAATAAACAAATCAGCTCTTTTTTTTAGATTTTTTTTTTAATGTTTAACCCAACATTTTGTAATGTAAGCCCGTTCCCACCTTTACTTGGCCACACCCACGTAATCTTTCTTTTAACTTCAATTACTTAACTTTAATATCCACTTTATAATTTCTGAACGTTTCTTGACTCTACTTCAAGTATTTACCCTAGTTGCTTATTAAATTTTCTTTGTTTTGTAGCAGTTTTCCCACCGCCACCCACAACCCACCCTTTGAACAATTCAATTAAGATGACAAAATTTCTAAAAAGTTTCAACCTTTTCACACAGAATATTTGTGACACCAAAAGATGCAAAAACCTGCACTTCCCTTTTCTAGGGGGTTAAAGTTGAACAAATATAAACTATCAGCTAAGTTGGTCACTGGCCTCTTTTCATCTCTCTCCTCCGCCATACACCCAAGAAAAACCACTTAAAAGAGCCAGCAGCATTTTTGGTTTTGTGCTTGACTTGACTTGCTTTCAACTGGGTTTTCCTTTTTACCCATATGGTGGTTAAGTGAGTGGTGAATAGGCCAGGCCGGGCGAGGGGTACTTTGGGACTTCCTGTCTGACACAGAAGGGGAAGATGTCAAGAAACCGCTTTGCTTTCTTTTTTGTCAGCTTGCAAATTAAATTTAAATACCCGCATAGAGGGAACGAGACGGAGATACTCATATAGGTTTAAGAGGCTACTGTGTAACGTTTTCTTTTTTGTGCACAAAACGTGTTGTCTTTGTCACTTATGTGTATGTGTTGAGTGCTTTTCCAACCCTCGCCCTTCCCCCACCCCGCTCTATTATGGTCGTGTTTGAGTTAAGTGTTACTTCCGCTACACACGCATATATTCTCTTGCAGTTCGTGTCCGACTCGTTCCATTCAGTATTTATGTACCATGTCTGAGAAGAGAATCGCCAAGAATGGAGTATGAACGCAACGCGCAGCAACTTCAAACCTTAATTCAATTTAAATGTCACATTTATGTGTTTAATTGTCAACTCCCCATTTCAGATCGTTTGCCCGATCACGTTCGGCAGATTTATTTGATTTATTTTCCACACACACACACAGACACTTCCTTCCCCCTCCCCCCCACACTCATGTGCAATTTCGAGTTTTGCACGTTGTCACATAAATTATTTTTGCAGAAAATTTCAGTGATTAGTGGTCAGTGCTAATGTGGCAATCTTGTTAAATATCACGCGTCATATATCATGTAATAAATATCCAACCATCCAACGCCCACCCACACACACACACACACACACATGCCTACGGTGAATGAATGGTAGGGGCACATTACATTTGTTCAGTTGAACTATTTTACGTTTAAATGTTTTGCAAAAATAGGGGAAATTATAAGAGGAATGAATGAAATATCGTCTAGCCATTTAATGCCAAATACTTTTGCAGTTTTGGAACTAAGCATTCAAAAGACCTTTGAACTTACCTAGATATCAATTTTGCATTAAGGCCTGATCTCAGATGACATATATGTTGGCAAGGCTCAACCTATATTGTACCTTTTTTATACCAACTAGAGATGGTCACGGTTCGGGATTCCCGCGGGAATCCTGAATATTTCGTGATCCAAACTTTATAAGATTTATTTTCAGAAGGAAATTACAGGGGAATTTTGAAATTATAAATTCATCTTGTAACGTTTCAAATATTTAAAAATATTTCTGGCCAGCCTAAGAATCCATTTCAATTCAGGTTTAACTCTTATGGAAATGAACTCGGAGTTCGTAAAAGGGCTGATTTTTTTTCAGCAATATATATCTTTACAAGCATGAATATAAAGAATAACTTCAGTCAGAATGATATCCGTTCTAAATTCATCCAAAAGCGAGTTTTTCGTTCTCAATAGTATTCCGTTTTTTCCTATACCGAAAACGGTGGTCTTAAGTTAAGAGACCGTCCCGTTCCGCGTTTAAGAACCCTCAAGTCTTGTTGTGGTAATTATTCAAGAACCATTTTAAGAGCGAATTTTCTCAGTTCGTTTTTTTTTTTTTTTAAATTTGGGCTTAAAAATAAGAACATTAAGAAATTTTCGCTGCCTCTTTGAATGCCATTTTTTCCTGAGTTTAATTAAGAAATACCAAACTTGGATATACTAACGTTATTAGATTTGATCTAGAATTGAGCGTGGGAAAGAATCTTAGATTCCGTTCCGTCTTGTTCCCGACCCACGCCTATCCCGTTCCGTACCCAAATTTCAAATTCAATCCCGTCCCGTTCCGTTCCCAAACCCAAATATTCAGTTTAATTCCGTCCGAAATCTCAAAAATTTCGATATCCGTGGGTTTTCCGTCCCAATTTGAATTTTAAGAAAGAAAAAAACAATGATTTTTTCACAATTGTATTAAAAACTCGAAATAATGCACTAATCCCGTGGCAATCCCGACTCTTAATCTTATATTCATTCCCGTACCTACCTACCCTATACTGCAGTTTTTTTTTTTTGAGACCTTTGGGAATCTCGTCTAGCGTCCAACTCGAATCTCAACCAACAGGGTTAAATTAGGTATTTAAAATTTGGTTCGTTAATAGCAAAAACCCAACGAATCCCGATTTAAGGGTATTTCCTACCGGTTTACAGCCTTGATTACACTGGGCCATGTTGGTCCAGTTTATTGGTGGTGATTTTAAATGATTTTCTTGTGCTAAAAATGAATCTGTTTGGCAAAACATTCTGCGCAGGATTTTTGTTTTTTGTTTGTCAATATTTTTTTTTTTTTTAAGGAAAGATATACCATTTTGAATACAATTGCCACAAGTATGCAATGGAAGTCGTTAAGAACTTTTATTATAATTTAATAAAATGTCCTAAGCGACGTTATGTTTTTACCATAGCATACTTTTAGACAGCAAACATTATTTCAGACATTATGTAAATTCTAACACAAGTTTTCAAAATAGTATACATTTGTTAAAAAAAAACGCACAAATATCTGGGATAGAACATTACGATAAAATCAGGGAAAAGGTACTTTTCCTTACCTAGGGTCGTTTTTGGACAGCAGCTTTAGGCTTAATATTTGCAATTTTTTCACAACTATTCTATTTATTTCTAATATTTCGAAATATCCCTACCCCCCAATTTCATTTCCACAAATAGGTTTTCTAATTTAAAAACAAATTCCGGTTCCAACCCCGTTTTATTTCACTAAATTTTGTGGAAGTGAAATTGAGAATTGAGAGGAATACAATCTAAATAGGTTTATTAGTTTTCTAGTAAATTGTTTATGGCTATTTTCAAAAGCTTCATAAAATGTTCATTTATCATTGATTTGCCTAGAATATATACACACTTTCGCTAAAATGATATTATCGCATTTGGATTTTTATTAATATTTGTATTTCTCTTTCTTCTTTTCTTACAGGTAAGCTTTCCTAACTGAAATGAAATTTTGGTAACCTAAAAATGGTTTGAAATGAGTGAGTGAGTGAGTTTTTGATTATATTAATTAAGCTTGGTGTTGTTGAGCAAGTGCGGGGATGCCAACTTGTTCTAAATTGACAGCTACTAAGCTACTTGGAATCAAAAGGTTGGATCGAAATCAAATCTTAGAGAATGCCATGCTGCTTGAGCTAGTGCCAAGTTGTTCTAAACTTTCTAAGGTGCTGAAACCCTTTTAAAATACGGGAAAATATTCTTAAAGCCCTGCCAACTTGTTTGAAAACAGTTTAAAATTCTGCAAAATTGTCTCAATTTGTCTAAAGTTGAGCTAACTCAAGCCCTATGCACATATGTTTTTGTAGAACACTAAGTCAGCGATGGGCAGCCCATAGCCCTTTTGGCTCAGCCAGCCCGATCCGATATTTTTCTAAGCAACGGTTATTTTGACGTCAGTCGACACAGGCAACCTTAAAGTTACGAAAAGAAAAGAAAAACCAAATCCATTTGGCACTTACCTAATCGAAAAATGTTTCAGCTGCTTTGCCTATACTTTGTTGTTAGAAAGAATTATTACTTTTAAAAAGCTTCCATAAGAAACATTTGGCCTTTCCTGTGCTAAAGTTCGTATAATAAATGTTCTCTGATAAATTTTTATCACATAAATGCGCATTCCTAAGATATTTATCATTTTATTTCTGTCCCTTGTTGGTATTTTTATGTTTATTTACACAAAAATCTTTAAATAACATCAAGTACTTCTTTAACCAACAAAATTGTCATATAAAAAGCGTCTTTTCAAAAGAAGGCAAAAATATTTACAAAAAAAAAAAATAAAACCCCATAATCACAATAATAATAAAAGCCACAAATGTTAGGTACGCTTGTGTACACTCGAGAGCTTCTCTGACCCGCACATCTCCCTTTTCTCCCCACATTCACCAATCCATCGACAAACCGCAACATTTTGTAGATACAAACAGAAAAAGTAGCTGTGGCCAGAGAGTCGTCTGCGTTTTGATATTGAAATGTTGTTGTGGTGTATGAGTTTGAGACACGGGTGGGCCGCAGATACTGCTCAATGGCATTTAAAAGTTGTAAGCGGGGAGCAGTTTCAATTTCATACCAGACATTCCGACAGCCACTTGGCTGGCAATTGTTGTCGTCGTCGCACAATAAGATGCAATAATTTTATTAAATTAAATGCGATAACTCAATTGAGTGGGCGTCGCATTTAAAAAAAAAAAAAAAAGTGAAAAGCCACTGACTCACAATTTCCCTATGAAAATCGATATTCGATAAGGCGAATGTGCGTCATCAATTATCTCGTTCTGACTATTTGCACTGATTTGAACTACTCTGATAAATATATATTTTTTATCGCTAAATGGAACACTAAAAACATTTTAGTGCGATTAGTTTGCCATCAAATAAAAAAATGATAAAGGTCATTCCGAACGAACGCCAGACACGCCACGGGTCACCCAACCCCCCCACCTCAAGGGAGAGAAGAGAGTGGAGGGGAAATTGTCTCTGTTGGCATAATAAATTTCGCTATTAATTGAGTGAACAACAAAAGAGTAAATAAGATTTTAATTGAAGTCTGAAGGAAATGGCATATTAATAGAATCGAATGATGAAACAGAATTTGTTGCCCGCGCCCGCCTTGTGGAAGGAGTCAAAAGGTCAGACAGAGAGAAATTAATTCACAGGTAATTTGATGCAGAACATTTTCTAAACTCTTTGATTGGCATCTGGGCAAATGTAAACTGACATTTTGATTGAAGATGAAATTAGGAGGGGGAGGCTAGGAAAAAGAGAGTCCACGAGTAAGTGACCAAATTAGTTAGTCATGTCAATCAGGGAGGTAATTTAATTGGAAATGTTTCGTGTAAATTATTTTTGTCTGCGTTAAGTCAAAAAGGATGAGTATTAGGGCATAGAAGCACGTTTTAAACCAATTTCGGTTTTACAAACAGAAAATAGAAGAATAAGTGTATTCTAACCCAATTATGCAAAATTGAAATTGATAAATCCTTAATGGGCGAGTTAAACCAATTGAAGCACTTGCCAGATGTGTTTTTAATGCTCTAAAACAGAGTTAGCCACAGAAGCCAATTGCTTGAAGCCAATTGAAGTCATGCCTCACTGAAGGTCGGAGAGTCTAGTTGCAGTCAGCGCTTCAAGGCAAGCAGTTCGATGTCAAATTGCTATCGAGCAAAACTACTAAAAAAACCTATAAAAATGTTGCACCAGTGGAAAATCAAAATCCAAGTTAACAAAATAAAACTCGCATTCACTGAAATAGACTCAATGTACTTCCCTCTATTTCAACGCAATATTTATAGTGTTCTTCCTCAAGCGAGAACTTTGCTGCACTAAAATGACAATATCTCCTAAACTATTTCGAAATTGAAAACGGTTTGAAGGGGATAAAAGGGAAATGTCCGAACTATAATAATAATGCAAAACAAAAAAATCGAAAAAAATTATTTTTTTTCATAGGTAGATGTCCCATTTATAAGGATGTTTTGAGTGCTTCCTCTGCTGCACTAAAATGACAATATCTCCTAAACTATTACGAATTTTTGAAAACGGGTTGAAGGGAATGAAAGGGGAATGTCCAAGCTATAATAATAATGCAAAACAAAAAAATCGAAGAAAATTATTTTTTTCATAGGTAGATGTCGCTTTCTTAAGGATGTATTGAGTGCTTCCTCAAGCGAGAATTTTGCTGCACTAAAATGGCAATATCTCCTAAACTATTTCGAATATTTGAAAACGGTTTGAAGGGGATTAAAGGGGAATGTCCAAGCTATAATAATAATGCAAAACAAAAAAATCGAAAAAAATTTTTTTTTTCATAGTTAGATGTCCTTTTCTTAAGGATGTATTGAGACCAGCGGTGGGCAAACCCCTGCTTTCAACTGTTTCCCATTGTTGCCCAACCAATTGCATCGCTTAAAAATGAATTTCGATATCGCCAGCAAGCACAAGCAGACGAAATCAAAAACAAGACTCGAGCCTCGTTGTTGTTGTTTTTAACTGTTGTTGTTGTTGTACTGCTCCCAAACTCAAATTTTGTGCCGCTGCACCGCTGCATTAGACAAAAATATGAGCTTAGATTTCTAGAAGTCAGTCCTTTTTTCACAGTGTAAAGCAACTCATTTTCAGTCCTCTCTTCTACGCGAACCCTTTCTAAACAACACCAGAAAGAGAGAAGCACTATTTCAAGGTCTTCTGGCTATTATCAGCAGCAGACTCTGACTTGAGGTTTGCAATCGCCTTTAGATAACTGCAGTTTAGAAAATAATTGAATAACCGCATGGAGCTAAGTCTTGCTAATGCGAGGAAGTGTTTGATATTGAAATTAGAATTTTTAGTCAAAAACATACAGATTTTAAGGGACGGTACAAATGCGATTTATTAAACATCATTTTCTTGTATCTGAATGAAAATTTTGTTTTACTTTTGATGGATTTGTCGTAGGGGATCAGTTGAACATCTTGTATAACCTCTCGACCGACCTGGAACCGCTTTAACCAATGATTGGCCGAAAAATTCGTTGAAAACAAAGGCTATTAAAGCAGCTCCGCGACATGAAACGAAAGTACAACTCAATACTGGCAAAAAAGAGAGCGCACAAATTCCAAATTGGTGAACTTGCCATTTGCACTCGTGTCTTTTCAGCCATGTATGCACGAGAAGTATATAAATGTCCAATATGTTAAATTTTTTAAATTTCTTATAAAAAATTCAGTTATCTAGATTTAACAATTTTGTAGTACAAAATTTGTACCGCAGCTATTTTTGTAATATATTGTTCGGTGTGACCGTTTGTGTGTATACAGAAAATAACTAAAATGCATTGCAGTGTTCATTGGTACAAAATCCATCTAGATGTTTTTCGTGTGCAAATTCAGTAAATCCACCTGGATTTGAAAAACATGAGAAAACGGTCCTTAGAAGTACTTCTGATATTTTATGGAATACAGGTTCTCCAAAAACTCAAAATATCGGTTCCATTTCTGGTTCTGAGTTTCAATTGGTTCTTTTCGATATACGCTAAAGGTGCGCGCGTGAGCGATTTTTCCTTCACGTAACGCACGATTCACGATATAAAAATATCTTGACGCACGATTCACGCACACAATTTTTAGAGCGTTATGCGTCACGCACGATTCATGGACAATTAAAGGAGGGGCTACGAATGATCACGCACGATCAACACCCCCTGAATATTTGCGTGGAGAGACCTTAGTTCTTTTCGCCTTTTGTATGGAGCAGCTGCGAGCCGCGGACTCACGAAATCAAAAGCAAATCAGTTTTAGGAGTAATACTATGAATCAAATATAATTGAAAAACATTTCGTGAATACTGTATCACTTATATTCACGACGATTAAATCACGCACGGATCACAAATACACACGCACGAAAGTCTGTGTTTTATCACGATTACATCGTGACATGTCGTGACACGTTAAAGTTCACGTCACGCGAGCACCTCTAGTATATGCTTACGGTTTTGGTTCTGGATTAATAAAAGAACAACAACAAGGTACATTTCCTTTTCACCAAAAGTTGTCAGGTTTTCTGTACAACTAGGTAGTTCCGGTTCTACAGTTTTTATTTAAGTAAGATTTAAAAAAGTCTGAAGCAGGGATTGAACAGCTGATTGTTGTTGACAAAATTTTTTTTTCCATACTCAACATGATAGCAAACATGTCAACAACAATCAGCTGTCAAAACAGAACTAAGCGCTGCATCGCGCTAATTTACCTGCCTAAATATAAACGGAGCACCAGGCACCCTAATCTTTTTTGCGATAGCAGCGCATTCTAGCGGTCAAGAAGGTTACTCTTCAACCCACCTAGTAGTTGTTCAAATAGGTAAATCATAAAATCTTTAACAGTTCATATATCGGTCAAATGCCTCAATTTAATCTTCCACAAAAAGATGTTTACTGCCCACCAACAAACAATTTCGAAGAAAAACTCATATATTTCGTTTTAAAATAAAAGTGATTAGATATGCGCTAATAAAACCAATCAAAACATAAAGAAACTTGTTATCAGGGGACCCCTGTCAAACAAGTTCAATATCAAGCAAATTCAAGGTTAAATTTTAATAAACTTTCTCGTGGTAAATGATGATTTAAAGAGAAATTATGGACATTGCATTAAAGAAAATAAATGATGTAGGATTAACTTCAACCACCCCTAAAAAAAAAAAAGAAATAAAGAAAACAAAATTCCACCTGAAGCCAAAAGGCATGTCAAATATTTGCTCTCCTGCTCCTTGGCACATGACTTGCGTCAATTATGCGTTTTGCCGAAGGATATGTAGGAGGAGGAAAGCTTCTTCCTGCCGGTGACTGTTATCTGACTGTTAACATGTTTCTTGGCAGAGTTTATCCTATCAGTTTCGTGCCAGCTACCCGCACACACATGCATTTAATTTATATAAGTCACGTGAGCAGAATTTTTGATGTATTTTTTTTTTTTTTGTGATTTTTTGATGACTCTAAATCTTCAATCGTAAGCAGACACGCACCCAAAAATAATGCTTGAGCTTTTTAGCCTTTAACCCATTTCGACAGTACTTAGAGCAATAATAACTGTCACTAATCATGATTAAGTGGATTTATGTGGAAGTTGGTGGGCCAACAAAAACCAAAAATTGCAATGTATATTTCGTCTACGCCTTTTGATTTATTAGTGGAAACAGCAGAAGCAGCAGCAGCAGACGACGCACTAGCTCCCCAGAGATGATGACGATGTCGACGACGACGACGACTTTGCTTAAATGAATTATATGGCGCTTATGTAGGCAGGCAACATCATAAATCATAAACAAGTCCATTTGGTGTTTTGGATTTATATTATATTTTTTTTTTTTCAAAATGTTTTGGCACGTGACCTGAAACTTGACCGACAAAAAAAAACATTTAACTTTTCTCTAGGGATTTTTGTATAAAATGCTGTAAAAAAGGGTATTAAGAAGTTGTGCAAATGTATGAAGTAGGCTAAAGAATCGGATAAACAACACGGAAGAAATAAATTTTCCTTGATTTTTCTCCTCAACTTTCGCGGTATTATTGGTTCTCAATAAAATCGGACAAAAAACACGAAAGAAATAAATTTTTCTTGATTTTTATACCCTTGCAGAGGGTATATTAAAATTGTCACGATGTTTGTAACGCAGTGAAGGAAGCATTTCCGACCACATAAAGTATATATATTCTTGATCAGCATGACGAGCTGAGTTCATTTCCGTTGTCCTTGTCCGTCCGTCCGTCTGTCCGTCTGTTTCTATGCTATCTCCTCCCTCAGTTTTAAAGCTATCTTGACCAAACTTTGCAAAAAGTCTTTAAATACAAATACGCTGCACATTGGTCGGAATCGGCCGGATCGGATGACTATATCATAAAGCTGCAATAGGAACGATCGGTCCAAAAACTAGTTCTATTGAGAAAAACTTTTTTGTTTTCCATCGTAGCGTCACCAATCGTGGATATATAAGTTTTATATGTTCCACACAATTCTGGAAAAATTTAAAAACGGATGACTATGATATGCTGCCAATAAACGGTCGGTCCAAAAACTAGTTCTAGTGGGAAAAACTTTTTTGATTTCCATCGTAGCTTCACCAATCGTGGTATATATTAATTTTTTATGATTCCACACAATTCTGAAAAAATTTATCAAAATCGGATGGCTATAGCATATAGCTGCCATATAAACGGTCGGTCCAAAAACTAGTTCTAGTGAGAAAAACTTTTTTGTTTTCCATCGTAGCATCACCAATCTTGGTATATATTAGTTTCATATACTTCCACACAATTCTGGAAAAATTTATCGAAATCGGATGACTATAGCATATAGCTGCCATAGGAACGATCGGTCTAAAAACTAATTCTAGTGAGAAAAACTTTTTTTTATTAATGGTAGCGCCTTTTGAAAACTGCAAGGGTAAAAATTTATCAAAATCGGATCACTATAGCATATAGCTGCCATATAAACGGTCGGTCAAAAAACTAGTTCTAGGAATTTTTTAGTTATTCTCCTTTAAAACTGAAAATTATATTTGACATTTTATTAACAATTTAGCAAAAAGTTTTCTTCTGTAATTAAAAATTTTTGCCTTGAAATGTTAAGTCTCATGTTAGTAAATGAAAACACCTCAAATCAAGTGTACGCTCCTCTTAATAGTTTTTTTTTTTTTTGTTAATAAACATTTCTGCTCATTATTTATTAAATTTATTTTTAGCTTCAATTGTCCATGAAATACAAATTATGAGCATACATAAATTTTTTACAGCAATTAAATTTTCATAATGCAATTTTTTAATTTATATTTTCATTTCCATTTTCGTTGTTGTTGTTGTTGTATTTTTGTGTTGTGTATCTGTGTTGTTTCCACATTGTTGATTCAACATTGGCACTTCATATTAAAATGTTTTTATTTTATTTCTGCAAAATTTGCAAGTTTATTTGATGACACATAAATTTATTTAGTTTTTGCTTCTTGTTGTTGGTATTTCAAAACAAATTTGTCTCTTGTGTGTGTGTGCGCTGCCATTATTTAAATAATAAATATAAATAAAATTGTTTCGAAAAGCCTTTTGGCTATATATGTAAGGTTAATTTGCATAATTTATGAGGGCAAAAAATAAAACGAAAAACCTAAAAACAAATTGTGCAAATCACAGGGATCTCTGAACCATCATCATCGCAGTCTGATTTTGTTCGTTCAGGTTCTCTCTGTTTAATCAACAAAAAAGGTTTGCCCTGTCTGTCCCCCCCCACTATTTTGTTTGCTTTACGTGATATCAAAAATTGTTGAGGGGTTTTTTTTGTTCGGTTTCGTGTTTGGTGTGTGGGGGGGAAGAACTTAAATTTCAGGCACGTACTTTGGTTCAGAAAAACTACAGATAAAATATGTTGAAATATTTTCAGAGATAACACAGATGGAATAAAGGTGAAACGTAGCGAATCAAAGTGGTTTAGCGATTTTAGACAGCTGTGAGTATCTGTCTGTGTCCTGAGTTTAAAGAGATTTCTTTTAAGACTTCTAAGGGATTAATAAGCCGAAATAACAAATACAGAAAATTTTCTTTTTTGTCATAAGTATTTGGACAAGATTGATTTAAACAAATGCTAAATGAATTATTGATTCTGGACAAGTTTCACACGCTGAACTCAAATCTGGTTTTATAAAATCCATATCTCTAAATGGATAACCTTTAAATTGGTCCCAAAAATGCAGAAAATGTCGGTTACAAATCATTGAAAAAACCTATTTTATTGTGGTGAAACATTGTCAAACAATCCTTCATAATTATCAATCTTCTTCAATTCTTAGTTAAATGGACACATTTTTACCTCTCGAATTTAAAAATTCTTCAATTTTGCTGAACCTCAAAAAAACAAAAAATAAAAAGGTGCGATGACGATGCCTTTTGCCAACTATTGTAATCAAATTTTTAAAAATATTTTGTATATAAAGCATCTTTAATTTCGGTAAGGAAGATCTTTAGGGTTGAAATAAAGCATAACGCTCACACGGTCACAGATTACACTCCAAGCAATCGCCGGGCCAATCGTGGCATTTAAAAGCATGTTTTAGAACACTTGACCTAAGGGGAGATTTCCAACACGATTTTCAACACGATTTTTCAACACTATTTTAGAAAACTATTTTAGAAAACTGTTGTCCAACACTGATTTCCAACACTATTTTCCAACACTGTTTTCCAACACTGTTTTCCAACACTGTTTTCCAACACTGTTTTCCAACACTGTTTTCCAACACTGTTTTCCAACACTGTTTTCCAACACTGTTTTCCAACACTGTTTTTCAACACTGTTTTCCAACACTGTTTTTCAACACAGTTTTCCAACACTGTTTTTCAACACAGTTTTCCAACTCTGTTCTCCAAGCAATTGCCTGGGGCCAGCCGTGGCATTTTTCACCAACTCTTTTAAATTAACATGTTTCCCATGAAATCCAAATGATAAAAAGATAGAGTAAAAAGGGTATACAAAGTTCGTGCAAATGTATGTAACAGACAGAAGGAAGCATCTCCGACCCCATAAAGTATATATATTCTTGATCAGCATCAATAGCTGAGTCGATATAGATAGTCGTCCGTCCGTCCGTCTGTATGAACGCCTAGATCTCAGGGACTTTAAAAGCTAGAGCTTCCATTTTTTCAGTGTAGACGTCTATCTTCTGCACGCAGATCAATTTTGTTTTAAATGTTTGCCACGCCCCCTCCCGCCACCGCAATTTGAAAAAACCTCATATCTCCCACAATTTTGAAAATAGATTGTTCGAACCTTCTAGACATGTATTATAATCATACATCATTTCCCGATCAGATAAGCTATAGTAGAGTTGCCACCCCCGCAATTTGGAAAAAAAACCACAATTTGGGCATGTTGTGATCTAATAAAATATTCTGAAATAAACCTTACCCTGAGTAACAACGGGTATATCGAAGTCGAGCAGGGCCGACTTCAACTTACGCTCTCGTTGAATTTGAATTTTGGATTCGGCATATTCATTCATAAGAATGATGGGGTCTTGCCAATGAGGGTCTCAACGTAGATGTCCAATGTGTAATTTGTTCAGCAATGTAGGATTCTTTGTATGATTTCAGAGAAAGACTCAGATTGCCCTTACACATTCAATAAATCTTGTAAGGAAGACGTCTTCTTACAATAACGTCTCTTCTCCTTCGTCTTCTCTACAAGCGTCTAGCAAGTTTATTAGTAAAGTGTCTGGTGAAAAACTGTCAGGTGTATACCCAAGCAATTGAGCATAAACACATTCATTCTATTGAACTCTTTTGAACAAAGAAATGTTAATTTTAATATGGTGAACAATCTGGATACGTGAACAGGCCTTGCTTAAATTAGTTTTCTATATCCTGGCATGACTGTATTTTTATTTGAGACACGAAGGAGGCGTAGCAAATCTTCGATTCGATATTAATACCACTTAAAGCATACAAGTTATTATAGCTTAAGCAGCCCAAAGTTACGAGCCGAGCTTTACTGCACTTTAAGGGCCAAGCCGAGCTTCTCTGCACTCTCCTGGATTGTGTACTTTTTACTTTAAAACAGAGTTTGTTATCCATAGCTGCTGTCAGCCGAACACATGCGGCAATTCACACAGACACAAGCCGAATTCATGCCGAGCTTTTCGCCAAGAGAGTAAAAAAAAATCCGCAAAACCAATCAGTGGCTGCCTAGCCTTTAACGAAATAGGTCAGAGCCGCTTTGCGTCGCATGATATTCGCACACTTTTTGCCTTGCTCTTCTTGAAACAAAAAAAAAAACATAAGAACCTTCATTCAATTCCATTGACTGTCTCATAACATGTGCTTCAAATTGTTGGATTTTACACTTACCTAACTCTTCACTCATCTAATTATCATCTGGTATCTAATTAGTTATTTCCCAGAACTCTATTATCTAACTTTTGCCTGTCATTCATTGACAATATCTTTCATCTAACTGACGACAACACATTCCCCTAAATCACAGCCCACTAAAATAGCGTGATGTCTAACCAAGCGTTTGCAACCTTTTGCCTTGCTATTTTGATGTCATTACATAGTTGATTTTATTTTTATGCTTGTAAATGCAATAAATAAGTAAACAAATTAAATGCGCATAAATAAAGCAGTCAAAAAGGGAAAAGGTTAACACATAAACTTTTTTTTTTTTTTGCTCAAAGCGAGAAATGAAGCTAAAAGCTAAGAAAAAACGCATGAAATTTTTTGCAAATGACGCAATTTTGCAGATAGCGCAAAAAAAAAAAAAAAAGAAAAAAACGAAACGAAAAAGAATTAAATATATAAAAAAAAGCCAGCCAAGTTGTCGTTTGCCCATTTTGGCATGACACACATAAAGAATGCGAGTTATATGTGAGTTGTGTCTCTGTGTGAGTTGTAAGTTTATGCCATTGCCTGTGCGCATAAAATTATTAGAACGATATAATTTCATTATCAGACGAGGCAGCAGCAAAGCAAACGACAGCGACGGCGAAAAGTTCATTGGCATACGGGACGTATGAGTGTTGAGTGTGTTGCCTCAAGTATTTACAGAGAAATACATGAATGGCATGGGCGTAGTTAGGGGGTGACTTTTTGTATGAAATTTGCAAATTAATTATTAAATTATGTGAGATTGCTCTCCAGAGCCACATTTCCACTTGAATTTATTATTTAATTATATTTGGTCTTAGAGAGAATGTGACTAAAGCATCTTCTCTGCCTCCCTCCCTTCCTATACAACCTTCTACTTATGATTTGTTATGTGCTTTGTGCTAGTTGAAGCGTTTCTTCTTGTCTGTGTTTATTATCAAATATTTTATCAGCATTTCATGCACCACAAACACATGAACAACAGGACAGATGGTTAGAGACAGACCGAGTAACTTTGTTTACTCTTTACATTTACTTGAAATTTCCTAAGCAACATGCTGGGAAAATTGTCAAAAATGCTAAGATTCCTGCTGAGCTTCTCTGACAGGTTGAGACAGACTTTTCCCCCCTCTTTTGCTCTCATGTGGAGTGCCAATCAACTGCAACTTCTTCCCTTGAGACTGTTGTGTGTGTGTGTGTGTGTGCACTTGAGTGTTAAAAGATTACCATTGAAATTCAAAATCTATTCAATTTACTCAATCGATTAAGAATTTAATACACACATATTTTTATTTAAAATTGAATTGAATTTAACGCAAAAACAAATCTACCACAAACAACAAGTTAATTTAATTTAAAACTGTGAGATATATTTATATATTTTTAAATAAATGTGTGTGTGTGGTATTTGCTTATCAATGCTTTTGTGTGGCCACATCCGCAGAAAACATTATTTAAATGAAAAAATAACACTATGAAAAGAATATCAAATATGTTGTTGTAAAATAAATACAATTTTTTTACAACAATCAATTGAAGGAGAAAAATATCAAATTGAATTATTGACCCATGAAAGACCCTTCAGCGGGGAAAAACAAAGAAGTGTATAATAAATATTATAAATTGTATGCAAAATAAAAAAATAATGGTATCACATTTATTATTATCAAATTCGACAGATGTTGTTGGGTCAAAAGAAAACAGATTCAACCTTCGTAAAACACATATATTTATATTCGTATAAAAACACACAAAATCATGGAAAAGGTTTCAGTTATTTTAAACTAGAAAGAAACGAAAAAGGAAGACTAGAAACTAGATTTGCATTTATTTGTCCTTTAAAGAGAGCTGTTCGCCCAAGGTAACTGCCAGTTAATACAGCAATCTCTATATACGTGGGTTGCTATTTATATTTCTGATCAAACTTTGGGGGTCAAACATTTTAGTTAAATTTTTTTCAAAATATGTTTTTATTCTCCTTGATTGATCAAAAACAATTGCCCTCGTTTAAACCAATTTTCGAAGCTCTTAGTCCATTTCAATGGAGACAACTTCGAAACATGCATTTTGAATGCATCAACCGCTTCTTCTGTTGTCACAAATCGTTGATCATGTAGTTTGTTCTTGATGTTAGAAAACTGAAAGAAGTAATTGAGTGCAAAATAAGAACTGTACGGCGGTTGGGCGATCAATTTGATTGATCCTTTTGTCACTGACCCTGTATGAGAGCTCACATTCTCTTGGTAAAGGATGATTCATCTCTTTTTGTTAATTCCCAAATATCACCATACCCTAGTGGCAAACAAATAGTTGTATACCATTCAAAATTTTACTGTTTGACCTTGCTCTAATGCCCCTGTAGACACATTGCTTTGATGTGCTTCGCGAGCGAAGCAACTTAAGTGGGATTTGGTTCATCTTAGAACACTGAAACAGTCGATTGTTGTTTAGTTTCCTACTCGTATGCATAAATTCATCATTCATCATCTGTCTACATGTTATATATACAGCATAACAATTTTCCTTCACCAATCGACACGAACCTCTTTTTGGCCTATTTTTAAACTCAAACTGTCATTTTTGTCACGAGTTGATCATGCTTTATCTTATTGATGCTCGTCATACCAATGCCCAAAGATGTCTAAATTTTAAGGTATGTGACATGACAACCTTGCTTAATCTTTTCGCGCACAGCATCGATATTTTGTGGCAGAATAACTAATTTTGGAAATTCATTGTACCAGTTTTTTACTGTGCTAAAGGGTAGATCGCCGTATAATCATTTAAGTTTAACGATGCATTCTTGTCTACCTCATCCACAAAAAAATATATTAAAAAAAAAAAAATCGCACGAAAATGTTCACGGTTTACAATTTATATTTTTTTTTTGAGATGAATTTTTGTAAATCAACGTAAACAATAAACAGTGTGACCATACAACTACAAGTATTATGTATGCTTATCGCAGAAAATATTAAACTTTTTAATGCCAATGAAAATTGGGCACTAATAATGCTAAAAGTGACCTAGGACCCAGACAAATAAATAGCATCCCACTTATAAATTATACGTATTCTTAAATGAGATAATTAAATAATAAGAACATTGGAGGAGCAAAGGTGAAGTGTGAGAAAAAACAAGACGGATTTAATGAATGAAACAAAATTTAAAGAAGTGGAAAGAGAAATTATTTGGAAGGTGCATACTACAGTGCATAACTATGGCCGCACCTAATTTGTTCGGTGTACGAGTACTCAGAGAGGGGAGAGCAACAATTGGTGAATGCAGATAAAAAGAGAATCAAAAATAATATAAGCACTTAAACAAAACAATAACACTATAAATGTAAAATTTAACGTTAAGATTTAATTATCATTTTATGCTTGGTGCACAACTATGGCCGCACTTCAAGGACGACATACAAACGGTAGACAAATGGTTCGGAAATAATTTTTTTTATTAAGACGAGCAATACGAAATTAACCGTCCCGGTTAGGACTTAGCGGAGGTACGGACGATCATTAGATGGTTGTAAAAACGCAAAAAGTCCTATCTGGCCAGCCTTAGGCTACTTTCATCAACCTGATTAAGATTTGGTGGAGTTAGATGGGAAGAATATTTCTGATCGGACTACCCGAATTTTACTTTGGAGTTCTTTGAGTTATATCGATATGACCTTCCTTTTAAATTTTTTCAGGTGGATCCTTATAGCAACTTCAAAAAAAAAGCACGAACCGCTGGTTCTGCTTGTTGGCGAAGATTTCGCTAATTTTCATTAAATGTTCATATTGTGCTTAGCATCGGAAAGAATAACCAAAACAAAATGCATTATATTTTTCGAACAAGTTCTACATCGGATTCATGTCAGAAAAACATGCGGGCCATTCCAAAACATTCACATTGTTGGCTCACCTGCATTGATGTGTTATCTTGCTGAAAAATGCATACAAAATGCAAAAGATTAGTTTTCAGAATCGCCGTGTACTTAGTAGAGTTCATGTGAGTGCTTGAAAACGTCAGCTCCAAGCATCCAGAATCGCTGAAAGCACCCCAAACCATCAAATGACCTCCTTCAGGGGATCTTTCCTCAAGTCCAAATTTTTTTCATCCGAAAAAATTACCTAGAAAAATCGAATTTAATATTTACATTGCTTTAAAATTAAATAATACCGTTTTCCAATTAGTGGACATATTTTTTCGGGCAAACTCAACCCGGCTGGCTTTATGGCAATCCAGCAGCCTTGACACCACCTTTAATTTTTGGAACACGATGTGTTTTAACTTCCAAGTTCCACTTGGCATATTATTTAATTCCACAAAAAATTGTATACTTTTTGATTCTCTTTATATCTGCATTCACCAATTGTTACTCTCCCCTCTCTAAGTACTCGCACACTGGAAAAATTGGAAAAAGAAGAGAAAAAAAAAATAGAAAAGAAGAAGAACTTAAAAAAGGGGAAATAATAAAAGAGGAAGAAAAGAAAAAAAAAAATTAGGAATCAAAAAAAAAATTAAGCAGAAAACCAAAAGAAAGAGAATTGAAGAAGGATAGAAAAATGAAAGCTCTTAAAGCAGATGTGGAACACAAAAAGAATTTAAAGAATAAAAAAAAGAAAGTTACTTGACCAGAAAAAAGACAAAGAAACGAAGAACGAAATGAATTTAAAACAAAAAACAGAAGTAACAAGGAAAATTGAAGCAAAGTAGCCTAGAATTCGCCATCGATATATGCGAAATGAAGAAGACATAATATATATAATTATTATAAAATAAAAGAAAAACAATTCTTTAATTTAATTAATTTAATACAAAATTTTTCAAATATACCAACTTTACCTTTAAATTCTCAAACACTTTGTGATAAAAGCCAATTTCTACCACAGGTCATAACTTTGGGTATGCAAATCTGACCACTTTTGCCCTCTGGAAGCTATGTAAATGGATTTGTGGCTTACCAAAAAAAACAAACAAAAAGTTTTCCACTAAAAAGTAAAATTTCGTTGAAACAATCGAAAATGCCAGCAAACAGAGAGAGGCGCAAATAGTAGAAGTAAAACCTGCTTCTGGTTTGTGTTTTTTTTGCAGCTTAACATTTCTTTTGTACCATTTTGCTGGCAAATGTTCAACAAAAAATCTAAATATGTGTGTGTGTGTGTGTGTGTGAGCTTTTGTTTGTTGCATACAAATTTTTATAGATTTTCAACGCCTGCCAAAATATCCTAGAGCCTTATATGCATAGTACGATGGCATTTTAAGTGAAAAACGTCAACATGCCTCAGCATCTGTGTGTGTGTGTGAGGATGTCCTTACCTAGCTATTGTGTGTGTGCCAGTATTCAATAACTTCGAATGGCAAACGCTATTCGAGTAGGAATTTCAATAAAAATACTTTTGCTCTTTTTTTCTCTCTCTCTCATTCTCATGCTGTCGCTGAATATTATGGCACATACTTTAATATACATTTTTTTTGCATTTTCTTTACCATTTTTTGCAGTACGGCCAGCGTGTCCCTACCGCCGCCTCACCGAGCAACACCAACTCGAGCAGCTCATCGAACACCGGATCACAGAGCGGCACATTGAGCACCAGTTTGAGTAACACAACACAAACCAACACAAACATGGGTCCCAACGGCACCGTACAGAATCAAAATCAACAGGGCGGCGAGCAATTGTCCAAGACAAATCTCTATATACGCGGACTGCAGCAAGGCACAACCGACAAGGATCTAGTTAATATGTGTGCACAGTGAGTAGAGACATGTTGTTATGGCATAATATAAATAATAATACATACATACATAATAAGAATCATAATGCATCTTGCGGTTTCGCTGTGTTGCACATAACATTAATGCAATTCCATTATGTTAATTAATTTCAATTGCCGTTCAGCCAGGCAGAAGAGACAAAACCCCTTTGGCGAGAGATGAAATAGTATGAGGTTTCCTTTTAAGTGATTTTTAATTGCCGCAGATGGAAGAGCAAAAGGAAAAATACAATTTCAATAAACAAGGGACAATTCAAGAATTTGATATCCGTGCAATGCAAAAGTCATAGTAAAATATAGAAGAACATTGAAGAAGCTTCTCAACGAGAATGATGTTTATCGACTATTAATTTCATTGTAGTTTTCTCAGAACGTTTTAATATACCAGCAATGAATTTAACTAGTAAATTTAACAAGCTGTTGTCGTAGATACCGGCTTTTTAGTTAGCCAGTTAGTTTAGTAAAAGGGGCTAATCACGTGGCTAGTGAAAGGAGGCTAGTGATTTCGCTAGTTAAAGGAATTTTGAGTAATGGGAAAGTCTAGTTGTCTAGAATATGCCTACTTGAATTCAAGCTGTTTCTTGGTAGTTCTACCAAATACGTTGTCGCAATAGCTAGCGAAAGAACTGACCACTGGTGGTTACAAAAACCGCTAAATTCTATCTCCGGCCAGTCACAATATTTGTAATGTGCTGATCCATGCGATTTGGGGCATAGTCTGGGATTTAACAATATTTTCAAAGTGCAATAAAAAAAGGTACAGATTCTGTACTACAGAGCATCGATGCAGAATGAAAGTGAAGCAATTTTCTAAAATTTTAGGGCTTTGACAAATATCACTACGGAAAATTAGACGCTTGACGGCTCTTCTTCCAAAGTGTGCTCCAAAAGAGTAGTTTGTTGTTGTCGGTTTTTAATGTACTTGCCGTCAGTTTAATACTAATTTCTTAACTAGAAAAACATTAAAAACTCCGGGACCCGAAAAATATTGGGATTGTGTAATAATGTCGTCCTGATTCCGACACCCGTCTATCTATTTCCGTTCCGATCCTGACCCATATTTTATTCGATCCGATTCCGCTGTTTTTTTTTTCCTTATTTAATTTAAGTACTCAGACCAGCTAAATTCCGCTAAATAAATTTCCAGTGTGACCCTTCAGCAGCAAAATACCAACGTTCAGCAACAAAATACCTCCAAATCGCGAACGGTCACACTGCTCGTCCAGCCGTTTAAATTTTAGTTATTAATGCATTTTAGTTCATATGCATTGGGTTCTAGTAATTCCAAAAGGAACCATACTGCTCTTCTGCGTGACTTCAGACATGCATTTTTTTTTACCCGAAATCCCGAAAATAAATGACACCTGATTATGTCTCTATGATGCAGAAAATGTTAAAAATTTTAACTAAACTTTTTCTAAGTGTGAAAGGGTATATATTACTTTGTCCAATCAGGTTCCTGAAACCTGACGGCGTCAATTAATTTATCAATAAGGCCCAATTATCTCAAATTAAAGTAGATAAATATACCCAGCCTCTTCGACTTCCTCCGTGTCTCCCCTGGTTCGAATGTACGAATGTATGAGGACTCGTATCTTAATTGTTTACCTGATTTTTAGGCAAGTTAATAATTATGCAAGTTTAATGGAATTTGACCCACATTTTGTTACTTACAATAAATTAACGTCTAATCTAAGATTATATTCAACATTTTGTACATTTAATAATATGTATTCTAATCCTGAATCTGAAACCCATTGATTTTAGTGAAAGTGTTCTTCACTATATACAAGAGCAAACTATTTTTGAACAAATATTTAGTGGACTATTGATTTTGTGTCCACACCCCTCCTGCCTCCGCCCACCTTATTGTACGGTTATGCTTGTGTGGACCAAAATCCTTCATCGTGCTAATGAGCACAGGGTTTTAGTCTTCGTCCCTTAACGCTTCGATGAGTTTCTCCAAAAAGCCAACCCTCAAAAAAGTAACCCCTAAAAATAACGGCTGACCAACCCTCCCCCCCTCAAACCACAACCTCATTTTCGTTCTTCTCCTTGCCTTAGGCAAGTTTGTGCAAACTAAACACAAAATTCCACTAATTACTGGGCCCAGGCTTCATCAATGGTCGAGTATATTACGCATACGCCATGTTGGCCACTTCATTATGAGCGAGAAAACAAATGCTCATTTCTCGCATAAAAAAATAAGTTATTAGTAGTTCCGCACTCCATGAACATAAAAAAAAATAAATAACATCCAATAGAAATGGAAATGAAAATGGGGGGAAAAATGTCAAGCAATTAAAGTGAAGGTTAATTTGTTTATGCTGCCCCGCGCGTCCTGTGGGCAATCAAAATAAGCGGCTTATTAGTGGACGGTTGAAGCGGCTTTAATGTTATTATAACTATTTGATGTTGTTGCTATGAAGATATCGATTTAATTTCACCCCAGGACATGAACTAAGTCAATTATTGTCGAGCATAAATGGGCAATTTGTGTATGTACAAAATTCATTGCCTACTTTACAGGGCAACAACAAAAAAAAATTGCATTTTAATGACACTTTAATTACTTGACTTGCGCACACATAATCTGATTAATTCAATTTGTTTTCTCCACCGCTCACCCTCTTCCCTCTCTCTCTTGTCTTGTCTTTTGCAGATATGGAACCATTATATCAACCAAGGCTATTTTAGACAAAACAACAAACAAATGTAAAGGTATTTTTTTCTTCACCATTCTCATCATTATTTTATTTATGTGTGTTTTTCGTATCTGTATTAATTAGTATGTGTTTATGTAAAGTATAAAAAAAAAAGAAAAAAAAAAGAAAATACAAAACAAATCAAAAATTAAATAATTATTTAATTTCATTGATTTGGTTCAGTTTTTTAAAATTTTTTTTTATTTTTACAGGCTCAGTACTCAGTTGATCAGTCAGCAAAAAATAAAATTTATTTGTACAAAAAATGAGTTTAAAAATGACAATTAATTATTTTTTTTTAGCTAACAAAAGAAGTTTTAGTAGAAAATAAATGAAAATTCATGTTACGGACGGTTTCCTGTTGCTCATAGTTTTTGAGACTTGACTGTAGACATGTAGGAACAAATATCTAGTAATACCTGTTGGATAAGCAAAACTTATTTGGCTAAAAAAAAACAGCTTGAGTCCAACTCAATAACCATAAATTCTTTTAAAAGTAAAAATCATTCATAAATATTGAAAGAAAAGGAAACAAAAATTCCAGATTAAGACAGTGTGACCTTTTTTTCTTTCAAAAAAAATTTTAAAACTAAATTTTGTTTCTTCACTGAGTACTGAGCAAATTTCTTCTTTTTTTTTATTACTTTCGTCTGAATCTTGTGTAAAATCTTATTGCTTGTTCTGTGTTATTGTGTCTGGGTATATATTTCGAATATTTAAATTGTCTGAGTATAAATATATATATTTTGTATAAGTTTCTTAAATTGGCCAAGACTTTCTTCTTCTTATAATTTTTTTTCTGATCTTTTCATTTGTTAATTTTCTTTAATTTCGCCATTGAATCATCCCATTGCATACTCTCTATACTCTACTTTGCACTATCAGTAAAAAATAATAATATATATATCAAAGTATATATACTATAATAACTGAACAAGCTGTACAAAAATTGTGTGTGTGAAAGGCTTTTTCTCTAATGTGTGTGTATCGATATGTATATGTTTTTTTTTTAAGCTCCCCCCAACAAATTATTAATTTAATTTTCACTTTTCTATCTTTTTTCTCTTTTCTCTCTCTTTTTCTCTCTCGCATTGGAAAATATTTTGTTTTTGTTTATTTTTTTTTAACGTTGCACGTGACCCCTTGAAAAAAAAAACATTAAAAAATTATTAAATAAATGTTTTCATTTTTTTTAATGCCTTAATTCAATTTTCAATGTGTGCAAAATAAATATGATTATATCCCTCTCTCTCTCTCTCTATATATATCTTTATATATATATTTATACATGCAATTAAAAAAAATCCCCCACGTTCGAAACACACGAAACAAAAACGAACAAAAACAACAACAAAAAAAAAAAAAACAAAAACAAAATATGTTTTTTGCAGGTTACGGCTTCGTTGACTTCGAGCAGCCAGCCTACGCTGAGGGCGCCGTCAAGGGACTGCAGGCGAAGGGCGTTCAAGCTCAGATGGCCAAAGTGGGTATCTGGGTGCTTCATAGGCCGGCCATTGTACGTTTGTTTGCATGCAAGTAATACTCACCCCCCACACACCGCAATTCCCCAAAAACCCACCACCCACACCCCCCTCCTCCCACTGAACTTATCCTGACCCTGAACCCGATTCTCCCACCTCCCCGGAACCATTTATTCATTTCGTTTACTTTGTTCTGCCTCTCGTTTTTTTTATATATATGTTTGATTTAAGAATTCGATTTTTAGTTGATTATTTTGTTAAGTAAAGATTAGGTTTATTCTAGAAAAGATTATTTTTAAATCGCAAATTTCGGTAACATATAAAATTCGGTGTGCTCAATGTGACCGTATTTTATAAAATTTTCAAATACCGCCTTAGGTATGTACCGCATACAAATTGCACAATAATATCAGCTTGCTGACGTTTTCCATAAAAAAATCTACTTAAATCACTAAATATTTATATGGTGTACAAATAAGTTTTAAGGCTTTTCTTTTACAACTTTAAAGCTTTATTTTTAGAAAGTCTTTTACTCTAAAAATGTTAATCTTGAGCTACGACTTTATCTCTTTGAAAAAGAGAAGAAAAGAATGTGCTGCTCAGCCATGAGTCATCGAACTATCCAAGTGGTAGTCGGAATGTTCATTGGGCCCAATTCAGCAAATAATCCCAATAAACGATTACTTATTTACGATTTGCGTTAACTGAATGTCATTAATGGCAGGCTTTAAGAGATTCTATTGATTAAGTATTTTTTAAAATAATTAAGTATTAAATAGTCGGTCACACTGAACATTTTAATATGAATGTCACTTCATTCAGCAGGTGATATAGGCACACATAGAACACAAATCGAAATTATCTGATAAATGTCTGTAATATCTGGGCGAAACCGGCGGATGGAGTAGGACATCCAATTGAAGCGCTTTCAAAGCATCATCTACAATTTTTGAACATCTCTTGCCTTGAACGAACTAGAGATGGGCGCGTGTCGATTATTTAAAACACGACACGACTGTTACACGAATGACATATTTCAAACACCACACGCACGGTCAAAACGACACGTCACGACACGCACGACTTTATTAATAGTGAAAAAAAAATTCGACGAGTCAGAAGGCTTCTGAATTTCGTTTTAAAGTTTGTTTAAACAAGTCGACTTTAAATTAGTGTGACCTGATGGTCATATCGGGTGATCGATATAGGTAGATGTTAAAATGTGTCGCGATATTTCAAATATCGTGGGACCAGACTTCGTGGTGACGCCCTTTTTTGACATTATATTTGATTAATTGCGTTTTGTGTCCATGAAACCCTGTAATGTCTCTTTACACAAAAGTTCGGGTGCGGTTGATCGTGCGTGATCATTCGTGACTTCTCCTTTAATTGGCATAAAAAGTGCGTGACACAAAACGCTTAAAATTTGTGTGCGTTTTTGAACATGTCTTGCCTTGATTTCATACCGAACCCCCTTTTCATTGAATCCACACCTGATTTTGCTTTATAGCCAAGGCACTGATACTGATTCAGTTTAAAATTGCTTGGTGGGGTCACGTCCAAGGTTTCAGCTAGCTCCTGTTGAGTTTGGCAAAGATAGATCTTGACTCAACAAAGCCCAGAACTCAGCGTCATAATTTTCACTGGCCTTTCATGGTCAGATTTTATTTAAAATAGTTTTTTTATTGTGGTGTCAGAATTTCTTCATAATCTTTATGTATGAAAAAAAACGGTCACCGTAAACAGTATTCACTTGTTTTTATTAATTTGTGTTTTGTTGAACCAAAGATCGTAAAAAGTATGTTGTTTGCACTTCAGCAAAATTGCCATATACCAATTTTTTGAGCGAAACAATAAAGCTTTACCATAATCAAACTGAGTAGATGGTCCAGGAAGCTTATCTTTTGTAAATCCCTCAAAACTTATTTGTACTCACAATAATTAAACTTTAAAATCACATTTCGTCACACCGATTATTGGAATTTGACTCTCCAATATTGAATGGCATTTTAAAGTAGACACACGTGATTATGTAGGAAAGTTTATCAATCTTGTTTCATAAATGAGACTGAATAAGAGCTGTTCCAATACCGATTTTAAATCACAAAATTTGTATGAAAGTGAAACTTAGAACTAAAACTTAATATTTTCCAAATTAAATTTTAAGTTTTGCTTGCAAAGCTTTCAATAAAGGCATAATAATCAATTTTTATGGCCGGAGATAGAACATATGAAAAATAAGTGTGTTCTTAAACGACCTCTTCTATTTTGAGAATTTTTTTCCCACTGATCACTAAAGAACATCTCCATGTTTAAGTATGTTCTTTCAAAACATCGTAATATAATTAGTGTGACCATTCGTGTGGCTATAAAAAGTTATTTTTTAACTTATTTAGCCCGTAGTTTGCTTTAATTTATGCCTTCGTGCTGCACGGTCGGTTAGGCGAGAGGTGGGCTGCTATTTTGTCTGAGACTTGCGCTTAACAAGCTTCGAAATGGTGTCGCTTTGTCATGTAACTTCAATGTATAAACAAAAATCCAAAAGCGCCTTTTCAGCAATGTACGTCCCGCCCCTCCCAACGGGGATATAATATTTCTCACCTTAGTCTATAGTCTTCTCGAGGTTTTCAACCACCTCAGAACTGGTTCACATCTCTGTATTATATGAACACGATCGACCTCTTTTCATTCAACAGGATGGTTCCAAGTGCCGCTCAAGTCGAGTTATGGTGCACAAAGTTCGGTTGTCGCATAATTTTGCATTTTAAAGACACGAATGGAACGCCATTAGACTTTTTCCTTTTTATGATAAATAAAATAATAAGAATGGTAAGATGGAAAGTAATAGTTTCGTATGTGTCTACTATATTCCGCCACAAAAATTTTAAAGGCATTCCAGCCTTCGTTCGATTTTAGTTTTTTTTTTAATAAACCCTTTGCCCCTCTTTTTTAATTTCACTTTATATAATTGCCATATATATTGTATATTTGTATGTTTCTGGTATTTATTTGATATTTGGATATATAGAAAATTTGTCTTGTTTTTGGTATTTACAATAATTTATATTATATTTGGTTTTCCATAAAAATATATCAATACAATATATCGCCATTTGCTTGTCAAGCTAAATCTCTGTTCTATGGCCAAAAGGTCAAAATTTATTTCATCACAAAAGACAAGCATCCTTATGCTTACTTTTGCATTTGCCAAAAGGCTCAGCATTTTTTCTTGTCAGAATGCCAAAACAGAGAGCAAAATTTATTTGATTTGCTCGACTGACTGAGCTTTTGGTTCTGGTTCAAGCCATTTCAAACACCTACGCGTTTGTTGTATACATATTTTGCTTTATTTAAACACTCTCCCCAAGACCTCAAAAACCAAAAAACCCCCGCCTTTACCAACCCCCACCCACCCCCTTAGTCTGTAGTCTTTGTATAACCGTTTGTTGTATACCAAAAAAAACCACCCTACCCCACACATTTATATATCTGAGAAACTATATAATCTCTAGTACAAAAAAATACCATACATCATCTCTTTTTTTTTATTTTTTTTTGGTTACATTTAGTGTAGTTTAATTGCGTAGCGTGACTCTTCTAATTAAATATATATATATATATCTTTAGTGACATTCATTAGTTAATATTTATTGAACAGAGAACAGTGGTCGTTGTCCATAAAAACGTTAATCCATCTCTCTTTAATCTTCCCTTAGCAGTTGCCCAAGCAAAAAAAAAAAAACAAATCATACAAAATATTTAGAACTGAAAAAAAGTCGCAACCGTAAATTATAATTTAGCGGATTTGTTGGTAAATTAAATAAATTTTCCACAAATAGTCAGGTATAATTAGTGTACAAATTACAAGTATAACTCTTTAGACACCAACCAATCATTACCCCTCCTCCCTTCATCATTCCAGAGATTTATATACAACATTTGGCTTAGTTTCTTAGTTTAGGTATATATTACTTGTAAGTAGATCTCATACAGCTAGAAATTAGAGCAGAAATTTATTATAATAGTTTTTATTTGATCTAGTATTTAAGAAATATAAGTATTAATGTAATTTCTAGAAATGATAATAATATTTTTATGTTCTTTATAAAGGGGAAAACTGAGACAAAAATTGAGATAAACAGACCAAAAATATTTTTAAAAGAAAACCGAATTATTATAATGGGGATTTACACATTGAAGCAAACTTCAAAAAGTTCTCTGGTATTTCCATATCTTTCGTTTAACAGTTTTGAATTTCACACCTGATTAGTTATAAATGTAATAATTTTAAATTTATAATCGCCAAAATAATCAAACTGAATTCAAATTACTTTTTACCAATATGCATCATAAGTTGAGAGTGGCCCTATAAGTCGTACTACAAAATACTGATTGGGTCTTTTATTTTAGCTAATATCTTAAATTAAACTAAAATGATTCAATCAGGTTTATACCTGTTTCATGTTCTAAGACATCTAAACCGAACCAAACTTTGACAGAATCTCTAACGAATCCGTACCCATAAACCAAAATATATTTCGTGTATCGAAATGTGAAGTGGTAGTTACATTTGACTATAGATTGATATTTAAAAAAGGTCAGAATCTTTAAATAGTAATACATATATATCCCATGTTCTGTTAGGGATTGCTATCTAAAAAGCGAACCACATCGTTTGAATGATCAATAGAGACAATAATTGTACTTAAATACGGTAACAGGTAATACATCATTATGTAAGTCCCATGTTGATTCCTTAAATCCATATCTGTTCCCAATCGTTTCGATCCCGAAAACGTCTCAAATCGAATCGGAATACAGTCGTTTTTAGGGTCGTACTCAGTTAATAACAGTTATTAAAGACTTTCATTAAATTACACTGTAAATAACGGTTAGTAAAAGACTTTTATAAGAAAACTTATTTACAACAGTTTTTTTTTTCAACTTTTCTCATAAAGGCTGTAATAACAGTTGCTAAAGAATTTTGTTTTATTACTCAGAACATAATAATTATTAAAGACTTTTATTTTATCGCTCAAAAAATAAAAGTTATCAAAAACCATTTTTTCTTATAAAATTCAGTAAATAAAACATTTATTTTTAAATCACAATATAAAAGTCTTTTAATGATCCATTGGATGTAACTTTTTTTACCGATAAAATGACTTTTATTTTGTGATTGAAATTATAAGTCTTTGACTGTGTTTTATTTTCTAAGTTATTCAACTTAAGTCTTTTGATAACTGTTATTTCTGAGTAATAAAATAAAAGTCTTTAATAACTGTTCTGTTCTGCCTTTAATAACTGTTATTTTTTGAGTTTTTCATAAAAGTCTTTTTTAAACTGTTATTAGCTTAAATAAAAGTCGTTAATAACTGTCTCGTAGTCAAAAAAGAAAAGTCTTAAATGACTATAACCGTTTTATGAAGCGTAATAAATTAGAACTCTAAAAATAACTCTTAAATGTGGGTTATAAATGTCATTATCTTTTGCTCAGTTTTCCACCTTTTATTAGCATTTAATGTAGTTTAGTTTTAAATTCATAAACCAAATTGGATTATAGATCAGTTCATTTGATTTAAGTAGCAAAGTATTTTAAACTTAAATCCCCTCCAAAAGTCGTTTAAAATTTCGTCCATATATCCGTGTCATCCGTGTAAAATTCCATTTTTGAATTTGTAAATTCGTGAATAGATAATTAGCCCAAAGCTATTTACAATGGCTTAGCCATAAATCCATAGTATAGGTAAATATTTATTGCCAATTTGTAAACAAACAACAAATCAAACAAAATTGAGCGGCTTAGTAACTTTTTCACTTCCACCTCTCTCGCTCTCCCCTCCATCGTTATAATCCGATTGCATTTAATTGGCTAATTAAAAAAGTTAAAAGTTTTCTTGTAAAAAAAAACATTTAGCGTAGGCGTAAATAGAAGTATATATAAACATACATACATATATCTCTTTCTCTCTCTATATCTCTCTCTATATATAAACATAATTTATATTATTTAAAACTGTATAAACTGTACTCGTATTTTGAAGTTATAGCCAGCCAAATACCAGAAAACCAAAAAACTATATAATCTCTTGTTGTTTTGAGTACGCAAAAAATGCTACAAACCTGTGCCGGCCAAAATAAATCAATAATAAAACTAAACTCTAAGTATAAAACAAACTCTTTACATTTTAAGTCCATAATTCAATTTGGTTAAGTCACATGCAAACAAACACTTGAACAAAGTCCATTCATCCTTTTGTACATAAGCATAAGTAGGTCTCGAAATCAGTTCAGTTAGGTAAATACCAAAATTTTTAAGTCTTGAGGCCACATCTTACACACACACACACACACTTACACTTACACTCTGACATAATTCATAGAGCCAGGCACACTTACACACACGCACACTAACTCACACACACACACACACTCAAACTACAGAAAGACCCCAAAGTTTTGGAAATTAACTTGAATTATTACTAATGACAAAATTTCTACATTTTTAATTTCTCTCCTCCTTCTCTCTCTCACACACACACACAAACACTCACACGCGCGTGTCATCGTCGTGTTTGTTGCTCGCCTCACTCACTCACCACACACACACACCCCCACACCCACAACACACACTCTCGTGCTTACGCCAAATGCTTTTGTTTGTGTAAACGTTTAATTTGTGTGACTACAAACCGAAAAACAAACCAACCAAACCAACCAACCAAATCAAATCAACAAACAAAACAAAAACCAAACAAATCTGACCAATCTGACCCCACCACCCACACAGCAACAGGAACAGGATCCCACAAATTTGTATATTGCAAATTTGCCGCCTCATTTCAAAGAAACTGATCTGGAGGCAATGCTATCGAAATACGGCCAAGTTGTTTCGACCAGAATATTGCGTGATCAGCAAATGAATTCAAAGGGTGAGTACCAAAAATTTATACAATTATTTTAACAAAATTATTTTTGAAACCAAATATTCTAAAATGCAAAATATTTTGTTGAAATTACGATTTGAATCTTAAATGCAAGAAATATTCCTTTAAAGAGAACTCTCACAAATGGGTAAATTTAGAGCAGTCATGTCCAAAATGCTTGCTCTTTCACAGCAACAAATTTACATTTAATTGGCCGTGTTCAGCAGAAGAACGTGCTCCCTGATCAATGATATATTTCTTGGTAATTTACGTAGCCTACTTTTCCTCTTGTGTTTAATATGATATTCACATGGAGCTTTTCCAAATGTCAATTTAACAAGACCTCCAAAAAGTATGCTAAAAAATAAGAGTAGTTTTATTAAGCTGATCACTGATCAAGAGTCTCTGCTGAACGCGCCCATTGTCTATGAAATTGATAACTTTTTAGTCTACGCTAAGCTTTTGCTACAGCTAAAGCTATCTGAAACGCTTTTTATTCTTCATTTTAAACCCCCCCCCCCCCACTAGGGATTTATACGATGAAGCAAACTTCAAAAAATTTTTAAAAAAGCTCTTGCTTGTCGAAAAGAGGTGTAGAGGGGAAGCTACACCACTCCCTCTTTCCCACAACAAAAGCTTTTGCAGAAACTGCATGAAGTTTTGCTCCCAATGACGACTAAGACCGTTTACACGTTAAAGCAAACTTCATAAGGATTCTCAAAAACCTTTTGTTTATGGGGAATGATGTGTGGTGGTGTAGCTTGCCCCTCTACACCTCTTTCTTACAAGCAAGACCCAAAGTGAATCTATTACTGGTGCGGCAGTCATTCAAAAGCTTTAATTTTATCACTTACATGTTGTCAGTGTGTTATTGAAGCAAACGTTGTCTTTCTCACTCTTGCGCATTTAAGAAAAAGCTTTGAGTTTACAAATTTCATTCTTTGCCGCACCGTATTAAGTTCACCTTGGCAAGACCTTTTTAGAAAACTTCATGAAGTTTCTGCAAAAGCTTTTGTTTGTAGAAAAAAAATGTATTGGAGTCACTTTGCCCCTCTACAACTGTTTTCTTCAAACTTTTCGAAAATCGTTATAAAGTACGGTCAAAGTCGGGATTTACACGATGAAGCAAACTGCATAAAATTTTGGTGATATCGTTTTTCAAGCTAGACCACTACATCTCTTTCCTACAATCAAGAGCTTTTCGAAAACTTCACGTAGTATGCTTCATCGTGTAAATCCCGTCTAAGTGGGAAGCTGGAGCTTTTTAAAAACTTCATGAAAATGCTTTTGTTTGTGGGAAAAAGGTGTAGAGGGGCGAAACCTCTTCTGCTTTTTCACACCAACAAAACTTCATGAAGTGTGCTTTATCGTGTAAATCCGGTCAAACACATGCGCAGTTTATTATTGAGCTATTTGGACATGACTAATTTAGAGAAGAGTTGTAGATTTTAGTTCATTTTAATAAACAAGTACATTAGTTTATTTTTTTTTTACTTTAAACTATCCATGTTTCTACAAATCTTTCACACAAAATTACCAATCTGGTAATTGCGTTTTTTTGGTCAAAAGCTATTTGTGAACTCATGGTATAGTTTATTTTTTAACACTTATTTCATTTTTGAACTAGTTCATTTTTTAACTATAGTTAATTTTTGTAACCAATTCAATCTTTTTTAATATACAAGCCTGTTCCGGTTTTTCGCTTCTTTCTTAATCGAAAATTTTTTCATGATTTGCAATGTAAATTAGACAGTTAGGGTTGTTCAAAAAATGAACTAGTTCATTAAACGAACTAAATAACTACATCAAACACTATAGTTCATTAGTTAATTTTATAAATAGTTAAATTTGAACTAGTTCACAAAATTCGCACAACTCTAATTTATTTTTTTAAACTTTTAAATCAACTGACTAATGAAACGTTTGAACGTAATGTATAATAGTTTTATTAGAGACAAGGTTACCCCTTTCGTGGAGAAAGCAATTGGGTAAAGGAACCTTATATAAGATCAGTTTTGCAGTAAATATGGCTGAAAAATTTTTTTGTAACTCTTACTCAAATGCATAACAAAAATTTGCAAATACTCATAACAAAAGTTATTTTAGCCTCACTACAACCCACAAAAATTTTCAAAAATATTTACCAATTCCGATTGATCGAAATAGTCAAGAGAAATGGGTAAAAATCAAATCTTTGTATTGATTTTTACATTAAAATTTGCTGCATTTCGAACTATGAAATATTTGAACTAAGGCATTTTAGAACATTTGGTTATCGAGTTTTTAAATTCAAAACTTTGCCATTTGTAAATTATTTGATATAATTGGGATTTTAGAACATTTGGTTTTCGAATTTTTAGCAATAAAATTTGACCATTGCTGATGATGAATTTAAAAAAAAATATTTTTCGAAATTTCAAATCTTGAATTTTGGGGAATTTTCAAAAATTCCAAACTTTTGTATATCAATTTTCAAATTTAATAAATGTTTCTCTGCTTTTGTGTTTTTTCGACAGGCGTTGGCTTTGCCCGCATGGAGAGCCGCGAGAAATGCGAACAAATTATTCAAATGTTCAATGGTAACACAATACCGGGTGCCAAAGATCCCCTATTGGTGAAATTCGCCGATGGTGGACCCAAAAAGAAGAATCTCTTCAAGACGCCCGATCCGAATGCACGTGCGTGGCGTGATGTATCCGCCGAGGGTATACCCGTGGCCTATGATCCCTCAATGCAACAGAATGGCGTAAGCGTTAATGTGGGCACACCCATTGGAGTGCCCTACTCCCGATTCAGTGCACCCCAGGTGGGTGGCTATCCAGTGGCTGGCTCCCAATGGATACCCGGTTATATGATGACCCAACCGATCACTCAGGTAGATGATCAGGTGAGTGTAACTGATAATATCTAATTTAAAGCATAACATACAACATAACTTTTCTTATTCACTTTCAATTCTTTCGATATTGCAGTACATGCAAATGGCAGCTGCTCCCCAATTGGGTGTCACCTCTTATAAGCCAGAGGCTGTCAATCAGGTGCAACCACGCGGCATTTCAATGATGGTTAGTGGTGAGACGGCCGTGCCATATGGAACAATGATGCCCCAATTGGCCACCCTGCAGATTGGCAACTCTGTAAGCTATAGTTTAGACCCCCCGCCCCGCCCCCGCCCAACTGTTCCCCTTCAACCCCTTTGATATCTAGTCGAAAAAAGAAGAAGAGGGGCCCAACCACCTACCTCTTGGATACATTGTTGTAATTTGTACTCTATCTCTTCTTTTTTCCATTCTCGTTTCTTCTTTCTTATTTTTACGATCGTTTTGTTTTTTGTTTTTCTTCGGTTTCGTTTATAGAATTTTTCTCCATCGTTACAGTATATTAGTCCAACTTATCCATATTATGCACCACCACCAACTATTATACCAACAATGCCAATGACAGATTCCGAACAGGCTAGCACAGCTGCATCACCCGACGAGGCATACACACAGTATCCACATCAAGCCGCTCCCAAATAGGTCTTCGCGAGGTGAGTGAAGTCTGTCTGTCTCTCTCTCTCTCTCTGTCTGTCTCTACCTTTCTCTCTCTCAAAACTGTCGCTGAGCAGAGGCTCCACTTGAACTAGTTTAAAGTTTGGCCATTTCTTTCGGGTAGTAGCACCATGCCTAGAGGAACATACGCCACTTTGCATGTGATGATAATGATAATGATGTGTGCTGCTTAGAGCTGCTTTAATCCCACAATCCACTTACCCATATCACTCCCACATAAATTAAATCATTAACTCTCACTCGCCTCATTTCATTTGACAATGTCTTGAGATTGCTTTCTTCCTAGAAACACTTAAAATTGAAAACTATTAAACAAATAGAAAGGAATTTCATATTTAGAAAAAATATTGATAAGTCATAGATATCATATTTTAACATATTAATAGATTAATAGACAATCCCGTGAATTTCGACGAAAAGTATATAAAGAGAATTTCCTGTGCATTATTTTATTGCGTAAAAATCGATCACTAGAACTAAGAAAAGGCTTGATTAATTTTAGTGAAACCCTGCACTAAGAATTTCAATGGTTAAGAAGTCGTTAACTGAATTCCTTTGTGTGGGTTCCAGCATAAGTGACGCCGTACGTTCAGATCGTTCAAAAAAGGAAGTCAAGACATGTAAAATAATCAGCATAGTTTATCGATCCACCAAATTAAAGAACGATCAGCTGAGCCACAGTCAAGTTCAAGCTCTTCACTCTTTTCCTGTGGCGCAACATTTAAAAGTTAACTGTTGTTACACAGTCAGACTTGAGCGACTTTCTTACAGAACAAAAGGGATAGAATTTATACCGTTTTGTACTTAAAACTTCAAGTATAATTCGTACTTCGGGTGTACTTAATCTAAGTACGAATCAGTTTCAAGTTTCAAATTTACCCATATTCCCATACCCATAATAATTCCTAAAATGAGAACAAAATTCTTAAATCAAGTACGAAATATTTAAATCAAGAATTTTTGTACTCAAACCTTCTAAAACGATCGAGATAGAATTTATACCATTTTGTACTTGGGTGTACTTAAACTAAGTACAAATCAATCTAATACGAATCGGGTTTAGCTCAAAATGTTCTTAATGTATCCCGAAACGGTCTAAAAAATACTTGCATCAAGTATTTTGAACTTGTTCAAGTATTTTCACTATTGAAACCGATTGTATTACTATTGAAATTGATTATTTTGAAACCGTTTGTACTTAGTTTAAGTACAAAGCTCTCGGTTTTTTTTTTGTAGTATACTTGTTTTAAGATGCAAGCGATGTCATTCCTATTCCCATGAAAAGGTTAAATCGGTTTGAAGCTAAAACGACTGCATTTCGCGAAAAATATACATAGTACTATTCTACCACAAAAATGGACGGTTGCACTGTGTGTAATCGCCATGGCAAAAATGCATAAATTGAAAAAGAAACTGAGACACCGCACAGTAGTTTCTTCAGATTCAGACCCCTGCGACCATTTTCAATTTCCAAGAAATCTTTCAGCGGAAAAAATGTTATATTTTTGCCAATCTCTTATTTTAAAAAACCTTGAGAAAAACTATTAGGTAAAAAGGATAACAAATTGGAAATGCGCTGCACTAAATATATTGAGCAGAGAGCTGCTGATGCGCTTAATCGTGCTTAAAATTCCATACCAGCAAGCTCTACGATCAATAACGTCAAGCCTGATCAATTGCAGACACAAAGTAAAAATCAAAAAAGCAATCGTGTATGAGCCGCATCATTGTATTTGGGAGTATGTTTAATTGACGTGCTCGTTTTGTATAAAGGCTTGTTTTGCTCGTAGCTCATAGTGCACGAGTCGCTACGAGCGACAATAAACTCGCAAAGCCAAAGCACATCCAAGGAAAGAGAGATTGGTTCTTACCAAGATGTATCTATTACTAATAGTAATAGTAAGAGCCTTGGTTCATACCGCCGTGATTTTGTCATCGATAACATGATTTTTCGAAGAGATGCGATAAGGTGTCCTCATTGGCCACATTCTTGCATTCATTGAACAGCTGATGTTGGTCTTCTTTACATTGTGATAAGCTAGTTATGTTATCACAATGCAAACAATAAGGGGGAATACAATGAATTAAGATGATGTTTTTTTTTTATGATGAGCATCAAATCAGGCCAAAGGTGTTTTTAACTATATGAAGTATTTGTCCTTCTGGAAAGATACAATTAATTAAATATATATTTGATTTAACATAATAATGGTGTCCATGCAAACCTCGTCTCTGCAGAGGGTACAATATTAATAATGTTAAATTTCCAATTTTAATCGAAAACTAATGACTATATCATATCGCTCTCAAACTAAATAGTTAATAATCTTTCACGATTCCATCAAATTTTTAAATATTCAAATTCATTAAAATGGAAGCAAGTTATCTAGTTTTCCAGGAGTATTATTCATATATCAAATAAAATAATAGAAACTACAAAAAGTTCATCTCTATTTGTTTAATAGTCAAACAAAAATCCCACCCCACCCTTTTCCACACTCTCACACTCAGTCAACGGCTTCACCTTGTTTTGTGTGCTGCTTTGTTGTTGCTTGCCTGTTTGCTTAAAAATCTGTTCATTAACAATGTTTTTTCATTTTCTATTTAAATAAATTTCAAGCAACAATAACTAAATATACATTTTGCATTTACTTTCCTTCTTCTTTTATGATGCTTGCGCTGCTCCCACCAACAACTACAACAACTACTACAAACATCCATTCAACTTATATTTCTTATATAGTATAGTTACTAAACAGTCTAAACACTGGTAATCCATACTAGGTAAATATCATTCATATAACATTCATATAAACACACATTTGCATGCATACCCCATGAATATAATGTCCCCCCTTAACAAAAGTTAAATATTTTAAGCTGAATTTCGAATATAGATTTGGAAAATAAGACGGGATTCACACGATGAAGCAAACTTCATGAAGTTTTCTTAGAAGGCGAGATTTAAATGTACTTCTATGCTTTTTGTTTAATAGGTCTGAACGAATTCCCCTGAATTTCACGCCTACTAAGAAAACTTCATGAAGTTTGCTTCATCGTGTAAATCCCGACTAACACTATGAAAATGGACTCATTCAGCAGAACAGTTTGATCCCAGATCAATGAAATATTTTTGAGTGAAAAATCTTCTGCGATTTCTAACCAACTGCTCAAACATGACTTTGGGCCGATTTCTCATATCCTACATATCACTATACATATGTCACATGAACTTACTAATAATAGAGTAAATTTTACGATTATCTGAAGATGAGAAATCGGCCCTTAATCATGTAACATCATATATAAAATCATCCAAATTTACTTTGTAATGCAATCGTTTATACAAAAATCTCCAGAGATTTCCGGGACTCCCCTGAATATGACTTGTTCTGACTGAGTGACTGATATTCAATTCATATTCAACGCACAGCCTAAACGGTTTGAGCTAGAAAGTTGAAGTTAGAACTAAAACGGGATTTTAATAAACTATATCCCAAAAGGTCGAAAAATGCGAGTCATTTGGCATTCGATTGTCCTTAAAGTTGGTTTGTAAAAAAATGTTTTGACATATTGTAATTTGGAATATAATCTCACCCCAAATAAAAATGGGTGTTTCAAAAATCAAACTGATCAAATCATAAAATAATTTTACAAAAAAAAATTCATTTAAATTAATTAAAATTGTTCAGCCTATTGTGCTTTAATTCAGTTGGGATAAAGAATTAAAAATCGTTACCTTTACCACCCTTTTCAAGACCATTGTTGTCACGTGTCAATATTGCCGTTATGCAATTTTTTCACGAATCCCTTATGACTTGTTCTAACAGAGTGTTTTGATTTGTGTATTCTAATGTAAACACAATTTAGTTTGTTGTTCCGAGTTCCTAGTACTGGTGTCGCATTCGTTTCACTAAGGTGAAATATGAACTTTTCCAAAAAGTTTAAGCAAAGCTAAAAGTTCAGTTATTTAAAAATATATTTCTTGGATATCGAAACAAATTGTTGTGATTGGTTAAATATAGTTAAGATAATATATAAAAAAAAGTGAGAAATTTATTAAGTATATTACTTACTAGGAATTACTATTAGGAATTACTATTTAGGAATTTTTTAAATATTTATAGAAAACATTTCAGTAAAGTCAAACAAGGATACGTAGGACTTTGTAATTAATATCTGCTAACCTTTGTGGCTATATAAGTTATTAAAAGTACAACCTAAAATTTGTTTATTTGTCGAAAAATTTGGTCACCTGATCAGTTTGTAAGCTGGACTTACACTATTCGATGCATCAGACTTGATATTTTAGTAGTCCTTCATTTTGTCCTGTTTTTATTGTGAATATCTTGTCATTGGACCTTGAAAACAAGACAACATGAAAGCCTACTTGATTATCATGTATCATGCGTCGAACTGTGTGATCCCAGCCTTATATTTAAAATTTTGATAAACCCAATTTTCCAACCCAGCGATTTTACTAAAGGCTGAACACAAAATTACATTAAATTTTAGATAGTTTTCTTTTTAAATAGTTTTTAGATTAAGATTTGCAAAATGATTGTTAGTTAGCGAAGATTCAATAAATATCGGAAAAGCTTTTTTTAAAAAAAAAGGTCAAAGCTTATGTTTGTAAATTTGATTGGAGAAATGAGAATTTAAATATTTTTCTAATTTCGGAAAATCTATCCCTCAGGTCGGAAAATGTGGGCTCAAAGATCAAACTCTACTCTTTAACAGACCGACTTGTAAACTATGGATAAAATAAATTAAAAATCAATTTTAAAATAATTTTCTAATTTGGGAAAATCGACGCCTAAGGTCGGAAAATGTGGGTTTGTAAACTTTGAATACAATATAATTTAAAAACAAATATTTTAATTTACGGAAAATCAACTCAATTGGTTAGAAAATGCAGGGTTCAAGAATGAAGCGTATTTTTATAAGTTCTATTGGCGAAATAAATGCAGAAATAATTATTGGATTTAGGACAATTAATACCCAAGGTCATAAAATTGGGTTGTAAACTTTTAATAATTATTTAAGTTCGGTTTTATTCTAAGACAAAGCTAAACTAAAGCTCACCCGGCAGCTACCGGTTTAAAGTCAGCTCGTTAATTATATTATAATTACTCCCATTATCTTGGCCAACTAAAACCTTTCCATAGATTCCTTTACTTGCCCTAAGAACTTTATTTTTACCAAATGGACTAATTGTTTTTTTTTAATCATTTTACAGATATAATATATTAGTACCCCATTTGAGTACTATATAAAAACAATTTTTGGACGAGAGTGAGAGTGCAGCATAACGGTGGATGGCAAGCTACAGCGGAATAGGAGGAGGAACATCAACAACAACATTAAGAACAACAACAACAACCACAACAACAAACAACAGCAGAAGATCGCAACCAACCCAACAACAACAACAACATCAAACAATGCTGTTCACTAAAATAAATCTTTCAAGCAAACAGAAAAAATTATGTATAAATTTAAGGAAAAGGCAGGCGCAAGCTAAGAGAAAAAAATACATAAATAAAAATGTAAGCAGAAGCGGCAGAAGCAGCAGCAGCAGCAACAACAACAACAACAACAGAAGAGTTAAGAACACGAGCGTAAAAAAGTGAAGAAAAGCAAAGACTAAACTTAAATAATAGAAAATAGTTATACACTAAAAAAAAAAAAAAAAAAACAATGCTTAACAACAGCATCAAGAAAAAGAAAAAGAGAAGAAAGAAGAAGAAGAACAAGTAGCAGTAAAAATATTTACAAAACTGCAAATTGAAACAGAAAGAAAGTGTGAGGGGGCATGAAACATTTTTTTGCTAATTTTGTTGACCCCGCAGCAAGAATAATTTGTGAAAATGAAACCAATGTGTGTGCAATGTAAACAGAGCAAATAAAAAACCAATTGATGATGAAAAAAAACAACAACCACATCAAAAAAAAACACAGCTTAAATCATAAGTTGAGTAAACAAAATGAACTTTTTTTAACCCCCCCTCCTAAATTTATTTATTTCTCCGAAACTTTCTGAAAAGGAGCACAAAGCACAGCAGCAAAAAAAAATAAAAGGGAATGTAGTTAGCAACTAAAAGGAAAGCAAGAGTTTTGTTTTATAATTTTTTTTATTTGTTGGCAAATTGTAAAAAGCAAAAAAAAAAAGAAAACGAAAATGTTTTTGTTTCTCTAATTTTCTCAAAAAAAAAAAACTAAAGAAGAAATTTTGAAAGTAAGAAGAAAAAAAACACCCGAAAATGTGGGCAAAAAAATAAAAACAAAAAACTTAGGTCTTAAGTCCTTAGCAAAAGAAATGTAAGCAAACGATTTAGTAGTTCTAGACACTAAAAAAGAAAAAAAACAAAAACAAACAGAAGAGAAGACGAAGACGAAGAAAATCTTGTACTAGTTTTTAGCATATTTTTTGTGCTCATCAGTCGATTTAAAGAATTTTTTGTAGCTGTCTACAGTTTTTTACGTTTAACTGTTTTTTAGACATATAAAATGAAGAAAAACAAACAAAAAAAAAAAAAAAAAAAATAGAAAGTTGGGAAAAGGCAAACCAAGAGGCATACATGAAAATGAAACACTTTATAAAAGGAAAATAGCAAACAAAACAAAAAAGTAGCAAACGAAAAAATGGTAAATTGTAGCCGTGTAGTGAATGGAGTTAGGATTTTTTTAAAAATGAAAAACCATCAAAAGGAAAGGTTAAAGGAACAGGCACAGTAAAAAAAAAACACTTTAGTTGTTGTTAAAAAAACAAAAAACTTAAAAAAAATAAAAAGAAAATTAATGTTAAACCGAAGAAAAAAGAAAGAAAAAAAACAGAAACTATGATTAGTAATTTTTAGACCTAAGAAGTTGCCGCAAGAAAGCAACCTTTTCTTTAGTCTAAGAAAGTCTTTCAAGTCGAAAATATGGATATATTTATTTTTCTTTCACAAAAACACACACACCACACACCAACACACACACCAATAATTGTATTTGTGATTTTTGGCCACATTTGATGTGAGAATCTCCAGAAGAGGACAACAACATTCCTGAGCAAAGTCTTTTGATTGAGTTTTTTGATTTTTAAAATTTCATCTTAAATAACTTAACCATCTCTCTAAATACATATAAAACACACACACACACACATCTCTATTTATTATATATATATACACATTGTATATATATTCAAAACATATATATACACAACGCCAAAAGTCTTCCTAAGCCTAACAAAAAAAAAAAAAAAAAAAAACCAAAACATACAAAAAATGGAGTTGTTTATTGCTTAAAAGAATTTTGTTCTTTATTTAATTTATTCGCTTTAGACTGACTATATGAAATGAAACTGAAACAATAAAACAACAAAACAAAAGCCAGAAGCAGGATTGAACAAATATACTTACCAACACACACTTACACACACACACACAATGAGAGCAGGGATATGGTAGATGGTGACATGAAAAAGGAATATAGAAAATCACATACATAAAATTGTGCCGAAAGTGCGTGCTTAAATTTAAAATTTCCTGAATTCGACTAACACACCTAAGTTCAGTGAGTATGAGAATAACTTCTATTAATGAAATGGCCAGACAAGACCTTTCATAATAAATAAATCATATTTTACAAATAATGCAATAATAAGAAACAATTTTTTCTTTGGCAAATTGAAGAAATCATGAAATTAAACAAAAGTTTAGTTTGAGAATCGAAGTTATTTAAATGCTTTTTACAAAATCCATTTCAAAAATATATGCAAATTTTCGAAATTTTTTTTTATAAAGTTTGGAAATTCGGAAAAGAATAAGACGCGATAATATATTAACCGTGAACCACACTACCGAACCAAAAAACGCGTTACGAAATTCTAAAGAAACCATATTAAACTGGCACAACAAAAATAGTCACTTTAGTCTTCTATTATTTCGAATCTGTGTTTAAGAAACTAAGACTGCATTTACACGATGAAGCAAACTTCATGAAGTTTCTCAAAAAGCTCTTGCTTGTAGGAAAGAGGTGCGTTGGGGTGGCTTGCCTCTCTACGCCTCTTTCCTACAAGCAAATGCTTTTTCATCGTGTAAATCCCGACTTAGTTTTTTACTTAAAACATCAAGATATAAATACCGAAAAGTAAAATTGCCATGCTTTAGAAATATGCAATATTTTTAATGTATAAACCAGTGTACACAAAAATGTTCTGCGGCACACCGTCAGTATAAACAAAGCGCTTTTGACTTTTGTTTCGCTGCTTCGGAAAATAAAGCAATTGCTTTTTGGCCTTCAAATTGGTATCAATCGGTAAAACAAACCTGAGGCTTTTGTTTATGGGTTCGAACCGTTCCCAGTATTTCAGAAAAGTTTACCTTGGATTGTTACTATTTGATTAATTTAAATCAGCGTTTGTTAACAAGAGCGAAGCGACTGAAAAATTTTTCGCTTTCTTGGAGAAGGACTCGGCATGCGTTTGGCCCTAAACGAGCTACCCTAGACTACTCGTTTGTTCAGTCCCTCTTCTCTGCCAGCAATTTTGGCAGCAAAGACAGCGTTAAATGTTATAGGTTCGACTTTGAACGGTATATTTTCAGTATTCTACTAATTTGTATTGAAAATCTAAAGCAAAGTTTATACAGGCAAATAATTTTTACTGAATTAGGACTTAAAAATAACTCCACATTGAAATTTGGCCAAATTATTTGCCTGTGTGAACTTAGCTTAAGCCACAGCTTTTCGCAACTTCAGTTCGACACAATTTTCTTTCTCGAACTAGCAAACGTTCAGCATAGATAACTGTAATCTGTGGTTCGGCTCGTGTCTGTGTGAATTGGCAAATGTGTTCGTCCGTCAGAGGCCATGGTTGACAAACGTTTATTTAAATCTAATTATGTCATTTTGTCAGTTTACACAAAAAATTATTAAAATGAATTAATTGCCTACTTTTGAGGGCAAATGTTTTCTGCTAAAGGGTGATTCAATTTAAGCTGTAATTTCACGAGTCCAAGTTCTCAAATGAATTGCGTTAAGCTTTAATAAGAGCTCAGATAGGCTATAACCTAACACCTTACAATCAGCGCTGCAAACCGGTTTTAAACCAAATTATCCAAACCACGTGTGAAAAACTAGCTAAACCTGTTCCGAACCTTAAATTAATTAACAAATCCACAGACTAGGAAAATCTAGACTGAACGTTTGCTCTGCTAAAGTTCGATGGTTTGTGTCAAACTGAGGATGCGAACAGCTGTTCCCTAGGTTTTCAGTATTTCAACGATCTCTTTGCTGCCAAAATTGCGAGCAGTTTAGGTTAACTAGTTTGTGACAAAACTGACCTAGCTGATTAAATGGATATTATTTTCGTTAATCATTTGGGCTTTGTAATATTAAATAATATTAAATTGAAGTTGAACTTCGCTATATACACAAAGAAAAAAGGGATTATTATTGTTCAGCCATTTGAGATTAAATAATGTTATATAGCTGTTAGTTTAACATTCAATCGAGCTAAAAAAAATGTGCAAAGGATATGAAAATGGATATTTTTATATCTCCAAAAACAAAAACCGATTTTATAATATTCATTCCAACGTAGAGAGCGAAATAACAGCGACAAGCTGATTAATTTCTGAGTATCAAAATGCTGAATTTGCAAACGTTTAGTGCCTACAAAGCACAAAATTAAGATATCTGAACTAAAATCAATCCTAAACCATGTCGGAAGAAGGTCGATTCCGCAGATTCTTAAACCAAGTATCGAAGAATTGATTTAAGTACAGATTTTGCAATTTCAAAATACTGGCCTTGATCGGGTGAGCTTGATTTAAGCTCATAATGAGCGACTGAGCGTTGCGCCATTTTGTTGCACTCTTTCGCTTTTACAATGGAACTATAAGATATTCAAGTAGGGTCCGTACTTCAAATGAGCCTTTACGGATAGATACAAAAATTCTAGGATAATTTTAAGCCTTTCGTACTTGTTCCAAGTACAACCAAGACTAGAAAAGATTTTGATTTCAAATCAATTTAAGGTTTTCGGTGCGAAATGTTAATTTTTTATTTGAAGTCGAAGAAAATTAGATTAAAATTAGAACCAGAACTGTTTCCAAAATTCGTGTCATCATCTGCATATCCCATAACACATACCAGCCATCTCTCAGAGAATCCAAACAACCTCTTAGGGGTTAGGCAGGCAATGATTTTAGTTTTGATGGAACGACAACAAATTTTGCCCACATTCCAAAAACAACAAAGATTAAAAAAAAATAAACGAAAAGAAAAGCATAAACAATTTTATATGACAAAATCAAAGTCTGCTTAACCAGCATATCTCATCCCAAAGTATAAAAAACAAACAAACAAAACAAACAAACAAAAAATCACAAATACAAACGGAAAATCATTTATCAAACCACATTTGTTTGTTCACACTTACACACACACACACACACTCACATAAAGTGCAATTTTCTTTCTATTTATATATTTTTTTTCCTTTTTTTTTTTTCTGTTAGCCGAAAAAAAGAAAAACTTAAACAAAATAATATTTGAAACATGATTAAACTCTAAGTTATTTATAGCAGAAAGAGAGGGGAAATCGCCCCCCTCAAAAAAAGAACTTAGTAAATAAGATCAAAGCTTTAGTCCGTAAGTTTAGCAAACTTAAGCCAAGAAAAAAAAGAATAAGAAGAAAAGTGAAACTGCAGAAGCAAGTGAAAGTGAAAGAGAAAGTGAAATGAAATTAGATTTTTAGAACGCCACAAAAATGCGTTAAATTAGTTGGAACAACCCCCCATAGCAAGTTGTAGTTTTTGTGTAGTTAGCGTTGAGAGTAAGAGAGAGAGAGAAGCCGAAATTTCGCAAAAGAAAACTAAAAAAAAAAAAATTACCACACATTTTTTCCAACTTTTGTTTTTTGCCTCTGTATTTTGTTTTTACTTTAGTTTTTTAACTAATTTTAAGTAGTTAATTTATTATTTGTCTTAAAAGTTGAAATCCTTTGGATTTTTTTTTTTTGGCTTAAATTATAAACAGAAGAATTAAAGAAATCGAAGCATAGTGTTGAAGTAATTTTTAAAGCAAAATGTCTCTAGTGCGTAACGAAAAACCAACAACAACAACAACAAAAAAAAACCAAGAAATTTGAATAAAAATTCTTTCAAAAAACCACAAAATTGTCTCTATATTATTTTTATTTGATTTTATTCATTTGATTTAGTAAACAAATTTTTAAAGTTTCCCCTTTAAACTAATTGAGAAAGCGATGAAAAGAAAAGGCACATAAATAAGTAAAAACAACAAAAAAAAAACAAACATAACAAGAAAAAGAGGAAAACATTTTTTAATTAAGCCAATTTAAGGAAATGACGATGATGATGAATATATATATTTTTTGACAACTTTTTTGAGGAAACCAAAAACAAATACAAAAAATGGGAAAAAAGGCAAGCAGCAGCTGCTAGGCAAAAAATGGACAAGAAACAAAAGCTCATTAAATTAAACAAAAGAAAACAAAGCAAAAAAAAAAAAAAAACGGCGTCAAAACGTAACTTTAAGTAAACAAAAACAAAAGAAAAGCAAGCAGCTAAATTTTGAAACCTAGAAACAGATTTAAATGTACATTTCTCGCTTGTTGCTACATTTAAGTTTTAAATCAAAGTCTTTTAAAGAACTTTATTCATTTTTTCGACAAAAAAAACAAAAAAAAACCAACCCAAATCTCTCTTTGACATTTCTCTGTGTATTTTTTTTAGGGTATTATTTTTTGCATCAATGTTTCCAGCTTTTAAGCAAACAAAAAACAAAAAAAAAAAAACAAATATAAACTCAAACTAGTAAAAACCTAAAACGAACAACAAAAACAATGCATAAACTTTGCTAAAAAAAACTTTCAAATTTATACGCGTACTTTTTGTGCCCTCAACTTTAATGCAAAAAATCATACATTAAAAAAAAACTTATATTAAAAAAAAACAAAACAAAAGGAGATAATGTTTAAATTTAAAATGAAAAAAACAAAAACCAAACAACAACAAAAAATGAAGAAAAAATACTTAGTTTAAGCAAAACATTTTGCAGCTTTTGTGCTTATTTCGCTTAAGAAAAAGTAAGACTAGTTGAAAAAGAAAAAACAAAACAAAAATTAAATCTAATTGTAAGAACCGAAGCATCAAGCAAGGGAAAGACAGATGGGCGCAAATTGGCAGGCTCCGTTGAGGGAGGAAAACGCATTAAACCAGAACATAGCAAAAGATTTAAATGAAGAACAAAAAAGTAAAAACCAGAGAACAAAAAAATCGTGGGTCTCTTTTGAATAAACTTAAGAGAAGAAAATGCTGTCATCAAAAAAAAAAAAAAAAAAAAACAAAAATGAAACTGAACTTTTTCTGAATCAATAAAAAGACAAATTGATTTTCTGTAAGAAAACAAAATTCATTATGCATTTTCATTTTTTAGGGAAAACTCTTTGGGGTAGCTTTTCTTTCTTCCCATTTTAGCAATCATATAGGTCACAAAATACGCCATTACTGGGCTATTTAAAGGATGTGCTTTGGCCAGCAGATAGTCCTTGTGAGTAAACATTCGATGACATCAAATACAAATCCTGGATTATCCTGCAAACAGGTGAGATATAAAAAATAATAATAAATCAATTTTCTAGCATGGACAACAACCAATTCGCAGAGCAATTAGTGAAGACAACAACCAAAAATTGCAAGAACTACAACAACATAAATTACAACAACAATAATAACATCAACAACAATTTCAACAAGAACAATTGCTATAACATGAATACATTTTCTAGCATGGACAACAACCAATTCGCAGACAAATAAGCGAAGACAACATCCGATGTGTATAGAAATTAGCGAAGACAACAACCAATTCACAGAGCAATTATTGAAGACCGCAACCATAGTCGAGACCCAAATCATTCTACCATTCAATTAAGTTAGTGGTTAATAAACATTTTATTCACACAAAAAATACATGATTATTTGTAAATATTAAAACAGATTTATGATTTTTTTCGTGCTTATTTCAATAAAATTTAAGGACACTCGCAACCCCAAATGTGCCACACGATGGCATCACCAAATCTTGTATTATCCTGCAAAGTAAGTACTTTTCTATAAAACTAAAATAGGTCATATCTCTCAAAATCCTGGCCAGGATCTGGATAAATTAGTCTCTAAATGATTCTATTCTGGAAGACTATCATCTAACCAAAGGACATGCAAATAGTCCTGCGGATAGCTGAGATATTAAGGGTTTAGTGTTTTTTGTTACAACGTACTTCAAAAATTACAACAACAACAACAATTACAACAACAATAACAACCATTACAACAATAATAGCAACAACAACCATTACAACAACAACAATAGAACAACTACAAAAATTACAACAACAATTGCAACAACAACAAAAGTTACAACAACAAAAATTACAACACCAATAAAATTACACCAACAAAAACTGCAACAACAAAACATTACAACAGCAAAACATTACAACAACAATATTACAACAAAATTACAAAAACTACTACAACAACAAAACATTACAACAACAAAAACTAAATTACAACAACAAAAACAAAATTACAACAACAACAAAAATAACAACATGAATAAAATTTCTAGCCTGGACAACAACCCATTCGTATAGATGTTAGCAAAGACAACAAACAAATTTGGTTAAGATTTTTAAAAATTTACCTAAAATCACAAAACACGCTTTATCTCGGTCATTTGAAGGTCTAAAAGGATGTGCTTTGGCCAGGAGATAGTCCTTGTAAATTAAGATACGATAGCATATCAAAATTATAAGGACTTTTTTCAGGTTTTAAAAAAAAGAAGAAAGAGAGAAAAACATGAGAGCTTATTAAATTTGGATGTTGTTTTGTGTTATTAATTAATTATATTAAAAAATTAAAAAAAGTTTGGATTTCGAGGGCTGTTCAAAAAGTTATCGGTCTGCCAATTAAGGTCTCAAAAAAATAGGTGTAGAGGTGGTAGCCAAGATTCGGGGACTCCATTGATGTAATTCTGGCCCGTACCTCAATCAAATTATTCCAATTTTTTTTTTTTTTAATTGGCGGCAATTTAAATTTTTTTCGAATTTTTAAGTTTTTTTTGTAGTTTATTGTAAAATAAAAATAGTAAAATATGTTTTTCCACATGATTGGGGTACGGGCCAGAATTACATCAATTATGCGTCGATTGCTACATGGCTGATCAAATTGGGTTCAGTAGAACTGGCGCAATCATGGCTACCAGGTCAAAAACCGTGGATTCGAAAAAACGCGCTTAAAGAACATTGCTCCACTAAACAGGTTCTATCTGCTAAACTATTCAGAATTTTTGAAAATGGTTTGAAGGGAAAGTCCAAGCTATAATAATAATGAAACACAAAAAATCGAAAAAAATATGTTTCAAAGGTAGAAGACCCCCTTAAAGTTTTAAGAAACGTAAAAAATACTCACTTTAGTAAGAACATTGCTCCACTAAAATGGCTATATCTGCTAAACTATTTAGAATTTTTTAAAATGGATTGAAGGGGATGAAAGGGTAATGTTCAAGCTATAATAATAATGAAAAACAAAAAAATCGAAAAATAAATTTTTTCAAAGGTATAAGACTCCCTTAATGAAAACGAAAAATTGGTAACACAGTTTTCATTTTCTAACTTGACTTGATCTAAGGCACCACTTGAGTTTGATCTGTTTGGAGTTTGATCTATTTGGAGCTTGATCTGTTTTAGAGAGCTTAGTCACAAAAGCGAGAAGTATAAGCTGAGCAACTCTTGTTGAAGGCTAGCGAACACTGATTGGCTTTTTGATTTTGATCTTTGAAGCTCGTGTTTTTCAAAAGTTCAGTCAAATCTAACATCATGTAAAAAGAATTCTTTTAACATAAAGTGAAACTGAAAAACAATATTTTTACTATTCAGTCAAGCAATAACATCAATGTAAAAAATAATTATTTTCTGAAATAAAAAAAATATTTTCACATATGGAAAAATTTAGTTTAAAATGAAAAAAATATTTTTACATATGAAAAAAAAAAAGAAAAAAATATTTTTACATATGGAAAAAAGCAAAGGTCCCACAAGGCAAAATTTTTATGAAAATTTGGCTAAATAGGCCAAAATATGGGATTTTTCGGCACTCTTTAAGCAAATTCCTTGCGTGTGGATGGATAGCTTTAGTTTAAAGTACAGCAAAATCTAAAGTAATGGCTATTTAGGCAAATTTTCAACAAAAATTTGGCAAATTATTTGCCTGTGGGACCTTAGCTTTACACGATTGTTATTTACAGGCATGTCAATAATTTGGACTGCGATCTTGATGCCCTAACAGTCGTGTCAAAAATCTCGTGTTAGTAACATGAAAAAAATAATTTTTCCATATGTAAAATATATTTTTTCATGTCAAAAAATAATGATTTTTTACAGCTTGTATATTTTACATTGTGTTAATATCTTGCGTGTAAAGAAAAATGTGTGTTATTTTACGAACCCTGGTCAAAGGGTACTTTGACTCCCCACTCATGCAGGGCTCTAACGTATATCGTGAAAAAAACTAAATCATTCTTTGTTGATTTGTATATATGTACATAATTTTTCTTCATTGTCAAACTAATCTTTTAAACAAACATTTTTTTACATTATGGGTACTGAAAGTCTTTAGAATCATTTGTAATTAAACTTTTACCTTTTGACAAGATAAATGAAAATGTAAAAAATACCCTAAGGTAAGGGTAAAGTAAAACAAAATTTGTATTTAAGTACGTACCTTGTAAAGTGAACCATTTTTGTATAAACAGCAGGTAAAATGCCTTTATCAGCTTGACCAAGTTACAAATAAAACAAAGCGACGCTCCATAATTTGTTTAACTTTCATTTCATTAGCTTAGTTTGTTTTTCAAAAACTTTCCAGCTGTACCAACTATGCACGCTTTCACCCTTAGATGTTATCCACTTGCTTCCTGCCCCCACCATAAAATGATTAGGTAGGGCGAGTTCCACCCCTAAGCACATACTCCCCGCCACACGCACTCTCCATCTCCATTTTACAGCCGGACGGACTACTTGATACAATAGGGCGACCCCAATTCGCCCAACCAAAATATGAAAGGCCTACCACACACATAACCTACTCGGGAGTGTGTGTGTGTGTGTGTGTGTGTGAGTAAAACCACAAGGATGAACCGACCGAAAAATGTTGACAGCAGTTCAGCGTACACATTTTGCTGTGAACCTGTTCGTTTGACTTGTTTGATGGTTTTATGAGTGTCAAAACTTGACAGCTTAATAGACATTTTTATGGCACAATCGCATTTTCATTGTTATTTTGGCAAAGCGGAGCCGGAGGCGGAAATGGAGAAAGAGAGAGAGTGTGTACCAACAGCAAGGGATGCTGTAAGCTCCCCGCCAAGGGCAACGCACACACACACAGGCACACGCACCACCAACCCAGTGTGCGTTTGTTTGCTTTGTTTTGTTTACTTGCTTTTACCGTTATGCCCCCCATTTCATGTTTCGTTGCTTCATAATTCTGGGCACCTGTTCGTTTGTTGTTTTTTGTTGTAGTTGTATGTGTGTGTGTGTGTGTTCCATATCTCTCCTTTAAATGCAAATCACAAATATTTTAAGTCCATTTTGTTATTTATTTCAAGTTTGCCTGGCGAGCGCATGCATAAATTTCCAATTGTTTAAACAATCATTAATAAAAAAAACCTATCGCAGTGTTAACTGTTTTTATGCCGGATTTGTGGAATTTCTGTGGGGATGGCCTTATCCCCTCTCTTTCTCTTTGTCTATCAATCTCTTTCAGTTAACAGAAAAACAAAATTATTGCTAAGAACCGTACTACGTAGAAACATTTAAAAAAAAGAAAAAACTCCTCCTCCTCTCTCACTTGCCACCAAATCCGCCCATTAGATTCCCCAGTCCACCCAATCCACCGGCGGCGCCCTGTTGCAATTGTCGCATCATATTCTGTAGTCCACCCACTCCGCCCATTTGTTGCAGCATACGTGGGTCAATCATTTTGGCCATTTGCTGATTCAGTTTGGCCATCTGTGTGGGATTTACATTCTTGGTCATATCGCCCTGCTTGAACAGACCCTTGACACCGCCCATTTTCTTGACAACCGCTGCGAATTTTGTATAGTGCGCAATGAGTTCCTTGACCTCGCGTTCAATGACACCGGCACCCTGGGCCACACGAATACAGCGTGTGGGCTGTTTGCTGAACAGCTTGGCTCCATCACGATTATCCAGTTCACTGTCGGACATGCTGTCCATCATGGTCATCATGCGTTTGATGCGTGCCATTGATTCCTGTTCACCGCCCTTGGTCATAAAGTCCTGGGAGAAGCCGGGTATCATGTTCATGATTTGTGAAAAGGGACCCATTTTCATGATATTCTGGAACTGTTCGTACATGTCGCGGATGGTGAAATGGCCATGCTTGATCTTTTCCAGCAACTCCTCATTGCCATCGAGTTTGAGTTCATTGACCTAATCAAAAGACAAATTATAAAACAATTTATAAATATTTTCTAATATATATCCCACCTTATCTATCAGTCCCTCAATATCGCCCATGCCCAGCAGCTTGCTCACAAAGGGTTTCGTCTTAAAAGGTTCCAAATCGTCTATATGCTCGCCCGTGCCTATAAAGATTATGGGCGACTGTGTGGCTGCCACAGCCGACAAGGCGCCACCACCCTTGGCATGGCCATCCAATTTGGTTATAATCACCGAACCAATGTCCACTTTATCCTTGAAAGCCTTGGCTTGTGCCTCACAAGCCTGTCCAATGGTGGCATCCATTACGAAAATGATATTATCCGGACTGACGGCATTCGCCACCGCCAACATCTCCTCGAACAGTGACTCCTCCTGCTTGTGCCTGCCCGAGGTATCCACTATGATCATTTCGAAGCCCTCACGCTTAAACATATCCACACCCTCTTGGGCAATCACCACCGGATCAATTTCCGTATAGCTGCCATAGAAGGGTATGCGCGCCTTGGTCGCATTCTGCTTAATCTGATCGTAGGCACCCGCACGAAATGTGTCCGCACACACCAGACACGATTTCCAATTCCTCTTCTGGTAGTGATAGGCTAGCTTGGTACAGGTGGTGGTCTTGCCGGAACCTTGCAGACCCACAAACATAATGATATTAGCCTTGCCCTTGATGGGCTGATAGGGTTTCACTCCGGGATCGACCAGTTTGATGAGCTCCTTGAATACCGCCGACTGGATCATGCGTCGCTTATTCAATCCACCGGCCATCTCATCGAAATCAATGACCGCACGCACATTCTCACGCAGCTGCTTGACCAAGCGTATGTTTACATCAGCCTCCAGCAGAGCTGCGCAAATTTCCTTTAGCATTGCATTCAGAGCCTCCTCATTGATTACCGTTGCCTTGCTCAGCGAGTGCAAGGCTGTGGTTATTTTTCTACCCAAATCTGCTAAAACCATTTTGGCGTTGGCGTTGGTCTGTGGGTGGCAGCTTAATAATTTTGTTTGTGTTGGAGTTAAGTTTACAGTTAACTTTTACTTATTTGTCTGAGCGACACGTCGATGTAGAAGAAGAGGAAGCACTGGCCAGTCACAGGGAGACGGCAACACCAGACGGCAGCTGTCAAAACAAAGCAAAGTTATCGATACACTGTGATGCAAGTTTTACGAAATGGAAAACCGCTAAAAATAACGTATAAGTAAAAATAAATAACATTTATGAACTAAAATTAAATTAAGCTAAAGCTTATTAAATGATTTAACCCGATAAAAGTTAAATTTGTTGGAGTTTTAATATGAAAAATATATTTTAGCTATTTAATTCATGTGCTGAAAAATATTTTAAATATATACTTTTTGAATTGTTTGATATTAAGTTTTTTTAAAAATTTTAAATTTACGCTTCGATTCAGATTCTAAAAATTTATTTTTTGTTGGTTAAATAATTTAAGAATTTTCTCACTAAAATTGCCAATGAATTAAACGCACGTCGTAACGCACCAGATATAAAAGCTAATAAAAAGAACAGAATTGACATTTATATTTGTAATTAATATTTTTTTCTAAGACTTAAATTTCAGACAAAGAGGTTCTCAATTCCTGAGTTTAGCTTTGGTCCCCCTCCTAACCGCATCTTTTTCTACTCCATATAAAACTTACTTTCTCTTTCACACGTCTTCTTTGTTCGTTCAGTGGTACATGGAGGTTTTAAACCACCGATTTGGTTTGTAACATGGTCAAACAAATCTAAACGCGGTTTCGTTTCAGTGGTTTACTTTGAAAATTCGTGCATTACAATTTTTAAGCTTTTTTTTGGATAAGAAACATTGTGATAAGGTCTACTTGACCCTCACCTACGCGAAAGTCTTAAAAAAAAAGAAATCTTATAGAAAGAGAACGGCTAAAACGATGTAACACTTTTCGAATAATTGGTTTTCCCTAATTCCCAAATTAAAACGTCTTTCTTTTGAGGTGGGCGCTTTACGTTAAAATCAGGGTGTCAAACCGGAACCGTATACCGAAAAGAACCGATTGAATCTCAAAACCAGAACCGTAACCGGAACCGTTATTTTTTATTTTTTGAGAACCGGTATTTCGAAACCTTTATTTTTGGAACCGAAATGACCGAAAAGAACCGAAACATTAAACCGGTACAGTTTCGGTTCTGAGTTTTTTTTTTGTTATTTCAGTTTTATTGCTTCAATCATGGATTTCCTCAGGGTAAAATGAAGGGTAAAAGTTAGCAAAAAACTTACAAATGTTAGGTTAAGGGACCATCTGGTATATACTGAAGTTTTTAATAAAAATAAAAATTTCATCTTATTTCATTGCATCTATTTTGGTTCAATAATTTCCAAATATTTTCAATTTATCCTTTATTTTTTTCATTTACAAAGGAAACGAATTAATAATTGGACCAAATGGGCTAAACCTAACAGCAGGGTTAAATTGTATCGCGTAACCGCAATATATATATTTCTCTATCGTATGAACCAATAAAAACTATAAAGTTCTGTATTTATAATGTTTAATATTAATTCCGTAAAGTTTAAATCGGGAAAATCGACCTCAATTCTTGAGTAGCCACCATTTTGCGAAAAACAATGCATATTACACTTTTTCTAATCGTGCATAATCTATAATTTTTTTTTGAGATGACCAGAAAGGCAGATTTAATGACGATCGGGAAACGACGCATATCTTGAAAAAATTTGTATATGGGCATTTCTTTTCTGACGTGACGTGACATTCGTACGAAAAATATAAAATAAAATATAAAGGAGACAAGTTAAAAAATTTTTTTTATTTTGGTAGTAATTCAATAGCACTTTATTTAGAAAAAAATTACAAAAAATCGATCCAGAGGATTCAAAGAAATCAGTAAAAATATGCCCTGACGTGACGTACGAAAACGGAAGTGAGTTTGACTCGGACTACAAAATTGCTCAAGCTCTCGAATTTCTTTTTGTATGAAACTTTTTTCAGTAGTTTTTAGAATAATATAAGATTATTTTCCAATTTACCAAATATAAATCTCATTTGTTCGTTTTTTATTAGCTTCTTTATATCTGACGTGACGTTACGCGGACGTACTTAAATTTCATTTGCCAATTTTAGTGAAGAATTTTTTTAATTATTCAACGCAACAAAAGAATTAATGATTCTGAGAGCAGCACACGAAAAGAAAATGAAAACGTAAATTTACTTTCTGCCCTCCATACAAAGGGAAGCTTTAAGACTCATTAATTAAAAATAATTTGCATATTACTTTTCTAAATCAAGTAAGAAACAACTTTATGCTTTTATTTATATATATATTTTTATGTACTCTCGAAATATGAAAAAATGAGCCATAAAAAATGGATCGTTAGAATATCAATTGTTAATTTTTTATGAGTCTTTAAAAACGCTCGAAATTTGGAATAGAATAGAATACCCCCTTTAACATTAATTTACTAGATTATATTAAAAATCTCACTAGGTAAGCTGAAAAAAGCCAGAAACAGCTAAAAAAAAAAAGAAGCTAAATGCATGCTCTGCGTTCGTAGCGAATTGCCAACTTGAGAAGAGGAAGCATTTGCATCAGCTGTACAATTTGTTGATTTTCATTTTAAATTTAACCGCTTAAATGGGCGTCAAGGAACTTTGGACGGTATTGACGCCACATGCGGAACGCAAACCCATAAATGAGCTGCGTGGCAAGAAGGTGGCTATTGATTTAGCTGGCTGGGTGTGCGAAAGTCTCAATGTGGTAGATTATTTCGTACACCCCCGCCATCATTTGAAGTAGGTTCCCCCATTTATAGTTAAGAAAAGCTATTTAAGTCAAACCTTTTCCTTCCATTGCAGGAATCTCTTTTTTCGCACTTGCTATCTCATCTGGGAGCAGGTGACTCCAGTTTTTGTTTTGGAGGGAGCAGCACCCAAGCTCAAAAGTCAGGTGATAGCCAAAAGAAATGAGCTGCAATTTCGTGGAGTGAAACCGAAAGAGGCTAGCGCCTCTACTCAAGCAGCCACAGCCGGAAAAACGGATAAAGGACGCACACGCTTTAATCATGTGCTAAAACAATGCGAGAATCTGTTGACCTCCATGGGCATACAATGTGTTCAAGGTCCCGGCGAGGCGGAGGCCTACTGTGCCTTTCTCAACAAGCATGGGGTAAGTTATCAAAGAGTTTTGTGATTTAATTTAATTAAATTAAATTCTTTCTTCTGCTTAGTTGGTGGATGGCGTCATTAGTCAGGATTCAGATTGTTTTGCCTATGGTGCTTTGCGTGTGTATCGCAACTTTTCCGTCTCCACTCAGGGTGCCCTAGCGGCGGCCGGTGGTGCAGTGGATATCTATGATATGCGTGAGATTTGCAAGCGTATGGATTTTGGTCAGCATAAGGTCATAGTTATGGCTCTGCTTTGTGGCTGTGATTATTGTCCCGATGGCATAGGTGGCATAGGCCGGGATGGTGTTTTGAAACTGTTTAATAAGTACGCGGATAAGGAGATTCTCGAGAGGTAAAATGAGCCTAATGGTTACTTAGGAACACATATTGATCCTCTTCTTTTTGTAGACTAAGAAAGTGGCGTGGCGAAACGGCTAGTTATAATGCGTTGGAGCTACGCGTGGATGACAAATCAATTTGCAGCAATTGTGGCCACTTGGGACGCACCTTAGCTCATACCAAAAGCGGTTGTAGTGTGTGCCGAACTCATAAAGGATGCGATGAGTCATTGTGGAAGTAAGTTGATTTAGCTATAATTACTAATTACGCACGTTTAATCCTTTACTCTCTCTTTCATTTTAGGGAGCAACGTTTGTCCCTTAAGGCGGAGCTAAGTCTACGTAAAAAGGCTTTATTAGCTGCGGATTTTCCCAACGAAGAGATTATAGCCGAATTTTTAACTGAACCCAAAACCATACCTCAACTCCAGCTCAACTGGCGGCAACCTAATCTGGTGAAGTTCATCAAGCAAATTGGACATTTGCTGCAATGGCCCGAGATTTATTGCTTTCAAAAGTTTTTTCCCATACTTACACGTTGGCAGGTCTCGCATCCATCACAAGCGTTGGCAATTGTTCAACCGGGGGAATTGCTTAAGAAGCGTACAGTTAAGGGTGTGCCCAGTTTGGAGCTTAAATGGCTGGATAGCCGGGACTCCTTTAAGGGTTTGATACCGGAAAAGCAAGTTAAAGAGTTTGAGGAGGAACATGCCAAGGGTTTGGAGGAATTGTATCAAACTGTGGAGCCGCTGGATTTACTTGAGTTGGCCTATCCGGATTTAGTGGCTGCATTTTTGAAATCCAAGGAAAAACCTTTGAAGAAAAGCAGCAGGAAGAAGCAAACTTCACTCGAACAGCCACAGAAAGCAGGACGCAAGAAAAAGCAGCCCACAGAGACGGCTCAACCCTCTATGAAGCAATTCCTTAACAGTAACAAGGAAAATACTCCACCTAAATCAACTCCTGGCCTATGTTCCACTCCCTTAACCAAAGTCATCTGCTCAGATCTGGAGAGTGATGATGACATAGGGTTAGACATGTCCGATATAGTCAATGGCCTAGTGTCTAATCCCCAGGCTAAGCCCGCTTTAACCCAGCATCAGGGTTTGGATTTACATTATGAACCTTTGGAGGAGGATTTGAGTTTGCGTTTGGCCCAATTAAGTTTGAGGCAAACTCCTTTAAAAAACAAACGTCTCTCGCTGGACGATAGCTTGGATTTGCTGGTTAAGGGAGTTCTGAAAAAGGTGCCACCCCGAACACCCATTGAACGTTTCAAGCGTCAGCATAATTTATCAGAAAAAACTACTCCTGGCAAATCCTCTCCCGCAAATGTCAGCTACTTTTTCAATCAAAGTCTGGAGCATGAGGATATTTTTGAGCAGCTAATGGAAACCAGCCTGGCACATCAGCAGGAGGAGGAGGAAGAAGAAGACAATGATTTGATTTTGATTAGTGACTAATCTTCAAGCGTTAAATGTACAAAAACAAAAAAGAAAAAGCATTACTTATTTCTAGCTAGGATCACAAATAAAGCTGGGCAAATTGCTGGGCCTGGATCAGGGCCTGCTCTAATTGCTCTTCAAAGAGATTAGACACCTTGCGTCCCTTCATATTGCAAACAAGTTGAGGATTCTGTCCCTTGGGGGCAGCCACCTGGCCCTCAAATGTCGAAGCAAACGATTTCAACCAGGTGGAAGCATTGAAATCCGGTTTAAGGCAGCTCTGTAAAGGCCAAGTTTAAGATTAAATTTCAGGGTCTAAGCAAATTTACCCACCTGTGGCACACAGCAGCGTGCCTTGACCTGTCCCTGACACATGCTGACCACCAGTATGGGACGATCTGTACACAATTTGGTGGCACGCTGCAGCGGCAATTCCTCCACCAAAACGGAACTGGTTATATAGTGCAATATATAAGGATGTGTATCCAAAGGCTTCTCCTGCAACAAGTTGCGCATTTCCACCTCTACGAATTCTCTGTGAAAAAGCGGGGTTATATTAAGACCTTAATCCTTGTCTAAACTCTTACTTAAGCGTTGTGCGTGTCGTCTCCTTGAGACGTTTGAGCATCTCATTTATGCGTTCCAAGGTGTCCATTTTGAAGGCATAGGGCAACTTAATATCCGAGTGCAACATATTATGGCGTATGGTCTGCAGCTCCACTTCGGTGGCATTTGTTAGCTTATCCATTTGAAACTGCTGCTCCAGCATATCTACACGATGACGCAGCAGGGCAGCCGTTTTCAGCACATTCTCGGCCGCTTCTCCTGCCACCGCGGTAAAGGCGAATCTAGCACGATTCGTTTGTTTGAGATTGACAATGCAAAAGCAGGACAACTCCTTGGTATTTCCCACATGAGTGCCACAGCATAGCTCTTTAGAGCTTAACTGCAGCTCGGTGGATTGTACTTCTATCAAGCGTAAGTTCTGCTCGGGATATACTTCTCCTGGGACCAGGGTTATGTCATTCTGTTCCAAAACCTGGGCGGCATTTAAAAGTTTCATTTCAACGGGCAAGGCAGCACAAATTAGGCGACTATTTGGAGAGGGAAAAGCAAGAGATTAAATTAGATTCAGTATAGGACCTGGCACAAGCTCACACTAAATCGTGTTAACAGTAAGCAAACCAACAACTGGGCACACTGTCGAATCGAATCAACTTATTCCAAAAAAAATTTTGTTTATTTGATTTGAAGTTGAATTTAATTTATAGAAGATTAATTTAACAAAAGTTTATTAAAAATAGAGAACAATTCTGTTAATGTAAGTACGTAGGTTGCTATATATATTTCTGGCCTAATAATGAAAACGCGAGTATTTATGATCAAAAATGGTTTTATTGTTTTTCAAAGTATTCTTCAGCAAGATTTATACACTTTTGCATGCGCTCAAATCAATTGTCGAAGCACTTTTTCCACTCCGATTGAGACACCTCCAAAACATGGTTTTTCAACTCTTCAACAGCATTTTCTGGCAACGAAAATCGTTGACCACGCATTTTTCCCTTAATGTGCGGGAATAAAAAGAAGTCATTGGGTGCCAAGTCAGGGCTGTACGGCGGATGAACCATCAATTCGACGTTTTGGGCGGTCAAAAAGGCGCTAGTGTGAGCAAATGTGTGAGAGCTCGCATTGTCATGGTGCACAATGATCTGTCTTCTCTTGTTCGTTTTTCGAATTTCTTCGAATTGTGGTGTACCACTCAAAATTGACCATCCTACGTTGCTCAAGCGGAACAGTCGCCACATGACCAGTTTTACCGAAGAAACAGGCGACCATTTGCTTCGAAGGTGCTTCTTCCACGAATGACTTTCGTTGTATGTGGCTCGTCTTCGAAGACCCACACGGTCAATTGCTGTTTTGTTTCGGGCTCATAAGCATAGATCCATGATTCGTCACCTGTGACGATCTTATAACGGTCTTTTGAAACACCGCGATTATATTTTTTCAAAATTTCTTTGCACCAATCCACACGAGCCTTTTTTTTGCGGCATCCAACGAGAACAAACCTTTTTACGCCCAGGTGTTCATGCAATATCGAATGTATGCTGGTGGAAGAAATGCCCAAGGATGCCTCTATCTCACGGTATGTCACATGACGATCTTGCATTATCAGTTCATGCACGGCATCAATGTTTTCTGGCACAACGACTGTTTTTGGACGACCTTCGTCTTCGAGCGAGCGTCGCCCGCGATTGAATTCATTAAACCAATTTGTCACAGTGCTATAGGATGGTGCTTCAACGCCATACAAAGATTTAAGTTCATCGTTGCACTCTTGTCGTGATAATCCACGTCGAAAGTTGTGAAAAATGATTGCACGAAAATGTTCACGTGTTAATTCCATTTTTCTGCCGAGTTAAGTTTTTGATTAATCGTTAATCGATATCAAACTGTGGTCACACATGAATGAGTTGTATGGGGCTTTTATCGATAAAAGTCCAAACTTTTTTTTGGGAAAAGGCCAATTGGTCCTAAAATGGCTAGAAGTGACCTAGGCCAGAAACTTAAATAGCAACCCACGTAAAATGGAAAACAAATGCAAAAAACTTGCCAAATATTTGAAGAAATCGGGAGAAAACACTAATCTTGATTGATGTCAATACAATTTAAATGAAAAGATTCGTATGGAATTTTAAAATTTAACCGACCAAGCACTGTCCTGCAAATTTATTTCTTAAGCGGGTTCAATGGTTATTCCCCGCGTTCATGCCAATGCCCTTTCTTTTAGTTTTAGTTGTGGAAAGGGAGAAACATTGCTCGCACTCTGATTTTTATATCATAAACATTCAGATCATTTGCTTTAACTCGCACTCACACGATCATTGTGAACGAACCAAAGCGGATCAACATTAGAGTTTGTTTGAGCGAAAGGGAATACAATTTTCTTTAGTCTGCACTCGTGCAGGGCTCTAATTCAAACCAAATTTATATGGACTATCACTCACTTGATCAGATCCTCGATAAGCTGAACATCCGACTTTTGTAGACGTTTACCCAGTAAGCCCAATTCCAATTTGCATTGCTCGCTGGTTACGGAACTTGAGACCTGATACGTGACCTTGTGGAAAAGACCACGTATGGCAGCATTTAGCAAATGGGTGGCTAAAAAAAAGAGCATAAAGTAACATTGCTATATATTTAAGTAGGGCTAGAAAACTCACCTGTATGATGGCAGGTATTGAGTTGTCTGTGTCTGGCATTTACTTGCAGCTCCACCTCATCTCCCAGGGCCAACTCAAAATCATCTGTGGGTGTGATTAAGCGACAAACATGAACCACACAATCATTTAGTTGCTTTACACTGATAACTTGCAATTTGTGAGGTTCCTCTGGTTTAAGCTTATTCTTTACCATTATAAAACCCTCATCCGATTGTTGGCCACCAGATTCATAATAGAAATTGCTAGCAGAGGTGACAAGGGACAGAATGGTGGGCGAGGGTTCCTCCAAACGTGTGCGAGACACTTCGGCATCATTCATAAGCAGACCCAATACTTGAGCACGTACAGGGGGTATAACATACGTTTCTGTGGCCTCATCATAATGGTAGACATACTTATGACTATTGTCTGTGGAGGTCTTAAGCCTTTGGGTGAGCTGAACCTGAGCTTCGGTCAAGTGCTGAGCCTCCATTATGCCTCCAGTTGCACTTTGTAGTCCATCTTTGGCTTTCAATTTGGCCAGCGACACCTCCGCCCGATAACGATCCAAATCGCAGTTCATATTCTCCAGTTCGGCCAGCTTAATGAAACTATCCTCGGTCAGGCCATAAGTGTCGGTGAGTTTGTAGAGGAAATCTCCTGGTATGGTATTATTGGGAAATTTGACGCGTTGCACCTGAAACTCTCGGTAAGCGGGCACAAAGCCAGGACATTCCATTAGATCAATATCATCCAGATTGGGAAATTCGGTCAAGACTTCGGCAAAGGCTTTGGAAGAGCTTTCTCTGAGATTTTTATACACTTCCTGCTCGTGGTTTATTAAATCAATGACTGCACCCTGCTTCGAGGACATTTCAGGATAGGCCTCACCCAAAGTCTCCACCACCAAGGGCACCAATTGCGTCAGCAGCTTCTCCTGGGCAAACACATGCTCCGAAAGATTTAAAGCCTTGCGCACAACTCGACGCAGTTTTTGACTGAAATGAAAGGAGTTCTTTAAACGATTGATCCAATTTGTGGGGTTAACTCACTTTTGATCCGGCAACATGCCATCACTGAGGCAGGCGGTAATCATGCGTGCATGATCCGCCAGCACTCTATAGCTAGTGTCCAGCAGGGCGGCTGTAGAGTAACTGCCACCATAAACAGGAGCCTTGGACAGCTGTTGTATGCCATCGAAGAGAGGGGTAAATACATCTGTATCATAATTTGAGGATTTGTTTTGCAAAATGGCCGTTAAACGCTCGAAACCCATGCCGGTGTCCACATGTTGCGCGGGCAACGGGGTGAGACTGCCATCCGAGTGACTAAAAGGAAAGAATTTAAGGTAGGAGAAATTCACATTAACCAAGAACTCACCGATTGTACTGTATGAAAACCAGATTCCAAAGTTCAGTGAGATCGGCACGTCCAGAGTTTACCAATTTAGCTCGCTCCGCCACGCTGCCCAGCTCAGGACGATGATCTATGTGTATTTCCGTGCAAGGACCACAGGGACCGGTTGTGCCCATTTCCCAAAAATTATCCTGGCAGCCAAATGGCAAGATTCGCGTAGAGGGAAACCTGTCATCACAAGTTAAAAGAAAAGGCCAAATAAAATTATATAACCAGACTTACCCCAAACTACGCCAGATTTCAAAGCATTCCAAATCCGCAGGTATGCCCAGCAGCTTGTCACCTGCAAAATAGGTGACATACAAACGTCCTGGATCTATTTGATAGGGACCACGCAGCAGTTCCAAGGCCATGACGCAGGCTTCCCTCTAAAAAGCAAAACTTTCATGAATTTCTAAAGCAGCGGATAACCTAAAACTCACCTTAAAGTAGTCCCCAAAGGACCAATTTCCTAGCATTTCAAAGAACGTATGATGATAGCCATCCTGACCCACCACAGACAAATCATTGTGCTTGCCACCCACACGCACACATTTCTGCGAGTTGACCACACGCTGGTGAGGTGCCGGCGCTGTGCCCAGAAAAACAGATTTGAACTAGGAAAAAATAGAAAGTTAATTATTGCTTAAGTTTTTTTATATATACATATATACCTGATTCATGCCCGCATTGACAAAGGCTACGCTGGGATCACAGAATGGCACCACCGGGCTGGAGCGTACAAATTTATGTCCATGTTTTACGGTAAAATAATCTATGAACGTTTTGCGTATCTCACGCGCTGTGAGCACACGCTGCAACTGCTTGGCCGAGTTGTACATTTGGCCCCACAAAATTATTGGGAGTTAAATGCGATTTTAATTACATTTAATATTACCCCTCGACCGGCAATTAAAGATCAAATAGGAGATAAATCTGTACCAGCAACAGCTGTTCGGCCAATGCTAACAGCTGTTCGCTAACAGTCACAGTGCAAGGCAGACAACAGATTTATTAGTGCTGACAATTAGAAAAAAAGCTAGAAAAAAGCTAAATTTTTATACAAACGAAAAAAATGTTAACATAGGCAAATTTTTAAATTATTTTAATAACACTAGTTCACAAAAAAAAAAAAAAAAAAATCCATTGAAGCTGTTATTTTTTTCATACTCAAAAAATTGTTTTATGCATTTTTTGTTGTTTTTTTGGGTACCCTTACATTTTATGACATTTCTGAGATAGTTTTAGATGGCGTCAAGCAAGGAATTAATAAAAAGGGTAAACAATTCATAATAAGCTAGTTGAAGATCATTTTCCAATCGGTTTAGTAGTATGAATGCTGCAAGCAAAAATAGTTCGAAAAAAAAGTTTGCAAAATTTGTTTTCCTAAAATCTGTAAAATGTTGAAATTGATATAAATAAATTATTTTTCTCTTTTGTTCTTACGAATAGCACTTCTACGAAGAAAATAAGATATTGATAAAGAATATCTATGGATAAATAAATGAGTTGTGAGCAATTGAGTTCAAGTACTAACAGTCAAATTTCTAGTTTTATGTATTTATTTGAAAATTTTTGTATTTTTTCTTCGATTTTGGCCTTGCACTTAATTTTTTTCTGTGATTTGGCTTCTATTGGAACCCGTACATTGAGCAAAAACCGAAGAAAAAAAAAATTTTTTTTTTAACACGTAAAATGTTTAATTTGACTCTTAGTTGTTTCTCAATATTGCTCACAACTTCGCTATTTATCCACATATTTTCGTCATCAATGCTTTATTTTCTTCGTAAAAGTACAATTCGTGAGTGTAATAAAAAAAAAAATTTTTGATTTTAATTTTCAATCATTTACAGATTTTAGGAAATCAAATTTTTTCACGTTTTTTGAGGAAAAACATAATTTTTTTCGAAATATTTTTGCTTCTAACTTTCAAACTACTAAACCGATTGAAAAATGTTTCAACTAGATTATTAGGAGTTGCATACCCTTTTTATTAATACCTTGCTTGACTCTTACTAAAGTTTGTAACTCGAGATATGGCTTAAAAGGTATGGGTACCTACCGAAAAACTAAAAACAAATTCGAAATATTTTTAAATTCATTTTTGAGTTCAGCATTCCAAAAAACATCATTAAAAAATAATTGCTTCAATGGGTCTTTTTCGCTGTAAACTAGTGTAATTTGGCAACTCTAAAGCTAAGGTCCCATAGGCAAATAATTTGCCCACATTTGAATAAAAATTTGTCTAAATTCGCCATTACCTTAGATTTTTCAGGACTTGAAACTGAAGCTATGGATCTTTACGCAAATAATCTGCTCAAAAAGTGCCGAAAAAGTTCCTATTTTGGCCAATTCAGCTAAATTTTCATAAAAATTGGCAAATTATTTGCCTGTGGGACCTTAGCTTTAGGCATTAGATAAAAATTTTATCAGCCTCAGAGCCGATTTCTCTTCTAATAGATATCTGCTACATTTTACTCTGTTATTTGTTAGTTTATTTAACAGATAGTTTTATGTAGGAGATTAAAAGAGAATTTAAGCTGTAACAGAGTGTAATCTTTGTAGTTTTTGAATTTATAGCTAATTTTACCTCAAACAGTTATAAATTGCCATCACTGTCAGGGGTAGCCATTCACCGTGTAACGCCGACACCCTAAACCCCCGTGCAGCTGTTGCACATTTTGGTTAAAACGTACAAAAAAAGAACAGAAAAAACAGAAACACACATAAATTCAAGAACGAGAACAACGAAAAAAAATTCTTAATGACTTGCCGAAATCTATAAATATCAATGAGAAGTAATGTCAAACTCCCAAATTTAGTCAAATTACAGGTAAACATTGATGCAGCATTTTGAACTTTGACACTTTCTTCCGCTTTCACTTTCTCTTTGCTTCCCCAGATTATAAACCAAAAAAGGGCAAACACACAACTTGGCCAAGTGCAAACCCCAACGACAGCGTAGACGCAGCAAAACCATGAAAAGGCGACCCTTAAGACCCAATCTGGGGGGTAACCCGGGCACAGGATCAGCGCCCAGTTCTAATATGAATTTTCGACCAGGTGGTCCAGATATAACACGTGCCGAGGCTCGTGGCACTAGACCCACGGCCGCACCCACCAGCATACGAGAGATATTGGTAATGGGTGTCATTCACTTGTGCAAAAAGACGATTTTCTTCAACACGGATCTGAAGGTGGCCTTGTATCTGGGCAGTTTGTTTGTGATTTCGGTCATAGGAGATTTTCTACCCTTCCCCAAGACGTACTTTGCACGCTCTGACAATTTATTCAATATGTATTTTGTCAAAGTGGGCTGGGGTTGGACTTTGTTGTTTGTGGTGCCATTTTTGGTGCTATCGGCGTATACCCTGACCTGTGGTGATCATAAGCGTATGCTAAGGCATCATTTTCCACGCATAGTGATAGCCACATTCTTTTGGTTCTTCTGGACAAAGCTGTTCAATGTGGTGGAGACCTCCTATGGACGCTGCACCATCAAGGGTGAGTAGCAAAGAGAAGAATTTTGTTCATTTTAAAAATATGTTTTCTTATGCCCCAGGCTATGCCACCAAATCCAGCTGTCTGAAGGCGGGACATCTCTGGCATGGTTTCGATATCTCCGGCCATGCTTTCATACTCATACACTCTAGCCTGGTGTTGATTGAGGAGGCACGGCCCATTATCAAATGGGAGACCATCAAGGAGCATATCAGAAATGAACTGCATAATCGCAGCGTGTCGGAGAATACAAGCAATAATCCTTTACGTGGACTCAATGAAGAGCAAATGAGGAGTCTTCAGTTCCTGTACAAACGCTTAACGCCCATCATACGCACCCTTTTCATTGGCATGGCTGCGCTGCAGTTGCTCTGGGATATTATGCTGGTGGGCACGATGCTCTATTATCATCGTATGATTGAGAAAGTTGTTAGTGGCATTGTGGCCATACTCACCTGGTACTTAACCTATCGTTTTTGGTATCCCACTCATGGTTTGCTGCCCGAGTCTCCAGGCAAAGGCAGTTTCTTTTATCAACGCGAAAAGGATAGCAATTTTGCTGCCTTTAAACGGCACACGCATTTAGCCAGTCCAGCAGGATCAGCCAGTACTGGAGCAGCTGCCGCAGCAGCCAGTAACTCTCGCTTGAATTTGAATAATGCCAACAGCCGAGAACAGCAAATACCCAAATTTATGGGTATGCCTTTGTTTACCAATGTCAAGGCGGCCAGTGCGGCAGCCAGTTTGCTGCAAGCCGAGCAGCAGAAGAGAGATTTGCAGCAGGGTTTAGCCGCCGATAGCTAAAAAAATGTCAAAGGATCATCCTTCGAGCACAGGAATTGAGTATAATGGGTGAAGGATTTATACATTTTGATACCAAATTGTAGATTTTTATTCGAAGTTGAGTTTAATGCAGCATAGATGAGGCTCTCTGTCATCCGGGTTACCCATCATCCTCATGTAGTCTTAAGGTGTTTCTTTCTGTTCGTGTGTTTATATGTGACCAACTTTAAACAAGTAAAAAGGATTTGTTGAACAAAATCATTTATGGGGGATTACAAAAATTTTCTATTTATGAGCAAAGGCTGCAAACATGGCCATACCCAAGAAGCCGGCTCCTGCGCCCAGCTTATAGTTTCCCGGTGTCTTCAGCCACATCTCCTTTAGGATTTCAAAATTGCTGGGTTGGAGTTTGTGATAAGCCGATCGCTGCTTGAAACGCAAGAAATAGTTCTCCACTTGAGGCAACTTGCCATAGGACCAATAGAAATTCTCAAATCCCAGCTGATAAAGACGATGCAACAGCAAACCCAAGCTAATATCCGCCAAAGTAATATCATCTCCCGTTAGCCAATCACTGCGTGGTGTTTTCTTAGACAATTCCTGTTCCACATACAGCAAAACATGACGCACAGCGTCTAAAACACGTTGGAAATCCTCTCGAGAGGAAACCAAATCTTTGCGACGCTCCTGTATGTTCAATTTATGTTCGAGGGCAGCCTTATTGGACTGCAGTTGATCCACAGAATGACGCAGCAAATCCAAAACCTTGTCATTATTTTCTATAAGGAAAACATTAGAGGATTAAGGCCTGAAAATGTATGAATATTATGAAGAAACTTACTCAGGCAGGATTGCCTTACCGGGCCTATGAACGGCGCCTTGGGCACCAGCTTCAAATCATCGTGTATAAACGAGCCCAGACTTAGGGCACCCACTGGCAGACGCCCTAGAGCCTGCTCATAGATCATTACCTCATCAAATTGCAGCGTATCTTGTGGGGGTTTCAGCTGAGCATGTTGTTCTGTTTTGATCACACACAGAAAAAGCTAAGTATGCCAGTTAATTTTTATGGAACACTTACCTCCACGAAATTTACTCTCCACATAGTTGATAATGTGCATCGAATTGGGTATAATGAAGGCGCCATCTTGCAGCACGGGCACATCCCCTTTGGGATTCACATTTAGAAACCAATTGGAATACTGCTCACCATTGCATAGATCCACCACATAGGGAGTGAACTCTATGTTCTTCTCATAGAGCACCAGGAGTACCTAAGAAACGAAAACGAAATAGGGGGACTTAAAAAACTAAATACCAAATTATGTCATATTTTCGACTATAAAAATTCGACGGTTTGAAACTAAATCATAGAATTGTAATCCTTCAGAAGAAATTTAACTTGGTTCATTCAAGTTTCGGAAAAGGTTGGGGAAAATTTTTAGTTTCCAAGCTTTTAAGATTTGGTCTGAGCTAAGACTGCCTAGAACTACCCGTTAAATGCCTAGAAAAACTGAGGAACTATTTTTCTTTGTACGAAAAACGCGGCGCTCAGAAAGAAGAAGTTTCTTCAATTCTTTATAAATTTGTTATATCGATATTTTGGTCCGAAATTCAGCGTTTTGGCTACTTTTGAAAAAAAGATAGAAAGAAAAGAGACTGAAGTCGCCGAGGGACGTGGAAAAGAAGTTCCCGTCGCCCTTTTATCTAAACAATTTGACGGCGATATTTACACCCCTTGTTGCGACTGTTCCGATTCTACTTCAATCCCGAACCTAAATGCTGAATTTAATACCGTACCTTCCCGATCCCAAACTTTATTTTGGTTATCGTATAAATTTTAAAGTATCGTTTTTTTAATTCTTCTCCTAACTAAATTAAAACATGCTGAAAAGATCATGCAAAATCGTTTCGTAAATTAAAAATAAATAGATACGAGGTGTGTTTATAAAGTAAGGTGCGTTTTCAAAATTTACGAGAATTTACCCCTTCGACTTTTTCCTGTTCCCAAAACAAAAGAGACCCACGAAAAGAAAGTGACCTCAAAAATATGAAAAAAATTTTTAATTTGTATATATCCTATATATTATCCGATCTGAAAATTTTACAGACTATGGATATTGAACATATATACGGTATATGGGTCTTTCCATGTGAACTCAGCCAACCACATTATTTTGTGTGTTTAAAAGAAAAATCACTATCAGCGGTTTAAAGTTCTACACATCGAGAATATAATTATATTTTTGACATCCCCACCACTAACAGTTCCCGAGATATCGCGACAAAGAACATAATACTTAAAAATACTATAGCATCGTAACGGTGCATCCGATTTAAGCGACCCAAGTTGTGATTCTACTTATTTCATGTCTTTTATCCGAGAAAAAAAGGTTCAAAAAAGTCCTTTCTTAAGTAGGATTTTAGCGAAATTTAAAGGATTTTTGTCTTTTTTCAAGGAGGGCGAACCGATATTATGAAATAGTTTTTTTTCTGGTAAAGGCTATCCGTATACATATTCTAGAAAAAGTAGGAAAAAACCATTGCAATTTTATAGAAAGGGAACGACTAAAACGATTTTACTGATATAAAACCCCTTATTTTGCAAAATCTTTATCTTAAGGTAGATGCTATACATAAGCAAACTCATTGGTGGAATGAACCGAAGCGTTTTCTTTAGCGCTTTTGGGCTTGGCTCAGTATTATTGAAACGAGCACGAATTTGCAGTTTGGTTCGGCTCAGAACCGGTTTGCATCTCTAATAGATTTATTGAGAATGTCAGCTTTTAAGATTCTTTTAATAATTTTTATAAGCAACAAACTATCTTGGAGAAATATTATCAGTCCAGTCTGAAAATCATTCTTCCACTTGTAAAGTGTATGGAGTTTCTATCCCGAATGTTCCAACAAATCACTTTCGACCCATAAACGACCTAATTCCCATACGATTTGTTCGTTTTTGGGTCGATAGCGATTTGTGGAACATATGGGTTTATCATATTTTCTAGCGATCAAATATTAATGTGAAGCTCAAAGAATAATGTGTCGGAGACAATTTCTAGGTATCAAACAGTTCTTCACTTAAAAATTAAAATCCCAAACAAAAAAAAGTACTCTAATAGTTTTTACCTTTTTGTTATGGAATAAATTGTATAATAACCGGTTTCAATCAAAAAATCAATTTAATTGTTTATAATTATAAAATTTGATCATTATTTCGTATAGCCACATCAACTTTTGATCTTTACTCAGCTATATTTATTTTCCACTTCATATATAAAACCTCAATAGACTTCATTAGCACTTGCAATTTGAATAAACAAATTATGAGTCTAAGCGATGCGGTCATAAACTAAAATCTAAATTTCCAAACCTTTAAGTACAAAAGTTTTTACATTTATCAAACGCCCCCACTTCAGGCTTCATTGCATGCGGTTAAAAGGGAGAAAGAGAGAGAGATAGAGGGGGAGGCAGATGTAATGATCGCAACGATGATGATTTAATTTTGTAATTTGGCGCCCTTCACAAAAGTTTAAAGCAAATAATTTGTTGGGTAAAAAAAATATATATATCACATGATTACTTTTTGCGAATAAAAATTGTAGGGATGAAAATAGAGCACAAGCTTATTATCCGGAAATATGGGAGCCTTGAAATCCTGTAGACTGGGCGGGGCAGGAGCAATTTCTTTGGTTAGGTTGTTCATTTTGTTTGGAAATTTTTTAATTAAATCTTAGTCAAAGATTTTTTTTCTTATATCACATGCTACTAGGCCCGACTACAATTGCACACAAACACAAAAGATAGCGCGTTGACTGTTTGCCGGAGACGGTCAGAGACGGAGACCCAAACCCATGAAATGTTGTTAACTGACTGAGAATGGAAGCATGCTCTGGGTGGAGTAGTAAAGCCGCTCTGACAGCTTATTAATTTGCACTTTCGGTGGAGAGGCGTTAAGTACAGGTGTCGCTCGTTAGAGTGAATCGTTTTAAAGTGTTAATTTACAAATGATTTAAGATAATGTTATTTCAACAAACCAAAAGCTTTTATATAACTTAAATCATACACTCAGAAAAAAAATCAAGAATTCCGTACTTAAACAGGGGAAGTTCAAGTACAAACGTTCTCAAGTTTAGTTGACTGACTTAGTTCGGAATTTCCAAATCTAAGAACAAAATTCTTATTTCAAGTTTCGTTTTGGAATTATAAATTCACTTAAACCTGAAATAACATATTTCCGGATACCTCAATTTGATTGTTATTTACTCTTAATCTTGTCTTATTAAATTTATAATTGATTTATACATGATGCAATAAAAAAAGACCAAAATAACGTTAAAATTTTAAGAATAAAACGATCTTAATTTAATAACGGTCATACCTAAATATTGGATGGAATTTTTTTCTGAGTGTACCTTTATTTCGAAGTTTTACGACGGACTCGAGGTACCGGAGTGAGTCTTCTTCCCAATTTTAGAGTTTTGGTGCATGGAAAGGGTATCCATAAGTAAGGTTAGTTGAAGTCTGTTAGGGAGACCTTTTCACCACGCTCAGGTCTAAGCATACAGTAAGCTAGGTTTAAGTAACAATTGGAATAAAAAAGTGAAAAAGAAAATAAGTGTTAAACTCGTTGGCTAAAGTTTTAGCCAGGGTGTCAAACCGGAATCCGAACCGGAACATTGTACATTGTACCGGTACAGATTCGGTTGAGTTTTATGGCTTCAATCAGGGATTTATTGAGGGTAAAACGCAGGGTAAACGTTAGCAAAAATTTACAAATATTAGGATAAGGGACCATCTGGTATTTATGTACTGAAATTTTCAATAAAATTTGTTTTCTGAGGTAAAATTTTTTATGTTTAATTTTCCTTCTTTATAACTACTTTCTGTAGTGTAGGTTGCTACCCGTTATATCCGTTATATCTTCGGATTAAAGGATTTTTAAATTATAACGGTACATACCGGTACGTACCGTTTTACTGAAATAAAAACCAAGGTACCGATACGGAACCAAATACCGAAATAAACTTGAACCTAAACAGAACCTTTTACCGAAACATTAGTTTTGGTACGTACCAGATCCGGAACCGAAATCCGATTCGGTTTGATTCCCTGGTTTTAACATCAAATTGTCTATAGCCCTGCGATTTTTGACCTGTAAAGTGTCCACCCCTACAGAAACAACGATTTCGAGAATCTTTTGGGAAAATCTGAGCCCCCTACATAACATTGCTTCATCGAGCCGGATATTCTGGAAATTATCCCGTTTGGTTTTAAAAAAATTCGACAGCTCGAATTGATACTAATGCTAGTGTACCATCTCACTCTATTAGAAGCACCCAGAAAAAGTAGAACAGTTCACCTTAGCAAATATCCACTGTATTTTTGCCATTTTCATATTCCCGTTGCTTCTCGTGCATATATTTGTTTGTCATACTTTATTTATCTTTGTTTATGCTATTACGAAATAAAGTGTTTATTTAAAGATTTTCTTTTCAAATAAATAATTCTTATCTACCGATTGTAGCTTACCAAGTTATGTTTACAGTGGTGCTTTGTAAACAACCAAACAAAATAATAATTTTGGCGCAATTTTAAATAAAATGAATTTAAATTTATATAAAAATTAAATAATTATATATAAATTAATAATTAAATATAAATCAACCACAAGTGATAAGAATGATGAACAAAACAATAATCAAATTTAAATTACGCGCTGCACTGTGTGTGTGGTTCTTTGTGGTGACTACCAAAAGCCGCTAAAATTGGCTAGAAAACAGTAGCTGCAGCTGTAAGTAAAGACTTGCCTGAAACAATGGGCTATAGTTAAAACTCAAATGACAGGGTTAATTAGGTTACTTATTCCATAATGCTTAAAACCCAACCAACTTTAAAATCAAACCAAAGCAATAATTGTATATTTAATTACAAAATTTGAATTCGGCGCTCTACAGTGTTGCCATCTCATGGTGACTGTCAAAAACCGCTAAATCAACAGCCATAAACCAAATTTTTGTAATTTTAATCAAGAACTGAGAAAAATCAATTCATCTGTAAGCTTAAACCTAAAAAACATGTTAAATCTCGGGCTGCAATTTGCCTCAAAGGTGGCCAAGTTACCTTTGACTGCCTCTGCCTCTAGCGCCGTGACTGCGACTGGGAGCGGAGTCCAAAGTTCCCTTAGAAGAAATCTTAATCAAAACAACAGCAATAACATTAGCCAACAACTCGTTGTTAACCATAATCTGTGTCACAAACGTTTGTCCAGCACCAGTCAAAGTTCAACCCTCAATCCAATGAAACGTTTGGCAGGAAAAGTAGCGGTGGTCACCGCCTCCACAGATGGGTAAGCAGAGGAAGCATCTTGTAGGAAATCAACTGAAATTTCTCTATGTATTAGCATTGGTTTTGCCATAGCCAAAAGGCTGGCCGAGGATGGAGCTGCGGTGGTCATCAGCAGTCGCAAGCAACAGAATGTGGACAACGCTTTAGCCGAGCTGAGGAAACTAAATCTGAATGTTCATGGCCTGAAGTGTCATGTGGGCGAGGCACAGGATCGTAAGGAACTGTTCGAGCAGACCATTAGCAAATATGGCAAACTGAATATATTAATCAGCAATGCAGCCACCAATCCTGCTGTCGGTGGAGTGCTCGAGTGTGATGAGAAGGTGTGGGACAAGATTTTCGATGTAAATGTCAAGAGCTCCTATTTGCTGGCCAAGGAAGCTTTGCCCTATCTGAGGCAGGAAAAGGGTTCCAGCATTGTGTTTGTCTCCTCCATAGCGGGTTATGATGCCTTTGAGGTTAGTTTGGCCCGGGGTGGGGCTTATCTTATCTTGAAATTAAAATTCTCTTTTTCCATTTCTTAGCTTTTGGGTGCCTACTCTGTGAGTAAGACCGCCCTCATTGGTTTAACCAAGGCTGCTGCCAAGGATCTGGCACCAGAGGGTATACGTGTCAATTGTCTGGCTCCTGGCGTCATTAGAACCAAATTCTCCAAGGCTTTGTATGAAAATGAGTCGGCCAATGAGGCTGCTCTCAGTAAGATACCCATGGGACGCCTAGGCACTAGTGAGGAAATGGCTGGTGTGGTCTCGTTCCTAGTCTCTGAAGATGCTGGCTATATTACAGGAGAGTCCATTGTGGCAAGTGGCGGTATGTCGGCGCGTCTTTAAGTGGAATATTATAAATATATTTGTGTGCTTATGGTCTATGTATAACAAGGCGTGTTTACAAAAAATATATATAGTTAAACTTGTGACTAGGAGGAACGCAGCTTGGCTAGCTGATCGGCTATATCCTTTTCGGTGCGTTTGCCGGCCGACTCAAAGTCCGCCGACGAACCTGTAGCTGGTATGCTGGACATTTTGCCTGAGATTTCAATGCCTATTTCGTCTAGCACCTTATTCACCACCGCATTGGACTCCTCCTCATCGCCTGATTCATTAAGCATGTCATCGAGCGTGTCATTGACCATTTCATCCGTCATTTCCATTTTCATATTGGCCGCCTGGAAATCGCGTACAGTGCCAGCTATTGCCTCGGGACGCATTATCTTGTTCATATCAGCCATGGTTTTGGCTGTGGATCCCATGGCTTCGCCTAGAGCTATATTGGCACCCATATTCTTGTTCTGATAGCCAATGGATTGAATTTTGCCAGCGGCAGCATAACTGCGAGACTTTTGTTTACGTATCTCCACAAGTTGTTTGGCCAGAATGCGACAGGCATCGTTATTGCCAGCGGCCGCATTGCGACGTATTTCTGCCTCCAGTTTCTTCTCCTCCTGCTCCAGCTTGAGACGCTCGCGTTCAATGTCACGGGTGGCCTTTCTTAGGCTGCGATCATTATCGCGTTGCTGCTCCTTGACTGTGGGCTTTTTGCCAAATATGTTGTTGAACATTGTTTTTTATTGCTGTTTTCGGAATTTAGAAGTAAAATAAGTCTAAGCTCTGCTGTTGGTGGTTCTTTTTTCGTTTTGATGAATCACTTGGAGGCTGAGGCTAAGGTAAACATCATCAAAGCAGTAAAACAGCTGTCAATAGAGATGAGTAATTGAAGCTTAGCTGTGAGTGGCAATTAAGAAAAAGCCAAACGTTAAACGGAGGGAAAATAGCTAAAAATCATAAAAAGGCAAAATAGTGCTAACAGTAAAAGTTGTCTATTTAAATTGTTCAATACAAATTTATGAAGTAAATGTGTTCTTTTGAAGCATTGCCCCAAATTGGGAATAGTTACTCAAAATTATTTGCTTTTTTTTTCGATTTGAAACCATATCTAGCCCCAACATTTGTATTCACTATTGCCACTACATTATAAGTTGCTCATGTTAATGTAACAGTAACATGTAAGAATTTTAAAAAAGGGTTATTAAATTTAATAACTGAAAGTGTTTCTATTCATATGAAGTATTGAGCCGAAATAAGTTTTTATGTCATCTGGAAAGAAGACATTACGTATAAAAAATAAAATTCTTAAGAAAAAAATATAATGCGAATGCTTACATATAATAAAAACGTCTTAAAAGTCCCTAAGTTATTATTATTTAGGAAGAGAATCTTCTTAAAAGTCTTCTCACCAGTAGGTGATTGTGTCTTTCTATGAGTATTCTACTGGATTAAATGATAATCTGTTGCTTTGAAGAAGGGTATTTTTTTTTAAATTTTAATTACAGCTTTTGGAACCCAAACAAAAATTTGGAATCATGAATTAATCCCGCCCCAAGGATTCTAAAATCTTTCCGTCCAGATCCCACATCCTACAGGCTTGTTCTGGTTTTTACTTTCGACAAAATTTGTCGAATTCAAATGTGGTTTATGTGTAGTTGTGTAAAATAGTTTGAGAGAATTGGCATTTGAAGACGAGTTTTTCGAACTAAAAGTAATTCAAATTTTCTAATCAAGGTTCTATGATTACCTTGATTGTTTATTAGAAAAATGATCATGTACCACATTCGAATTCACTTGCTTGCTAATTTTAAGGTAGGGTAATTTTAAATTTGATAGCGACCCACCTAATTCCGCAGTAGTTTTCCGGGTCCCGTAGGACGAATATTTCTTTGAAGCTTAACTTGAGATTTGTTTGCTTGAACGTAAACTCCAAATTATTAAAGGCATTTAAAATGCCAGATTTTGTGAAACAATTTGATTTATGAAGTTCTGTTTTAATATCTCAAAAAGTTCAAAAATTATTATTCATTATTTTACAATGTGTACAAATTTTTCAAAATTTCGTGTTGGCAGTTAAGCACCAGATTTTGACTTTATTATAGCTAACTGTGATGCATAAATGGCTAAAATGCCATTACTGATGCCTGCCACTGTAACAGCGTTGCCACTTCGCTGACCTAAGTCACACATTTATTTATTTACATTTGAAGAAAATGTCTTTGGACATACTGAAACAAGGCGCCGAAGGGCGTCTTTACCTGGGCGAATTCAAAGGCGAGCCATGTCTGATCAAGGAACGCTTTGTCAAGAAATATCGCCATCCGGAGCTGGACACACAAATCACACGGCAGCGCATGAAAGCCGAAGTCAAGGCCGCGGGACGTTGTCTAAGCGCAGGCATTTTAGCTCCACGCATACTACATACGGATATGCAGAGTCACAAATTATATATGGAATACTTTGGTCAGGCTAAGACAGCCAAGGAATTCATACAGGAAGCAGACAAGGAGGAGTCGAAACTAAAGGAACTCTGCAGCAGAATAGGCGGTATTATAGGCAAAATGCATTGCAATCATATAATACATGGCGATCTGACCACTTCCAATATACTATGCAATCCCAAGGATGAGGACTATGAGGTTATTTTCATAGACTTTGGATTGAGTCACTATAATCAGGCTACGGAAGACAAGGGTGTGGATTTGTATGTGCTGGAACGAGCCCTACTGAGCACGCACAGCGAGCAGCCGTATTTATTTGAGCACATACTGCAGGCCTATCGCAAGGAGTGCGGCAAAGATGAGGAGGCCATTCTGGCGAAATTTGAAGAGGTGCGTGCAAGGGGCAGAAAACGTACAATGATTGGCTGAACAAAATATGTGAGAAACTTTATTAAATAATGTATTTTTACAAAGTAAAGCTAAGACTCTAATTGCTTAAATGGATTGGGTGGATCATCTGCCAGCTGATCAATTTTAATTTTTTTAATATATTTTCTTAATTTGGTTTTATGTTTGACTTGATTTGTTTTAAGAGGCTCCATACCTTCTTCATTTGTAACCTTAAACTGGGCATAGGGTCTTTGCTTAAGTTTGGCTATGGCATCTTCTAGCTTAAGACCCGCCAGGCCAAGTTCCTCATAGAAGAGACGATATTTATCACAGAATTTTGAGTGTCCTTTTTTAAAGTTGACAGTTTTGGTTGAGGGATGCTAAATGAGAAATAATAGAAATTAGAAAAATTATGCAAAATCCTTAATTGACATTTCCAACTTACCCTGGCATCTATGGCTCTGGCACAGCCTCTATGGAAGTTATGCAAATGCCTTAAAAAGCCTCATTTGGTTTTAAACCTTCCTCCAGACTCAGTTGCATAATTTCATTGATATAGCCAAAGGATTTTTGTGCACAACCCTGACGCAACATGGCACCCAGTATGGGCATATTCATTTTAATGCCCGCCGCCTGCATCTGTTGCAGCAATTCCCTGGCCTGCTCCTGGGTACGACAACCCAAAGCCAAGACACCATAGGTAACTATATCCGGTTTTAAGCCAGCAGTACGTATCATGGTCAATACTTCGCGTGCACTTTCATAATCAAAACGCATGGAACGTTTTTTGATGAGTATATTGAAGAAATCTATGTCCGCCTTGAGTCCAATTTTGCGCACAAATCCCAAGAGCTGCTTCTCTGCTGCATTTGTGGCGGGAATAACCTCCAATAGGGTGGTGAATGTCTCTATATTTGGGGTAATCTGATAAAGCTTCATTTGCTGCAGAAAGCCGGTAAGACCACCCATTAGCAGAAATCTTTCATGGGGTAGTGTAACCTCTTGCCAGGACATCATGCTGCCCAGATGTGGTTTGGGCATCAACAGATTAGGCAGCTCTAATTGGTGATTTGGATTATCTTCAGTTGGCACCAGCTCAATTTGTACATCCGAATTGTTAAAAGGATTTTCCAATAGCAACTGCTTGGTATTTCCAGCATCCGTAGCCGCAATCTGTTCCAGCACTTGCTGCATGTCTTCCAAACTCCCAAACCCACAGTCTCTGGCACATCTCAGCATGGTATTGAAACTATAATAATCCGGTTTTAGGCCCTGCTTCAACATCTTATGCCAGGTGAGCAAAGCATGACGAAATCCCTGCTCCTTATCACCGGCACAGGCCTGCAGTAGAAAAGTATAAGTCTCTGCATTTATGTCCAACTGTCGTTCCACCATTTCATCAGCTATTTGATAGGCTGTCTCCACCTCACCACATCTGCCATAGGCCTTGATCATGGCATTATAATTCTTGACATTTGGCTCGTATGCCTTCTCCAGCATATTCTCTCTCAGCTGTCGTGCCTTGGCCAAACCATCGGCAGGAGTGGGAGCATTGGCACACGCATTGAACAGGGAAGTGTAGGTGCCTCCGGTAACCTGTAATCCTCGCTGCCTCATTTTGGTGTACAACTGAAAGGCCTTGCGGGTGTAGCCCGCCTTGGCGCAACCCGAAATGAGTAAATTATATATATAATTATCCGGTTTGACACGATCCTCTTTGAGCATACGCTGTTCCAGAACAGCTACGGCCTCATTTATGCGCTGGTTTATTAAATGTTCCTTGATCAGACGCACATACTCTTGGGCACGCAATTTCCGGGAGTGACGTGTGGGTTTGCTAATATACTCCTCCTCCGCCACATCACCCGGATCGATAGTTTCCTCAATTTTAGCATTGCCAAAGGTATCTGGATCGCCAAATTCCAGAACTGGTTTGGGTTTTAAATACTTTTTTTGGGGAGTTTCTGGTATTTGGTTTTGCTCACGCCCACGCTTGGCCTGCCAGTCGGCTTCTTTATCCGTTATTCGCACGTGCAGCTGACGCAGGCTGGGATTTGCTCTATTAAAGCTAGTTAAACAACTTCTGTGGACTGGCAGGGATAGGCAACGTATTTGTGGCTTTAACGCCAGGCTAAGCAAACGCAAAGCCATATTGTTCTTAAGCAAATTTCTTTTATTTTATGTAATTAAACAAACTTTCGAGAAATCGAGGTACAACAGAAACGGCTGTTATGACAGCGTTGCCACCTGGCAGGTGCCATTTCAGAAATGAGAATGCAGCAGTGTTGTCAACTATTGATGCCAGAAAATGGCTAAATTTATATTTTCTGTTAAAAATGCCTAAAAATGGCAAAATTTAATTAAAAATGCCTAAAAATGGTCAATTTATTTAAAAATATCTAAAAAATAACAAGAAATGCCGGCACCAGCATAACTGAATAGCTTTCGGTATACGACCTTCCAATAAAATGTTGAATCTGACGGGAAGTTGGGTAAATTTTGAACTCAGCGATATGAGGCAAGGAATAATTCCTCAAGAAAGTTTTTTTATATGCGATTTGACAGCTCAATGAAAATTCATTGATTGATTCAATTTAGCAGGGCTGTAAATGAATCAATCATTTCGAGATTGATTCACGATTCATTCTCAACCTGATTTAAAAAAAAAAAGATTTGATTCAATTTAGATTTAAATCTAATTCAATCATTGAAGATTGCTTTAAGGAGATTTAAAAATCATTTTGGACCAATCAGATTGTTTACATTTCGATTTAAGTCATTTGATTTAAATCAATAAAGATTTAAATCTTCAAGATTGTTAAAGACTTAAATCTTGAAGTTTTAAATTATTTGATTTAAATCATTGAAGGAAATATCATTTGATTTAAATGAAAATATTGCAATCTTTAATGATTTAAATGAAAGTATTGAAATCTTTAATGATTTGAATGAAAATATTGAAATTTCGAATTATTTAAATCACAAAATGAAGGCCAAAGCGGCTGGTCTGGCGCCACAAGCTGAGAATTCTTCCCTCATTGGTGGCAAATTTTCCAGGTGGTAATGAGTAGAGGCAACGGCTAGATTAAGCAAAACGATAATCAATAATCTTAATTTGTTTAAATACTTTCCGCACAGTTTAATTTTTCATTAAAAAACCCCGCTAAATCTAGCTATTTTTGTTAAGCGACAACCCTGACTGCCGCCAGTCACTTGTAAACGTGTTACATTCCCCCCAGCTGGTGTGCATTTGCCTGACCCCAATTTTAGTTTAGAAATAAATTAGCCAAAATGAGCATAACCGTAGATCCACGTCGCAAGGAGAAAATCAATCGTTATAAGGCGCCCAAGAATCCGGGCCAGGGCGGTGGTTCCAATGAGGACATGATGCCGGATTATATGAATATTTTGGGCATGATTTTCTCCATGTGCGGTTTGATGATGAAGGTAAAACTTTAACCTTTGATAAGGTAACTCCCTTTAACTGAATTTCTTTTTCTAGCTTAAATGGTGCGCCTGGTTTGCCTTGTACTGTTCCTGCATTAGCTTTGCCAGCTCTCGTGCCAGCGATGATGCCAAACAGGTGAGCAGCTGGTGACTTTGGGAAAATGTTTTCTCCTACTTAATTCTGATTATTTACAGGTTCTATCTTCCTTTATGCTGAGCGTCAGCGCCGTAGTCATGTCTTATCTACAAAATCCCGCCGCCATGACTCCCCCCTGGGCTTCGGTTTAGTTTTAAAATGACAAAAATTCCACAATTTTGCTTGTAAATGAAAACATTTTATTTGGGAGAGACCAAAAAATAATTGAATAATAACTTGAATAATAATAATTTAAAAGATGATATATTTTGCTATGAAATTGCAGGGCTCGGGCTCTTTTAAGTGGTGAGTATGTAATAGGCAAACAGAATAAAAGCCAAAATATAAATAAATCCAACGATCAGGACGTATTAAATCTCTCCAAATTGCGTATGTCCCGTCGATTTGGCATGCTGCTGGGCCTGAGTTTGACCCACCAGCATGACATCGCATTGAAGGCAGCGCAAAGTGAATTTATCCACATTGGTGAATTGGCGCGAGGAGTTGGCCTCATTGGCCAGCTGCTCGGCTTGCTGATAGACACCCAGTTCTTCCACAGGAAAAATGGTGGCCGGTGTTGAACTAGAAGTGGTTTCCATATACAACGGATCATAGTGTATGCCATCGAACAGCAGGAATACACGCAAGCCAAAGTTCTTGTCCTCGCCAAAGCGATTTATGATGGCATTTTGTATATCTACCACATCAATTTCCAGACCATAATAATTGGACAATATGGAGACTTCTATGGCACCGCCCCACGAATCGGCTTTCTGTATCCACGAACAGTATTCCGCATTGGATCTACCCAGGACGGCATCGTTGTATTGCCCCGGATCCGCAGCCACTTCCTGGGCAATAATATGACGCATCATTTCGCTGCCCTCGTTATCCACCTTGCCGTTGAGGACAAAGCGTATGCTGGTAAACAAGCAGGAATTATCCGCTGGCACCACTTTCTTCAATAGAATGCCATTAAAATCGCCATTCGTGGGCACCTCCTCTTCGGGCCAACGCCCGGGAGGCAGCAGGAGCAGGTACAACTGCAATTGCTGGTTCCAGGCCACCGCTAGTCGCAGCCAGACGCAGCTGTTCGGCATCTTCTTCAGCTTGCAGACGACGCGCCAGCGCCTCGTCTTCCTCCAGAGTTGGTATGACCTTCTCCTCCACTATCAAGGTCTCGCCACTGTGTATGCCCACATTCTTCAGCTGCTCCCCCACTTGCCGCATATCCAATGGACGGGGCGGGTAGCCTATTAACACATGCAACTGTCGCTCCTGCATGGCAGTGGCCGTTGCTATTCGCGTTTTCAGCTCACCCAGCGTGGTGGTTTCTCGAAGGTCATTGACTATGAATTGACCCTTCTTCGATTTCAGCTTGACACTAAACGAACCAGTCATAATTTCAGTTGAATAACTTTTGGAATTTTGCTTCTTATTAGTTTTTGTTTATAATGCTATTGTCTTGGCCTCCCCACGACCAATTTGGCTGGAATAGACCAGTATAGAAATTGGTAATGGTTGTTAGGGATGATAACTTGTAATGGCAAAAAGAATCGATAAGTGTTATCGATTTTGGTGTATATATGTTTGAATGGCCCCATAGAGATGAGCAGCATTTGTAAGGTCGTTATCGTTACCAATCACGAGTACTTTGTCAGTCACGAGTCACTGTGAAAATTTAAAGAAACTAAATATATTCGTTAATTATTTATCTTCGAGGGACCGCGAACTATGAAAAATTATATATAAATACATATATGCGTTTATTAAAGAAAAACTAAAAATAAACTGCGAGAAGGTGGCGAGAGTAAAAACATAATGTTTCTCCGTTCTTTCTAAGTGAAAAAGGCCTGCTGAGCAAACCATGATGTATTGATGTAGAATAAAACATGTAGTGTGTAGCTCTTTACGAAGAGAAATCAGAATTAAAATAAGAATTCTTGCATTAGAATATAAAGCTATTTTATTATTCTTCTTTTATAAAAAAAGTGTTGGAAAATAGTGTACCAGTACCAGTCCCAGATACCTGATCCCCCCCAGATCCAAGATCGTAGATCCGAGATCCCAATCCGATCCAGACCTTCCCCCCCGATCCAGCCGACCACCCGTCCGATCCCAGATCCCTGATTCCTAATTCCAGATACCTGATCCCTAATCCCAGTCACAGATCCCTGATCGGAGATTCCAGATCCGAGATACATCCCAGATCCCAGATCTCACATCCCTGATCCCAAATTCCTGATCCCAGATCCCTGATCCCAGATCCCAAATTCCTGATCCCAGATCTCACATCCCTGATCCCAGATCCCTGATCCCAGATCCCTGATTCCAGATCCCAGATCCCTGAATGTGTATGTGTGTGCATGGTTGCGCTTGCTTGTGCTTATTCAATGCAAACGAATATCAGCACAAAAAAAAAAACAAAACACCGAAACAAAGAAAATCCCACGCAAAAAAGCTGTCGCAAAGAAATCAAAGTCAAAATTTTTCTCGTTTTAGTCCCCCATCTGGACGTCCGTTAAAGAGCTTCGTTCTAAAAATTAAAAAACGTTTTTAATGTCCATTTTAACATGGGGGTAATCTTCAAACTTCACGATTTACTCACGATTTAACGAGCAGTCACGAAGGATCACGCACGATAAAAATGCCTCCCTTAAAAAAATGTATTTTACAAAATACAACTCAATCATGTATATATCTGTAAAACACACCGGCCACTGGCATTAATTGCAGCTGCTCTAAGGAAATACTTTACTTATTTTTTCTATCGCATCATTAAACATGCGGCTTGCTTATGGAAACAATTCCCCACCTTCGGTTTAACGGAAAAATTCAATTCAATCAATAAACATCGTAGTACTGTACAATCACGACTTTGCTCATCTCTAATTGGGTTAATAGCTTATAGGTGAAGTGGCAACGCTGGCAAAGCAGCGTAGTCAAAATATATTAAAAAATACCAAAAACATAACCGCCAACATTTAAATCTCAAAATGTTATCATTTAACAAAGGTAAATAAATTTAAAATTAATTAAGGGCTAATTTTTCATGTTCTAGATTGCACATTAATTTACAAAAAAAAATACAGTAATGGTAGTAAGATAAAAATTTAATATGTTTTTTATAAGATTAGGTGACAATAGGGATCAGAAATTGGGCCTAAATTGTAAGTTTATGTGAAACATAGCAGCTAAATATGTAGCAGATTAGGAATTTGCCCCAAGTTAAATTGATTTATCTAAGGGGTAGATTGATTGTAAGATAAAATGGCTTATTAAGGGCTCATTTTTCATTTTCTACAAAGCTGCTATGTGCCAGATAAACATAAAATTTACTCTGTTATTTGTAAGTTTATGTGAGAGATAGTGCTATGTAGGAGATGAGAAATCGGCCCTAAAACTTAATTGAATTCAATGATTAATTGAATGCCAATTTTACAATTTCTACCTTTTCCCAACACTTGTTTTAAATTTACCATTTAAGTTTCTTAATGGATTTACCTAATCCTCCTGCTTTGGGGATTTGTAACAGCAACAATCTAACTTATGTCCTCCCTGTGCCAGTTGATCAGTGAGTCTGAATGAAATTCCATAATTTGCCAAGCCAAGTAAACATTTGACACCTTTCGATCTCTTATTGTTGATCATTTTCGTTATTAAGGTGTTAATATTTGTCACTTTTAGCCAATTGCCAATGTTAAGGTTATCCATCGGAAACCTCTAATTACTATTTAGCAGCGGATGGTCAAATCAAATAGAACACAGAATATTTTTTTTTTTTTTCAACAAAAATCCCAGCAACCACAAGTCAACAAATTACCCTAAAATGGTTTTATTTTTTTTTTATCTCAACAAATGACACCACACAAAAGGCAGTAAAATAGTTTCTTTTTTTTTTTGGTTAGTCTTATTGTTGTTATTGTTATTTCTGCGTGGTACACTAAAATCACATTTAATAGTCCAAACACAAAAAAAAAAAAACAAATTTATTGCGGTTCACGCATCCGAACTTGCGCTTGGTCTTGTTGGGGGAGGGTGGGGGGAGTTTCGAGACAAGTTTGCAAGATTCGTATATAAATAGTGGCACTCAGAGGGGTCTGGTGTTCAGTGTAAGCTAGAGTCTGTCAACGCGTTCATCAATCAAAAACAAAACAAAAAAAGGAAACACAATGAAATTCTTGCTCCTGGTGCGTTTGGTGGATACAAAACGGTTGAACTTAAACTCAAACTAAATCAAATCAAATCTTTACAGAGTGTGTTCTTGTTGGTGGCCGTGTGCTTCATGTTCAGCAGTGCTGTGCCCGTGGAGGAGGCCATACCCGAGGGTCTGGAGGGTATTGGAAATGAGCCCGTTAACCCCTCCGATGATCAATCGTTTTTGCTTAAACTGAAATTGCTGAAAAAATTGCTCTTCTTGGGTTAGCAACCTGGAACAGAAGTTGCTCTTAATGGATTTTGACTTAAGTTTAGCTTTGTGTGTTTAGATTTTTAAGGAATTACAAAGGAAAAGAAAAATACAATTAATGAAAAAAATTTGTGAAATTTTTTTAATGAATTTATTTTTAAAGTCAAGTTCGTTGCCTAAGTCTTTTGTTTTAGGGGGGACGTAGGTACACAAATTGTTGCAATGTGGAAGTGTAAAAAAGTGTTTTAGGTGGAATAAAAGTACTAAGACTACTGTCAACTACCATCTGTTAATTGATTACTGAGCCAGCTGCCTCATTTAGTTTGTGATTGAAAAAAAATAATTTTCGTTTTTTTTTTGCCAACACCAAAAAATCCTATTGGACTCTGTCTCATTAATATTAATGGTAAAGAAATTCACTGAATTCAATTGTGGTCGCATCAGTAAGATTTAAGTGTCCGAAAAGTGGTCGTCACGCCATGGAATGATATTGCACAATCAGAGAATGAAAGTGCTTGAGGTGGCTGAGGTTAAAGGCAACTTAACTATTCTCGTAATATTACATTTTACAAGAATATCGGGTGCCCTTATTGTTAACTAACTCAACCAGGTGACCACTTTAAGGTAGTGCTTGGCCAGGGAACAGTCAGAGCAGTATACTTTTCATGGTGAACGTGCACCAAAGAAGGCCAAGTTCATGACGACCGTTCTTTCTTTGAATGCACGCGCTGTCATTCACATCGATTATTATGAAAACGGTAAAACTATAACCGTATAATAGAGCAGGTGGATAGGTTTGACATTGATTTAAATTTCAAAACAAAATCGACTGCATTTGAGGTAGCAAAAAAGCATGGTAAAAATGAATAAATTGCTAACCAATGCAGCATAATATTTAGATTAAGCAGTCTGCAAATATTTCCTGTTTCCAAATTGGTCGAATGAAGAGTTCATCACTAAAACATAAGCCCATTTTGAGAACCTTGAGTATTCTACAATTAAAGATGGGTGGGGGAAAGGATTTCCGCTGGTCCCGAAAAAAAACTTCGGGATCAGGAATGAATTTAAAATGTAGGTTCGCGACGGGTCGGGACAGACTAGGTTTGGGATCGGGACGGGAGTGAATTTAAAATTTGCGTACTGAATTGAATTTAAATTTGCGACTAGGCTTGGGATCGGGACGGGACTGAATTTAAAATTTGCGTACGGGATCAGGACGGATCAAGATAGACTGGGGTCGGATTGGGACGGTACGGGATCGCATTTTCTGTCCCGCGTCTGACTGAAATTCCGATATTTTGGAAAAGTTCAAAAAATACTGAAAAAAAACTATGTAAAAAAATACATCGTTTATGTGCGGATATATAATTTTATATCAAAAAATTTCACTAAATCTAACTGTCCTTGTATTGTATAGCGGGATTAACTTTTCATTGTACTTTAAAGATTTCTGCATTTCTCCGCCCACTGCACTATTTTTATATGGAGACATTATTAAGGCCAAAAGCAAGCTTTTAATGTAACATTATAACATTGAAGACACGTTTGGCATTAGTTGTGCTCAGTAATGATAAAAAAAATTGCAAAAAAAGAGATTAAAAAAAGCTAATGATTTATGATCCTATTAAAAAAATTATTTTATTTCTTATCAGCAAGTTAATGATTTGTTAATCTCGTTATTTATTTTTTTGATATTCGAATCTTGATCGTAAAACTGCCAAATCAATGTATTATTATCAACAATCAAGGTAGCTATAAATATATGATATTTACTTTTATATGACTATTTACTTTAAATAGAAAACAACTTTTCCGAACCATTTGATACCTAGAAAATTTTTTTGCCACGGCCACCTAAATCAATTCAAACAAACTTGTGGGAGATATGAGTTTTGAGGCGGTAACTCGACCATGGATCATCTGATCGAAATATTGTGTATGGTGAATCGATAAATAATGATGATTTGAATAATTCCCTAGAAGGTCCAAACAATCAAAATTCAATATTTTGGGAGATATTCAGCCATGTTCTGAATTCCACTTCCACAAAAGTTTTGTGATTTCAAACCAGTTTTGCACCAGATTTGGTCTCCAAATCATGTGTTCGTATAAATACAGTTTAATTTGGTAAAAGGTCATGAATTTACAGTTATCAATGTTATTTAAGTCAAAGTGACCAAACGCTAAGAGAGCTTAGGTCATTATGCAATAAAAGCTATTGGATCTAACTGGATCGTCAAAAAGGGACAAAAAAAATAAATGAAAGTCAATGGCGATCGTAAGGCCATTTAGTTGGAAAGAACTTAAGGAAAATCAATAATGAAACAGTTGAATAACAATGAACCGAGATGAATAGGTATTATCTGAACTAGCAAAATAAAGCTGGATGAAAGAAACACTAATTAAGTGTAGTACCATTTTGCTATCTCTGCTCCAGTTGAAAGGAATTTTTAAATTCAAGGTAACGAAATATATGAAAATTATGTTATGTTGAAAAATTGAGAAATTATATCTATAAGAAAATAATGAAATAATAATTAGCATCAAACAAACTCAAAATGTTAAATTTTAAAATTTTTTCGGATTTAACACAAATTTTTATGCCTCAAAGAATATTTGTTAGCTGAAAACTTAAAGTACACTTAAGAAATAAACGGCTGCTAACTAGACAAACCCCAGCCAAGGTTATTATATATTCATTATACCTCATTGAATTTGAATGAACACTAACCGATTTGACCATATTTTCTCGTCCTTATCGTCAAAAACTGGACCAAGTACTTTTTGACTGCCTAATCAGTAACGAATGTTTTACCATTGAAAGAATTTGGAAGAAATCGAAACAAATAATAATCTAAAGGTGCAAGGTCGGGGTTGTACCATCACTTCCTAAATCAGCTCCGATTATTTTTGTCGTGTGATTAAAGATAGATGCGGTCGAGGGTTGTCATAATAAAAAAGGATACCTTTATCCGGATTGCTTCTCTTTAATGTACACATCCGAATAAATGGTTTTATTTTGTGACAGCAGCTTAAAGATTAAATTCCACCAAACAGTCAAGCCTTACCTTTCTTTGGTAAATATCGGCTTTTGATGTGGTTTGAGCCGGCTCACATCTCTTGCTACACGTTATAGTAAACAACCCATTGTTTATCCCCATTGCACGAGGTGACAACGCGTTGTGAAGGAGACTGAAATGGGAGGAGCAGGTGCGGCAAGACATTGTCAACACACAACGTTAAACGGTTGCTATATCAACATATAGGCTCGAAAATGAAGAAAATATGTTGGCATCAGTTATCTGCTATCGATTTAATATCTTCACTTAAAAAACCATCATAGATAATTATTACTTAATTGTGTCACAATTTTGGTGATCAAAAATCAATAAATATGCATATAAACATTTAAAAATGTTTGCATGTCACACAGATTTGGGTAAACTTGTATCCCCCTCTAAGGCCTCAAAGGAAGTTCCCGTTTCAGTTTTCACACTGTTCGCTCATAACTAGCAACTGGTTATCACACACATTGCCAATCATTAGCTCCTAAATGAGATGTCAACTCTTGAATTACATAAAATGACAAAAAGCACAAGTCACATTTAGTTTAGTTACGTGTGTATGTATGTATGTATGCATGTATATTTATCATTCATTTGCTGTGAGGGTGTTGTTTACATATTTTTAGACTAGATTTAACTGCTTGTATTTTGTATGTTTATGACTAACAATCCTTTGCTTAACACCTTTTTTTCAACCCAAAAGTTTTTTGAATTTCAAAAGTTTCTTTAGCTTGAAAATGGCCTGCGGATCATGCGGTTGGTGTACATCATCCGAAGGCTCATAGAAATTATCACCCAGCAGAGACTCATCAATGGGCACGGCATAGACCAAAGCCAGCGCCAAAAGGCAAATGAGAAGGGTCTGTAAATAAAATTAATGATAATCCTCATCACCTGGCTTAATATATTCAATAACTTACCAGGGCGAAAAACTTCATTGTTTTAGGTGTTGTTGAGCTGGTTAATCCAAAAAATTGACTGCACTTACTAGGCTGTGCCAGCGTGTCTTTTATACCACGAACAGCTCAAAAAGAAACACAGACAAGACTTGAGACCAATCGATGATAATGTCATATGTAAACTGCAAATTGCAGTGGTCAAAGTGGAGAAGATACATAAACATACGTAAAAATTGCATGCCCTTTTGGGCAGGTGTGGACTTGGACAAAACAAAGCAAAACAAAACTGAAGAAGATACCGACACCAAATGAGACGAGACCACGCCTTGTTGACTTGTTTTTTTTTGGGTTTCTGTTTGTGTAGGTTAAGTCAGCAGAGACTCTTTTTTAGTTTGAACGGTTGAGGTGTCTGGTCTGTGTGTGTGTGAGTGTGCGCCACTGAAGAAGTCACAGATTATTGTATAATTAGTGATTATATTAAGTAAATCATGACAATTGTTTGAATTTTTGAAGGTCAAGCATTATACCAGCTTAAATATCTTTAAGTACATCGGACTAAGCTAATGTTTAATAGAAATATAAATATGAGAAAACGAAGAAGATATGTCTTGAAATTGTACAAAATCGCAAGAGTTTACGAGTAATATTGATTGAATATTCATGTTAAATTCAAAACAAATTTTCTCCTACATTTATACACACAAACCTAACCACGACAGATGCACCTCAAATTAAGCTAATTATATTTAATTTATTTTAATAAGTGCATTCAACCAGCTTATTGACTAGATAGAATTACTGTTACCAAGGCTGCCAGCCTTAGAACCGGACCGAACCCAAAACCGAACATCTTACCTTATGATCATCCGAACCAAGCCCATTCTTTTATACAAAATTTAGGATTCGAATATAATATTTTCTAAATTATTAGCTGATTCAATTTCCAAATTAAAATTACAAAAACAAACAAAAATTCACTTTCCTAGAAAATATTACAAAATATTGTTTCCGGTCTGTAATATAGTCGTTTATGAATGAGTACCAAAATAATTTTAGTTAGAGTTACGACTATTTCGAGTAACCATTTCTCTTTATAGAAAATGTTCGGAAGCCAAGAATTGTAACAATTGTTTATTTGAACGGGGAATGAGGTGAAGTATCCTGGCTATTTTTTGATCAGGAAATCAAACTCTTCTTTAAAATTGCTTTAAAATTTAAAAAAATTGTCGAAATATTATTATAAACATATTTTTGTAACTTTTTTGCGCCAACACGAATAATATAAATATATTAAATTTTTTACATATTATTGTACAACTTTTGAAGTATGTCATAAAAAAGGTTCATGAAATATTATAAGCCGGACTATCTCCAGTGGCGCTGGAAAATGTTTCACTAAACTCGCTCACTGAAAAAAATAGCAAAATATTTCTAGTAATCAGAAAAATTTTTTTTTTTCACACTTATAAAGGTAATATTAAAAATCGACTGCGCCGAAGTTTTGATACACAGTTTTTGAAAGGCGCTACCATTGATAACAAAAATTTTTCTCATAAAAACTACAGAAAAAAATAGATCCATTTTGAATGGATATGTACAAATTTTTGGATATTGAAATGCATATCCTTTCAAATTACACACTTTTGTATTTTTCACTCCATTTTCACATCCTTTCGATATTTTGTCAGCTCCATTGGATGCAAAACTAACCGATCAATTTGATATATTTAATCTCAAAAAGATGATAAAAATGGATATAGACTAATATCAACCAAAATGGATATGAAAGATATCCGATGGATAAACAAAAAAATTTTCCTTTCTAGAACTGTGTAGTTTTTGACCGATCGTTCCTTTGGCAGCTATATGCTATAGTCATCCGATTTTGATAAATTTTTCCCGAATTGGGTGGAAGCATATAAAACTAATATATACCACGATTGGTGACGCTACGATGGAAAACAAAAAGTTTTTCTCACTAGAACTGGTTTTTGGACCGACCGTTCCTATGGCAGCTATATGCTATAGTCATCCGATTTCGATAAATTTTTCAGAATTATGTGGAAAGCATATAAAACTAATATATACCACGATTGGTGACGCTACGATGGAAAACAAAAAAGTTTTTCTCACTAGAACTAGTTTTTGGACCGATCGTTCCTATGGCAGCTATATGATATAGTCATCCGATCCGGTCGATTCCGACAAATGTGCAGCGTATTTGTATTTAAAGAGACTTTTTGCAAAGTTTCAGGTCAAGATAGCTTCAAAACTGAGGGAGGAGATAGCATAGAAACAGACGGACGGACAGACGGGACAAACGGAAATGAACTCAGCTCGTCATGCTGATCAAGAATATATATACTTTATGTGGTCGGAAATGCTTCCTTCTATGCGTTACAAACATCGTGACAATTTTAATATACCCTCTGCAAGGGTATAAAAATTCTTCCTGATTACCCGTTGATTTATGTGAAGAAGTAATGTTTAAATTTTCTAAAGGATCGGTTAAGTAGATTTTGAGTTCTAATGTTCAACCACCTCAAAAAAGCTAAGTGTGAGAAAAACACATTTAAAGTTTCACACTGAAGCGCGCGGTCAAAGCGGAGGGCGGAAACTATCAACGATATCTTTGTCAGTTTTACTTCTATTGCTTTCAAATTTTCACAGATTCTTATTCTTAAGATATTTATTGAAAACATTTTAGTAACGACAAATTTGGATACGTAGTACTCTCAAATTGATATCACTTAAAATTTTGTTTCTTTATTATCAATGTCAAATATTTTTTAAGCCCTTTCATTTTTATTTGGTCCTGAAAGGAAAAAGATGCAAATTTATGGATTTGAATATAAAAATATGAAGATTTTTTGAAATAATCATATTTTTTCCTAGCTCTAACAATTCTTAAGTTTTCTGCTAATTAGAACATGCCCTCTCATTCCATTTAAACATAACATTTTTTTTTGATATACATATATTTTCATTAATTTTAATACATAATATCTTTCTAGAAAATGTCAACTTCCACAGATAACCCCAACTTGGCTTAGCCGTCTTTGAAAATGTCTTTAAAATCCACTAACAAAAGCTTCAAGCTTAACGGTTTTCATTAACACCGCATCACATTCTCATTCTCCAATACCTTCTCGCCACACCTCAACGATCAATGACCAAACCAATTAAAGCTCAAGATATTTGATTGAAAATAAAAGTGAATATTTAGCACTTCTAATAGCCATCAAGCTTAAAGATTTAAGCACTAAATCTATACCACAAAAAAAAAAAAAAAAACAAAATAAACAGATGGGCTAAAGTAAACGCAGCTACTGAAATGGAGACAGAGGCCAAGTGGCTTTTGATTTTCGGCAAGTCATTGTTGGAAGTAGATATTTACAACCGGAAATGTATGCAGAGCTCATGGAAAATAACTGCTTGATATACCACAAAATTGCTTATAAATTCCTAATCTAACTAAGGCAAATCAAACAAGTCCCACACAAATAATAATAAAATGTGATCCAAAAGTCTTTGTCATTGTCAAGTCTTGGTGCCCATGGGGCAATTCAATTAAATTATAAATTAAGGGCGTGTCAGAGATGGCAAAGTGGAGAAAAACAGCAAAAGATTGTAGAGTTAAATAAAATAAAAGCAGATGAGTTTAATTTAATTTAATTTATGGCAGCCTTTCAATGTCAATGTGAGTTGAAAATGGTCTTACAAATATGTTAAGATTTGAGATAACATAAATATTTATATGTTGTAATTTAGAGCAAGAATAGACGATGAAGTTTAAAAAAATAAATTTAAGCAATTCTGAAAGTTTGAATAATATTTATTTCCAATCGTTCCCTACCCCATATTATATTCAAAGCATTACTTTCCTGCCCATTGACAATTGTTTAGCCTAAATACAAATGAGTCTTATCAGCTCATCAACCAAAATAAACCCATTAGGTCAGCTAACGGTGCATGACTAAATAGACAGAAAACAATCGAAAGAGCTGAAAATGTTACCATTATTTTTATATTATGTCGCCATATCAAAGGTTGACCTTACTGCTCTTAACCTGGTCTGTGGCCCCAGGAATTGGCGTAAGTCTTTTGAATATAAATCGTATTTAATACTAACAAATATTTCTTAGCTAAATATACAAATCGAGGAGTTGTATGCCAAATCGTTTGTGCCCAATGAAATCATTGTCTCTTATTATATTGGACATCGAGAGGCCATCAATTTCAATATGAGCGTTAAGGAGCAATTCCCGGGCAAACTTCTTATGCATATATTTGTGCGTCAGCTCTCCAATGAACCCGGTGGTCAATGGTCCAATGAGATGTTCAAATTGAAAAATATGGATTTTTGTAAAACTTTGGAATCATTGCGTAATCTAACCACAGAACATATTCAGGGCGATACTTTGCTGCCACCCACCTTTCTCATTTCGTGTCCCTTGATACCGGGTTACTATTATGTAGAGGAAGGAGTGTTTGATGTGAGTTTATTGCCCATACGCATACCGGATGGCAGATATTATGTGCAATTCGAATTGATACAAGTCTATAAGGAGGTGATTAAATTGTTGACCTGCAAGGTTAAGTGCAAAATGGAGACACCACCGGGATACAAAGAAGAAACCAATATATCCTGGAGTGATGAGGAGGAGGAGGTGAAGAAGCCCACAAATAAAAGTACAGTCACAAAAGAGGAGGCAAAAAAGGAAAGCACCGAAGAGGGAGAACAGCAGGAGAATGGTGAATCAGAAAGTGAATAAATTAGATTAAAAGAAAATCATTAAGGGGGTTTAATAAAATTCTGTAAAGATAACTATAAGAGCTTTTTCAATTGGGTTTTTTGATTTGTGTTATTTATTAATTAAATAAAAGAAATTTAAAAAAAAATGTTGAAATTCGAGAGCAGTTTAACAAGTTATCGGCCTGCCAATTAAGGTCTCAAAAAAAAAACCTTTAAAAGAGTCGGTGGCCATTATTCCGGGACTCCAGGTTATCGGAATTGAAAACGGTAAATGAGGTTATGATTAGAATAGATGTAATTCTGGCCCGTACCTCAATCTAAATTTACAATTTTTTTTAAATATTGGCGACAACTTCAAAAAATATATTAGATTTTTCCAATTTTTTTTTGTAGTTTAGTATAAAAAAAAATATTAAAAAAATGTTTTTTCTCTTGATCGAGGTACGTACCAGAATTACATCAATTCTGCCTCGATTGCAATACGGGTGATTAAAATCGGTTCAGTAGAACTGGGGCAATCATGACTACCAGGTCAAAAAACGTGGTTTCGAGAAAAACGCGCGTAAAGTTTTTTGAACATTGCTCCAGTATAATGGCTATATCTGCTAAACTATTTTGAATTTTGGAAAATGGTTTGAAGGTTAAAAAATGGGAATGTCCAAGCTATAATAATAATGCAAAACAAAAAATCGAAAAAAAAATTTCAAAGGTAAAAGAACCTCTTAAGTAAGGCTGGGTTCACACTCTTCGACTCATGAGACATGATATTCTAGTAAGTCCTTGTGTTTACTTGTTTTCATTCTGAAAAGCTTGTCATTTGACTTTGAAAACAAGGCAACATGAAGGCCTTCTCGATTATAATGTCTCATGCGTCGAAAAGTGTGAACGCAGCCCTGAGAAATTCAGTTAAAATGAGGCTAAATCTAAGGTCCCACTGGCAAATAATTCGCTCAAATTTTGATGAAAATTTAGCTAATAAGGCCCAAATTTAGAAATTTTCGGCACTTTTTGAGCAGATTATTTATGTATAGAACCTTAGTTTTAGGTTTAAGTCCTGCAAAATCTAAGAAAACGGCGACTTAGACAAATTTTGTTAAAAATTTGGGCATTTGCCTGTGAGACCTTAGCTTAAGCAAGGTTATAGCACAAGTAACTTTAAAGTTTGTAAATTTATTTTACAAATTTTTATCTTCAATTCAACCTACTGCCATACATTTGTATGTATGTACGCATGTTAAGTAAATTTACCCACCACATTTGTTCGACACGAAGCGTTAACCACTCATTTTGCATACCTGGATTCAGCTGATGAACTTGAACCAAAAAACCAAAACTTTGCCAATGTAAACGCACATAAATTATGCCAGGCCTCAGCCCCAAAAAAAAAGTACAGCAGAAACTCCCAGATAAATCATCTTAAAAAAATATATATGCAAGCGGCCCATAAATTTGAGCATTTTTATTGCAATTCGCATGTTTGTACCAAACAACAGCAACAACAACAGCGGCAACACCAACTACAACAACAGCAACAACAAATGTTGCCTTAAGCCGCAAACTACAGTGAAAGTGACGTAATGCGAAAAAAGCAGCAACGAGCCAAACTGGGGAAGAGTCCAACTATGGCTAAGACGAAGTTTGAGTACCCTTGCAGATATGGTAAAATTCTTATATAAAATATAGAAGAAACTAAAAGGTAACTAAAGGATGGTTTTTATTATAGTTAAATAATATAGAACAAATTGTTTACTAAAAAAAAACATAATCAGGCCTGTTCTCGTTTCCGAATTCGATCAATCGGAATTGGTAAAGTTTCGTATTTTTAGAGAATTGAGTAAGTTTATTTTGCCATCAAGACAGTCGAATAAAGATAAATGGAAATATGAAGTTATTAGCGCAATAACACGGGAATATTTATCAATTCCGATTCCGCATGATTTGAATGGGAACAGGCCCGAATAAAAAATCATAGAATAGAAAAGGAAAGAAAGTTCGCAAATTACGACGAATAACAAAACAAAGATGTGTGTATCGTGGAAAACACGGTACGAGCGAAGGTCTTAACGAAGAAAAATCAGAATCAAAATAAGAATTTTTGCATAAGAAAATCAAATTTTTTTTTTTAATAATTTATATAAAATTTTGTTGAAAAATAGTGTAATTGTACCAGTCCCAGATCTTAAATCCCTGATCCCAGATACCTGATCCCATATCCGAGATCCCAGATCCGTGATACATCCCTGATTCCAGATAACTGATCCCAGATCCCTGAACCCAAAACCTGATACAAGGTCACTGACCCTGATCCCAGATCCCTGATCTCAGATCCCTGATCCCAGATTACTGATCCGAGATCTCTGATCCCAAATCCGAGATCCCTGAACCCAGATCACAGAATCGAGATCCATCCCAGATTAATGATCCCAGATCCCTGATCCTAAAACCCCTGATCCTAGATCCCTGATCCCAGATCCCTGATCCTAGATTCCTGATCTGAGATTCCAAGTCCGAGATACATCCCAGATCCCTGCTCTCAGATCCCTGATTCCAGATCACTGATCCCAGATCACTGATCCCAGATCACTGATCCCAGATCCCTGAACTCAGATCCCTGATCCCAGATCCCTGATCCCAAAAACCTGATCCCAGATCCCTGACCCAGATCCCTGCTCCCTGATCCGAGGTGGATGGATTACTGATCCGAGATCTCTGAGATTCCAGATCCGAGATACATACCAGATCCCTGATCCCAGATCCCTGCTCTCAGATCCCTGATCCGAGATCCCTGAACCCAGATCCCTGATCCTAAATTTTAGATCCCTGATTCCACATCCCTGATTCCACATCCCTGATCCCACATCCCTGATCCCAGATCCCTGTATGTGTATGTGTGTGCATGGTTGCGCTTGCTTGTGATTATTCAATGCAAACGAATATCAGCACAAATAAAAACAAAACACCGAAACAAAGAAAATCTCACGCAAAAAAGCTGTCGCAAAGAAATCAAAGTCAAAATTTTTCTCGAACGTCCGTTAAAGAGCTTCGCTCTAATAACGAATCAAAATAGTAAGGCATAAGTGTTGTTTGATTGGATGAATTTTTTAAATGGTTCTTTGCCTTTTAAGTTTCGGTAAAAGCTTACTTTTAGTGTGACCAGGTAAAACTAAACCATTCCATTAAAGCATTAGTCACTTTTTAGCATGACCTTTCTCACAATGTTTTGCCATTTTAAGGGCCACTTTTGGCACTGAAAAGTGGGTACCTCAAACTCAAGTTATTTAGAAGCTTTTACAGCATCTTCAGCCGTCAAAATCCGTTAATTTGCAGAGACAAAAAGAAGTCATTGATTGGGTTCCAAGTTAGGATTCTAAGAAAAAGAAATTAAGCTCTTATTTGAAAAATGACTAAGGCTAAGTTCACATTGTTCGACGCATGAGAAATGAAAATCTAGTAAGATTTCATGAAGTGCTGTTTTGAATGTCAAATGACAAGACAACATAAGGGCCTACTAGATTGTCATGTCACATGCGTGGAACAGTGTGAACCCAGCCTTAAACTTTTCTATGCGTCTTCCTTAAGTGCTGTCTAGGAATACTTTGGATCGGCGTAAATTGTCTTTTTCCTTTATAAACTGCACTTTAACGCCAATCTAGGCAAACTTCTGTCAAAGTTAATATACCCGACCGTTAGGAAGAGTATTTTTTAAAAAAAGAAGTATGTATAAAAGCAGCATTAAACGGCGACAACAAAGTAAAGAGAAGCAACGAAAAAAAAATGTCAATGTCTTTTACAACCAGGCAGGGGCAGAGCTGACCATTGATATGGAAGACCCAGTGAAGGAGAGGAAGGGAAGTGGTATGGGATGGGCTTAAGGAAGGGTAAACAGCAGCACACGATGCGTATGTGTAATCGTTGGTTTTCGGTGTGTACTAAGTACATAGTAGAGATGGGTGCTAACAATGTAAGGGGATTAACATTTGATATACTTTAAATAGTTAAATAGTTAATTTTATGTAGATATCAACTCATTCAAAGGAGACTTAGGTATAGGCAGTGCATACGAATACACGGAATGTCTAGATCTAGGACCGGTTCAGAACACTCGCAAAACAAAGGCCGAACCGTGCTTGATTGCTTGATGTAAAGTTCACAGCGTGACCCACAACGTTTTCAGGGTGCCCATCTTTAGTGCATGGTCATTTCATTTACTTCTTTTTATGATTTATGTACGAACGTTTTTTATTTATGGTATCACCTGCATTTACCAGTCAATGTCAAGCCTGTTCTGCCATTGTTGTTGTTGTGCTTGTAATTGACCAAATTAAAGTAAAAGATGCAAAAAAAATAAAAAATTAAACTGCTGCTGTTGCTCTTCTTTTACAACCGGTTTTCAGTTTTTCATCGAAACACAATGCAGTTTCAATGTTGATTTCAGGCATTTAACTTGACCTTGAAAACTTGCAATTGCCCATCGTCTGGGCTGGTCTGGGTCTGGTCTGCTCTGCGGTTATCTCTCCCAGCCAACTCATACATTATGTATGGCGCTCATCAGATTTTATGACATGACGAGCAACAACGCCTGCCCTCCGATTAATAATAATTGTTATTAAATTCAAGTATAATGCTTTATCTGACCATCATCATTTACAGACTCTACCAAATATAGATTTAATTTGAACTGGTTTCACCTTTAGATAAGTTTTCCGCTTGATTGCCACGCATTAAGAGCTGTGATGGAGGTGGAGGGGGGCAAATGATATTATGTTAACAGTGTTATGTTATGACTATTAACAGCGGACAAACAATTGCCACGTTACAAGCTGTGTGGAGGTTAAGTGGAATGTTTAGAAGTGCGACTAAGATTCCATTCTAAATAAATATATGAACGACAAGCGGGTGTTTATAAAGTTTTCAAAGATAAAAAATAATTTTATTGTTAATTTTTGTAAAAGACTGTTCTCAGTTACGAAAATTCATTATAAACAGGGGGAAAGCTTTGCATTTTTATTATGTGGAACGCCCAAAAATTGGTGCTATGGTTGATTTTGTGCATTTTTACTGTTCAATATAATTGCTAAAAACCAAGGCATTTGCACGGGACAAAAACAGAAGTGAAAAGTTGAAAAAGTTCAGTTTCAATGGGCGCGACAAGGCTCTAAAGTTTTTGTTATCACTCATACACTTAGTGTTGTCTTTGATCAGGCTAAAAGAAGCAATAATGGAGACGCAGCTTAAATTCATATTGGAGCAAGTTCTTAAAACAAATGGAAATATTTTAAAACCTGAATAAAATTGACTAACAGTACAATTCGTTGATCTTGATTATTGAAATAATTTATGTTGCTTACGTGCGTATAAATACTCTTAGTTAAAAATGAATGTCCAAAGACTGACTTAGCCGCAAATTGTCGCATAGACTCTAAAAATAAAGTGACACACTTTTGTGTGAATGTTACTTATATTAAACTAAAATTTCTGAAAAAAAGGTTTTCGTCGATTGGTCCACGCTTTAACTTCCCGCTCCTTACTACTACCTAAAATGGTATGGACAAAAATTTTTTTCTTGGCATTCTTTAAAAAAAGGACTAATATAGTAAAAATTAATACATTTAACAAATCGACACATTCATATGTATGTGTATTAACCACACCGCCTGCCTCTTGCTTCCTTCCAACCGTAATCCCACTTCCCATCTACATATATAATAGAGCTATATTTGGAATAGTTGATGAAAAAATTAATATAAATGTTCAATATATTTTCATAATATGGTTAACAAGTTCATTGTCTTTCCTCTTTATCTAAATAGCAGAATATTCTTCAACGCATCTTTTTCATCATCGATTTAGCTGCCCTGTCCGAATCGGTATTATTAGGCAATTCCTAATTCCACATTATAAAGAACATTTTGGGGTCTGCATAAAAGATAAGCCATTTTTTGAAAGGGTTTTCCTGTTTGGTTTAGTCACAAACTGTGCAATAAACGATCCGAGTCCAAAGCACGTCCGTCCAAAATATCAAAATTATCAAAATATCCTTCTTTGTACGAAAAACTCGAAACGTCACTGTAAATATAATTAATCGGCGGAGGGCTAAAAATATTATGTCAAGGTAGCGTCTTAACAGCGTATGTGTATATATGCCTATAAAAACAAACAAAATCAATGCTACAGGATATTTCATAGTCGGGGCAATTGACTTCAGCGCTCTTACTTATTTATAATAAACTTGCCAATCCAGAACTCTAGACTCAGTTTGAAGTTTTAAAGTGTCTTTTTGTCTTATTTTACAAAAGATTTTGTGAAAGTTGACTTTTAGTTGAATTTGGCTACTGCAAATTCGTGGAATTGGTCCTATCTTAAGTATGAACAAAGTTTTTTCAAGAATGAAGCATACTTTAAATATAAAGTAAAAACGAAAATAATTGTTAGATTTTTGAGTAAGAAAACGTTTGCAGTAACCCTCTAGCACACTTGATGGGTGTATAATGTGAGCTTCAACTACTGCCACATTTCGGTTTATCTGTTTAGCTAGTTAAACACACTCGTAAAGAATTGTCCGTGTCGGATTCTTGGCAATGACACCGGGCCTCCATCTACTCCTCCTCCTTCTGCTCATTGAGTTGATTGATTGCAAAAGATCAATGCTAAATGATGTAATTATAAAAAAGCTTAAGCATAATTGGCAAATTAATGCTAAAGCGTAAGTTTTTGTTTGCTTAGTTCTCGAAGTGGCTACACCCACTATAGTTGATAGATACTTATATGTATTGAACAATATATATTTATAGTTGAGGTAGCCCAAGTGTTTGTTAGATAAAATGCAAATTCCCGTTAATTGAACGCCAAACAAAAGCGCAGCAGAGCTTCGTGTTTGAAAAATCAATTAGCAGCATAAAATGCTTTTCTGTTTTTGTTTTTGGTTTTAAAGCCGGACCTCGGGGTTAGTTTATTTTTTTTTGTATCACCAGAGCTGCAAGTAAACACAGGGGCAACTACGTATCCTCTTTGCCGTGGAGTGAAAGAGAGAGAGAGGGATCGAATGCTCCTCTAGCTACAGAGAAAAACCGCAGCTGCTGCTTTAAATTTATGCCAACGCGGCATTAGAAAAGCATAGTTTGTGGTTAAGGGTGGCGCGCACCCCAATCTACCCAACATACGAGTATATTGGCTCGGTATTGGTAACAAGCATGGGCATGTGCATGTGTGTGTGTGTGTGTTTGCGCGGCAACAAAGCGAAATGCAAGAAATCAAGGCTTTAGTTGCGGCGCTGGCTACGAAAAATGGCCAAGCGCTTTATGAATATTTATAACAAAATGAAGCATGAAAAAGTTGCATCTTTGTGGAATGAGAAGTTTTGGGGGAATTGTGCACTGAATTGAATGCAAGCACTGGGCTACGTACCACCTACTCTGTTATCAATATCAATTGACAGAGACGGGGCTTAATCGAAGAGGATCATATAGAATTTATATGTGTGAAAAGGAAATAAAAGTTCATACTATTCCTAGTAGAAAAAGATTAATAAGTGCAAGGATTTTTTAATGTCCAAATTTCTTTATGTATTTTAAATCTGAGTGGATATTAAGAAAATTTATGTTGCCCACTTTTAGGCAGGGTTAAAAAATATCTGTGATTGTGTAAAATTATCCGTGCGAATTTAAAAGCTGCCTAAAAGAAGGCAACATATATTTTCTAAATATCCACCTAGAATTCAAGAACATGAAGATGAGAAAACGGCCCTCAAAAGTAAAACAGTGACAGGCCCCCTTTATAAGCCAAGATTTGATTGTTTGGGCTGATTGAAGCCAAATATTTGTTATTTATACCCATGCAAAGGCGGCTTCCTTAAAACCATCCGATGCAATAGCATGATGGCGGTGCTCCAGGGTACTCGAACAACACATCCTGCCAGACCCGACTGGCGGCTGCTTTATCCTACTTCCAATGTTATTTCGGAATAGTACCCGTCGTAGGGCTATCGTCAATGATTCCCACAATCCTCTTGCTCTTCGCAACTTTCGCAAAGGATACCATAAGTAAGACGCGGTAAGTTTAAGCCCGTTTTAGCGAAAACAAAAAACATATGTCATGACAACGCGCGACCGTTAAAAATTATTGGAGCTGAATTGGGCAGTGATAGCACATTCACCATATAACCCCGACCTTGCACAATCAGATTATCATATGTTTTGATCTATTCAAAATTACATAAATGGTAAAACATACGTTTCTAATGAGTATATGGATGTATAAAAGCACTTGGTTTAGTTTTTTGACGATAAGGATTAGAAGATCTACGAAAGTGGAATCTTGATTCATTCTGTATATAACAAAGTCACCGTTGAATTTTATAAAAAAAGAGTGGACCGTGGAACACGAGCGAAGCTCTTTACGAGAAAAATCAGAAAAAAAATTTTTGCATTAGAATAAAGTTTTTTTTATTTTTATAAAAATAAGTTGGAAAATAGTTTACCTGTACCAGTCCCAGATCCCTGATCCCAGATCACTGATCCCTAATCCCAGATCCCTGATCCGTGATCCATCCCAGATCCCTGATCCCAGATCCCTGATCCCAGATCCCAGATCCCTGATCCCAGATCCCTGACCCAGATCCCTGATCCCTGATTCCAGATCCCTGATCCCAGATCCCTGATCCCAGATCCCTGATCCCCAGATCCCGATCCCAGACCCTAGATCCCAGATCGACCCATCCAGATCCCTGATCTCAATCCAATTTATCCAGATCCCTTATAAAAACAAATCAACACAAAGATAGTCTCACGCAAAGAAGAAGAAGGAACCCAAATCGCAGATCCCTGATACCTGATCCCAGATCCCTGATTCCAGATCCGTGATCCCAGATAGCTGATCCCAAATCCCTGATCCGTGATCTCAGATAGCTGATCCCAGATCCCTGATCCCAGATCCCTGATAAAAACAAATCACCACAAAGATAATCTCACGCAAACAAGAAGAAGGAACCCAAATCGCAGATCCCTGATTCCTGATCCCAGATTCCTGATCCGTGATCCCAGATCCCTAATCCCAAAACCCTGATTCCAGATCGCTGATCCCAGAGTCCTGATCCCAGAACCCTGATCCCAGATCCCTGATAAAAACAAATCACCACAAAGATAATCTCACGCAAAACAGAAGAAGGAACCCAAATCCCAGATCCTTGATTCCTGATCCCAGATCCCTAATCCGTGATCCCAGATCCCTGATCCCAGAACCCTGATACCAGATCCCTGATAAAAACAAATCACCACAAAGATAATCTCACGCAAAAAAGAAGAAGGAACCCAAATCGCAGAACCCAGATCCCTGATCCCAAAACCCTGATCCCAGATCCCTGATCCCAGATCCCTGATCCCAGAGCCCTGATCTTAGATCCCTGATAAAAACAAAACACCACAAAGATAATCTCACGCAAAGAAACGTCCGTTAAAGAGCTTCGCTCTAAAAATACTACGACCGAATACCTATTTCTCTCTGAAAGGGAACAATCTTAAATAATATATTAATATATCAGTATAAGTTTATGATCCATGTTATATTTAGGTGAAAATAAAGATTGTTCCGTTCCTTTTCATCTGCTTTAAAAATTGTACATTTTTGTTTTAATCCAACGTTTAAACAGCTTCACCCTTTCCCATCTCTTTCCCTCTTCCACTCATTCCCCTTTTCCGCACACCTCTGGCTTTTTTCTACTCGTGTGAACAAAGAATCTGCTCCACTTACATGCAAATAAAAATACCAAATAGGGGAAAGTGCTTGCACTTCAGTGAGAAATGTCTCTGCGCTCTGTTTTCCATTCGCAATAAATTAATTCTTATATATACAAGGCATGCCAGTATTTTATGCTGTAGTTTTGTTGTTGGAAATGGAAAGTGGAATTTGCAAAAATATTTAATTTGCCAAATGCCAATCGAACGAGATGACTTTCATGGCATACATTACCCAATATCCATATCCAATATCCAAATGCATTTAAAAATATATATATATATTTGAATTGCGCATACGCAATGTGAGCCCCATTAACATAGCTATAAAATTGTGGTACACATCCATGCAGTAAGAAATTGGAAACCTTTAATGTTGAATGTTGAAATTCTTAAACAAATTTGACTAAGCCAATGGAAAGGGGAAGCACGTAGTGGCGCCATTCAATTGCAAAATCAAGTGCGTGACTTGTGAATTTCCAAAACGGTTTGCCACTGCAAAATTTATTGGTTATAACAAAGCGCAACTAACTAGCGGTTATTCATTTTAATTTTTGATTTTAACTGGCACGCACGTGTAACACCTGAACAACTCTCTAATGTTCAACTAATTTGCCACGCCCTTCTGTCCAAATTTATGGTCCATTCAGGTTGACGTTTAATGGCCCTCAACTTGTCCGCATCTTTTGTGGCCAATTTGACAACAATATAAATGATGATGAAAACTGTCGGCCAACTGTCAAAGTCAAAGACTAACAAGAGTCACCGCTTCACTTGCTCCAGTTTGTACATTTATTGGAGCAAAAAATATTTGAAATAATGTAGAGTGCAGTGTTTTTTTTTTTGCATTCACATTTATAGCCTAAATTTATATTTTTGAAGGGGGAACTTTCGGTTTGTTTGCTGGTACTTTTATTAAATTTTATTTTTAGTGGGTCACTTGAGGTGTCAAAAGTTTGAACAGTTATTCAGTTTATTGGTTAGTTTGGTCAAAATATTTTTGCCATAAATTTAATCGATTTTGGCTCTTTTTCAACCAAATTGTGTTTTTTTTTTGGCTATTTGTTAAGAGACTGTAAAATATTTATAGATAAGTAAGTATGTGGAAAAGGAAATGTTTTGAAATCAATATGCGAAATGAAGGAGAATGGTAAACCAAAGGGTTACATTTACTACAGTTTTGTTTGCTTTTCGGATGGAATATAAAAGTTCGAAAATCGCAGGAGGAAGTGAATCGACCTAAAATTTGGGGCAAATATCTTCATAATTAGAGTTGATGCAAAACAAAGAAGCCACTGTGCAGTGGCCGGTTTGACCGATTAAGTGTTGTAAAACCCACATTTTGTTGGTAGATTTTGTTGACCACAATATTAGTTTAAATGAAACCCCGGAAAACTTTGGTTTCCTAAATTTGGTCGATTATTTTGATTTTACAGGAGTTAAAAATTAACCAAAAGTTAACAAAAATTCACAAAATTTTCAAAATTTTCAAGTACAAACGAGAAATCAGAGAAACAAATTCGCATTTCGAGTTCGTCTTATTATTATAAAGTCCTTTTATCTTAAAATCAAATGATTTCTTTGACATTATTATTATTCTAAAATAATTATATTCAAATGGAAGACAGATTTTTGCGTGATTCTAAGGGAAAAATAATTAAAATGTCTTTAAATTTTAAGAACAAAACGGTCTAGAGTCAATCATGAACATACTTAAATTTAGAATGACAATTTTTTCTGGTTGTAGCACTATTTTCCAAATATGCGCTTAAAATTCCAAAAACCACTTAAATCACTTCTCAAAGATTATTGTATATTGAAGCTAAGAATATTCTATAAATTAAACATTGAGTTGCGTTCATTTTGTTGTCAATAATGACTACGCAACGTTTGGGCATCGATTCAACCGAATCTCGGCATCTTTTTAGGAGAATCTTGCTTCAGGACTCCAGAATGACTTCCCATAGTGATCTGAAGCTAGTTGGGGGGCTGGTGACGGCGCAGACCACTTTAAAACTTCCATAAAAATTTTTTCCGAAGCATTACATTGCATTCTTTTTGTTTTGCTTGAGGTCATTGTCTTTTTGGAAGACCCATACTAGCGGAATCGGATATTGTGCGACGTATAGCATCACAATATCCAAAATATTGATGTATAAGAACAGGAAAATCAACCAAATACTTACCCTTGTGCCTTCATGTTTAATGGTTTCTGTAGTGTATTTTGGATTGTTTTCTGAGTTTAGAGGACTCCTGACGTACGAACGAGCCTTTTTAATTATGTTCTCGGAGACATGTGCCAACTGCTTGCACTGTCGCAATAATATTTAGGTCCTTTTTGAGCAAAGGATTCATTTTGCTCTCGCGGATCATCATTTTGACATGAAACTGGTCCAGAAATCGTTTTCGTCAAAGTGTTTCAGTCTTTTTTTTTTGTAGTTTATGGCGTTTCGTTCTATTTTATTTAAGTACTTAACCAATCTACCAACTTCTTTAAAGGATTTTCCATTTATTATTTATTTTGTTGATGATGTCGCGATTTTCCTCAATTCTGTGAAAAATTCGTGCTATTATTATTTTCTCTATTTTTTTGCACTATTTCAAGGGCAGTACTATTTTTTTCTTATAGGAGGAATTCATAGCAAAATACAAAAAAATTAAGACTTGAAAAAATCGCATCACTAATTGTTGGTTTTTTGATCAATTAGAAAATGTGTCAGAGTGGTGCTATTATTTTTTTCCCAACTGTACCTGCTTAGCTAGCCGGTACAATGATATAAGCCATAAAGAAGACGGGGAAAGAAGAAGAATATAAAATCGCTACATCAAGAAACACGAATCTTTTTAACATGCTGCTGCGCTCCTCTGATCTCCGCATTACTTTTCATAGCTGAGCCAAATGTATGATTCTTCGTATGAATTCAGAGAACAACGCAGATTATCCAAATTCATTAAGTGGAATTTGTAGGGAGACGTCTTCTCATAATAACGCTTCTTCTCCTTCGTCATCTTAACAAACGTGCAGCAAGTCTACTTGGATGACTCCTAAGTCCGCATTTACACGATGAAGTTTCCTTCTTGAAGTTCTTTATGAAGTTTTTGTTTGTGGGAAAGAGGTGGAGAGGGGCAGCCGAAACTGGCAAAGCTTCATGACCTACTGTGGCGTGAAGCTTTTCGATAATTCTTCTTTGCTTTGTTCCAACTGTAAATGTAAATGCGCATGAAGTTTTGAAGATGCTTCAAAACGAAATCGAAGAGAGCTTCATGAAGCAAACCTCACCGTGTAAACACGGACTAAGACGTTCCAAATAATCGGCGGCCTGTTTATATATTATTTTAGATCTTTATCAATTCATCGAGTTGTCATGTACCACGGTGCTCCTGATATTAAATAACGTGTAAAGAGTGGGTCCAAGTACACTTCCTTGAGGAGCACCTGCTCTTATAGCCCTAACGCTAGACACAGCTCCGTAAAGGATCACAGAGAAAGCTCTCTCCTTGAGGAAACTTTGCACTAGTTAAGAAAGCTGCTGAGGAAGAAAACTTTTATTCTTGCACAGAAGATCATCGTGCCATACCCGATCAAAAGGCTGTTTTACATCTACGAATACTGCCACTACGTATTCCGTAGCTTGATAACCATAAAGACTTCCAATAGCCAAACTGGAAAGGAGAGATTCTACTTTTCACTTCATCCAGCGCCAATATTAGATTAAGTGGACATCTTTCGAGAATTTTTGCCACCGAGAACAAAAGGCTAATAGGACGGTAAGATTCCACCTCCGAGTCACTTTTCCCTGGTTTATGAATCATCATAATTGGGGGTTGGTATTAAATTTCTAATATTCTACTCGTGAATAAACTCTTTGCTTAAGTTTTCTGTTTTTGTTCACAACTGCAAAATAATAATATTCTTAATATGACACAGCGTACTTGGGATTACCCATCTCCATTCATTTCGTGTTCTTTTCATACTTGGCATTTAAAATTTATGTCAAATTAGCGCAAGCTTCAATGACAAATGCGCTAAAAGTAAAAGAAAACTGCAGGACAGCGAGGCCAAAGCAGGCCTGTGAGTGCAGCATCCTGCAGCATCATATCCGCGGCGGAAATTAGTTCAACGGCACTCAAAACTGCGGCAGTTAAACGTCGCCTAAGACCTCAGTTTCCTTTCGTTCCCTTCGAGCCAACTTGTCCGCCGGCACTTGTTTTTTTATAGCTCAAGAGCGGGTGGGTGTGGGTGGGTGGGTGGGGGTACGGACATTTGAAGATGATGTAGTGCGGACATAAACATAAATAATGGCAATGCGCAGTTATTACTTTCCTAGCATCCTTCGTCCTTGGCTGCTTACATAAAAATTAAATGCACGAAGAACTAGGAAATTGCAAGCAGTCACAAGCAGAAGACGAGGCAGGCGGAGCAGTCCTTGTCCTGCATCTTGTGCTTTTTTTTAATTACATTCTGACTGCCGCATCATCAAATGAAAACCGCTCGCCTAATGGGTTAATTGGGTTTAAGGCGGGAGTCCTGGCCGCCACCCTGATTTATGTCTGCTGGCAAATTGACAAACGATGTAGCGGCACAAGGACCTCAGCATTATTAATATTCATTTCACTGGGCAATAAAAACAATCATACAACAAGAAGAAATTGGAATGATTTGACTCTTTGCAGGTGGAGCAGCAAAATGCAGATTGCATGTCTGGGCCAGAATGGTATCCGCCGGCTGCATTAACCACCCATCCCCAAACGACCCAATTCAAGCAAAAAGCATCAAGCCAAAAAACATAAACAATAAACCAGGCTGAGAAGTGCTCCAAGAGTGGAGCAGTGGGGTGGAAGGGGGGGGGCAACGCACTTGCCGCTAATGCACCAAAAACTGCACTTGGAATATCCAACCCTCTACCGACCCCTCTGCCAGTTTACTTAACAATATTTCTCATTGTGCTGTGTTGAGACGTTGCAGGTGTTTGCTGAAGCATATCAAAAAAAAAAAAAACATTAAAAAATATATACTACACAAGGCGGGGACTATCAGAGTGAGTAAGGAGCAACCTGCGCTTGGCTAACATAATAGAAGATGCGCCTTATTCAGTGTGGAACTAGTTCAGCTAATGAATTTGCGACCAGTGTGTAAATATTTGATTTCGGTGAAAAAGATATGGCTAAATCCAGGTGTTTAGTCTTATTCTTAAAGTGAGTACTAATTCTGCCGGAAAATTTGAAAAATTCGCTGAAAGTTGTTGTATGAAACTTCTTGTTTATCATCCAAACAGGTTCAAACTCATTTTCTAACAACTATATACAAATTCAACGATGACTGCACACCAATATTATGATAAATTCACCCCCTTCTCCATCCTGGGGGGAAAATGGGTCGAATGGGGGAATATTTACTTTCAGAGCGATCAAATTCATTTTCAAAGGTTTATATGCAAATTTAACAATGACTGCCTACCAATCGTCCGGAAAATTTATCCCCCCTGGTTGGAAAATGGCGTAAGTTCATTTCAGAACAATAGATAACACTGGGCAACAAAATGACCACTTTTTGGGAGGCCTGCCTTTCCTGTGCTGAAATTTTTGTTCTTTTTTTTCCCCCCTGATTCCAAAAAGGTCTCGGTTTATGCTATGGTATTAATCAAGTAGTCCTGCCATAAAATTTAATTCACTTTTTAAGTTATTAGTCCAACAAGCTGGATAAAGTGCAACAAAATTCATAAAAAATAGCGGATATGTTAGGCTATATGCACTAGGTTGTAGATGACGGTTTATTTTGAAAAATTTGCTATAAATTGAGAAAAAATTATCTTCAAGGTCCAATTTAGTCACTTTCTGGTTTGCTGATGCGGCTCATTGATTTTTTTATGGCTGCATTGATGTATGTAGTACCGCATAAAACTTATAAACCTACAAATTTGTGCTTGGTGAGACCCCTATAATTTTCCATAAGCTAAAAAAAAACAGCAAAATGGTTTTTCCGCGATTTCTCGCAAACAAGAGCTGATGAAAAAAACCAAGATCAGTTTTGGAATCAGGACACAGAACAGGAACAGAATTTTGCATCCAGAAGGCCAGACCGAAATGGCTGTTGCCCTGTGTAATCAGAATTAAATTTAAAACAATTGGAAAAATAATTTTTAATTTTTTTTTTGTCAAAATAAGTGGGAAAATTTTAATTTGTTCCGTTGTCTTAACACGTTGATTGAATCGCTGTATCGTGTTTTCTCGTGTTCTTCGTGTTTAGTCGTGTTGGACCGGGTTCGTGTTTTGAAAAACATGAAGATGAGAAAACGGCCCTTAATGTTCCCTTGCCCACATAATAAAAACTACTAGGCGTTGTACTGCTTTTTGCTTAGCATACTTTTAGACAGCAGAATTTAATTTGATATGTAAATTCTTTTTCATTTATTCAAAATGTTATATCTTCGTTTAAAAAATTTGCAAAAATATCTGGGATAATTTAATTTAAAGCTAAGGAAAAGTACTGTTCAATAAAACCAAGTAGATTCAAAAAATACATATTGGTTGCCCACAAAAATTACCTTAAAATGATCACTCTTACCAACCATATACTACGATTATGCACAAACAAAAAAATCACGATTTTTCCCCTCGAAGTATGCTATGTTTATTAATATAAATTATTAAGAAAAATATTTATTTATTAATAGCCGTAACACTTATTATTTTTGTATACCTTTGACTACACCGACAATCTGAGTGAAAGTACAGTGAGGATTATGTAAGATGCTGCCATAAATTTTAAATTTTCTCGTTAAAAAATAATTATTGAACAAACTAAAGTTTGCATACTTTGAGGGTCAAAAAGCATGATTTTTTATCAAATTACAAAGAGACAAGACGTGATGGATCATTTTGGTAAACAGATTCGCTTTAAGCACCCCAAAGTTTTTTAGAATTACAACCACCCATTCAATAAACTGGAAAAAATTAATTTTAGCTGTGAACCTAAAATTAGGACATACGTTTCCTTCTGTGACGTTGGTGAACACTAAGAAGCAATTTTAGAAAATTCGAATTTTTAGTGGGTAAAATGGGTGACAAATTTTGTATGAGAAAAACGCTTTTTTCATTTCATTATCGAATTATAGAAAATATGGTTTCTTGGGACATGAAAAACAAAGGAAACAGTATCTTAAATAAAACCAGGGTTTGAAATTATAAAAAATAATTTTGAGATCATAACCGATACGTTTGGCATGTAGAAGAAAAGATCAAATTTGTTTTGGATTTAGAAAATTTCAGTTGTTAACAAAAACGGTCGAGCCTAAAAAAAGACAAATCCGCTTCTTCGTTTAAAAATTAAAAAAAAAAACAGCAACAGCTTCAACGAACTAGTTCTGTGTTCCAAAACTTCAGT